>QXEO01000478.1:0-16674 GCA_007115705.1 Dactylis glomerata | reverse complement strand
AACACTCATTCTTACCAAGTCACATGAACAACTTCAAATTCAATTGACTAAGAATAATGTGCCTAGTTCTTCTACTTCTACTTGTGATCATGCAAATGTTATTGAAGAAAATGCTAGGTTGAAAGATGAGCTGCCAAGTCCTCCATTCCCATAGGTGAGAAAAACTTGAATGACCTTTTGAGTAAGCAAAAGGCATTTGGTGATAAAACGGGGATTGGTTTTGTCTCAAGAAGAAGAAGAAGAAGAACAAGAAAAACAAGGCCAAGCCTGCACAAGCAAAGAAGGATCCTATTGTGGGTGGCAAAGCCACTCATGATGATCATGCGGGAATTGCTAACCCTCACTATGTCTTATTTCGTGATTATTATGGTGATGTTTATGCAAAATATGTTGGTCCAAATGATGGTTATGTTGCTTGGTCTATTTCGGTTCCAAAGACCCTTGTTGCTAACAAAAGAGGACCCATTGAGAAATGGGGACCTAAAACCAAGCAATAATCTCTTGTAGGACTATGCTTCCGGTGGATCAAAATGGATGCTTGATAGTGGATGCACAAGTCATATGACCGGAAGCAAGGAGATTATGACGGAGATGAGGCCTAATGACAACAACATAACCGTCACTTATGGAGACATGTCACAATCCGAGGTATTGGGTCTTGGCAAGGTGGTGGTCGCACCGGATTTCCCTTGTGGACGTCATGCTTGTTGAGACCCTAGGTTACAATTTACTTTCAGTTCGTGCACTTGGTAAGATGGGCTTTGCCGTCTTCATTGATAATGATATTGTGGTACTCTTGTGGAGCAAGTCTCTAAAGGTCGCTTTCGTTGGGCACATTGAAACAAACTTGTATGTGGTGGACTTCTCGGGGAAAACCACTACAGTGCAATGTGTTTATTTGGAAAGGCCGATGTGGGTTGGCTTTGGCATCGCCGACTAGCCCATGTCAATATGAGATCTTGCAAAGCCTTCACAAGGGTGGCCACATACTCGGACTAAAAGAGAATGTTTCTTTTGCCAAAGATCGTGTTTGCAGGGCTTGCGTTCTAGGAAAAATGCATGATTCTCCCCACCCAAGCAAGACTATCATTTCTTCCAAGAGGATCTTGGAGCTCCTTCATGTGGATCTTTTTGGTCCTCCCTCTCATGCAAGTCTTGGTGGGAAGAAATATTGTTTGGTGATTGTTGATGACTATTCAAGATATACTTGGGTCTACTTCTTCAAGCATAAGAGTGAGACTCAACAAACCGTCATCGACTTTGCCAAGGAAGTTGTTGAAAGTCAACATGGGCAAACTATTTTGGCAATAAGAAGTGACAATGGCACCGAGTTCAAGAACTAGACCTTAAATGGATTTCTTAGTGATGAGGGGATTCGTCATCAATATTCCGCTGCATACACCCCCTCAACAAAATGGTGTAGCCGAAAGGAAGAACTGGACTCTTATGGATATGGCTAGGTCCATGTTGGCGGAGTTTAAGTCTCCATACAACTTTTGGGCCGAAACTATCTCTACAGCTTGTCACTCTTCAAACCGGCTTGATACGTCTCCAACATATCTATAATTTTTGATGCTCCATGCTTGTTTTTACACCATTTGCCTATTGTTTCGTTACACTTAGTGGCACTTTTATGCATTTTCTAGAACTAACCTATTAACGAGTTGCCACAGTGCCAGTTTCTTGTTTTCTGTTGTTTTTGTGTTTCAGAAGTGATACACAGGAAATATTCTCGGAATTGGACGAAACAAGTTCCTAAAGTCTTATTTTACCCGCAAGCTTCTAGAGATCCGAAGGAGAGTAGGAGGGGGGCCACCAGGGCCCCACACGCAGGGGTGACGCGGCCAGGCCCCTGGCCGCGCGGGCCCCGCGTGAGGGCGCCTGGCTCCTCCTCTGACATCGCCCATTCGCCTATAAAGACCCCCGATGGAAAAAACCTAAGTACCCAATCACTTTTCCAGAACACATCGTGATCCACCGCCGCCGTCGACCCAAAGATCGGGAGGGTCCAGAAGCTCTTCCCGGCACCCTGCCGGAGAGGGGAATCGCCACCGGAGGTTTCTTCATCGTCATGCTTGCCTCCGGAGCGATGAGTGAGTAGTCTACCTTGGACTATGGGTCCATAGCAGTAGCTAGATGGTTGTCTTCTCCACCATGTGCTTCATGTTTAGATCTCATGAGCTGCCCTACATGATTGAGATCACCGTTATGTAATTCTACATGTTTGGTTTGTTGGGATCCGATGAATATTGGTGTTTATGATTGAGTTGTTGTACTGAATTATCTTATGTTATCTCTATGATGTTTACGATCTTGCATGCTCTCCGTTGTTAGTAGCTATCTTGGCCGAGTAGTTGCTAGTGACTCCAAGAGGGGGTATTTATGCTCGATGGTGGGTTCATGCCTCTATTTAACCTGGGGGAGTGACAGAAAGCTCTAAGGTTGTAGATGTGCTGTTGCTACTAGGGAGAAAACAACATTCATATGCTCAAGAGCATATGCTTTGTTTACATTACACACTTTGCTTAATGCAATTATCTGTTGTTCGCAACTTAATACTCATGGGGTGTTCGGATTGATATCCCCGGGAGTGGATTATTAGTCATAGATGCAGTTGGATGCGGTCTATGTATTTTGTTGTAATGCCCAGAGTAAATCTCATAGTGATCTTCTTGACATATCACGTTTATCTTTATTCTATCAATTGCCCAACTGTAATTTGTTTACCCAGCATGTGTTATTTATCTATGGAGAGACACCACTAGTGAACTGTGGATCCCGGTCCTATTTCTATCATATTGCTATCATCACCTGTTTACTTTACTCGCACTGTTTACTTTATTCGCATACTCTACTGTTTTCCACTCGATACACTCATAACCTTGTTTCAAGCAAACCGGTGAGATTGACACCTCATCGCAAGTTGGGAGCAAAGTACTTGGTTGTGTGTGTGCAGGTTCCGCGTTGCAGCTAGCAAGCAAAGCTTGGACGAGGCGCCATATATAAATGTCCGAAGCTGTCGCAAGCTAGCAAGCATCACCTTCAGTCATTTGTCTCTCCTCTCCAAGAACGATAAACCTTGGAAGTAGAAGTTCGTAGTTTTAAGCATCACCTTCAGTTTGTTAAAATGAGTAATCCTGAAGTAGAAGTTCGTAGTTTTAACCAACAAGGAGGAGAAAGTTTAAAGGATGCTTGGTATCGTATTAACAATGCTCATCATAGGTGTACCAAAAAGCACTCTACCACGATCCTCCTTAGGAATTTTTATGTTGGCATATCTAGTTGGAATAGGTATGTTCTTGATACTCTCACAGGAGGGTAATTTCTGGGTACACCCGCTGGAGAAGCATGCACTATAATTGAAATTTTAGTGGGAATACCACCTATTCATGTTGCTAAAACCGAGACCACCTTGGAGGAGGTGGTAGAAAAGCTCAGCTCTTTAGAGAAAAGTTTGCCAAGTATCCTAGAAATGCTAGCCACATTAGTGAATTAGTAGAAAACATTGGTAAGAGAATTACCGTTTTAGAGGCTAGCACTACTCATGACAATCAAAACTTGAGGATTGGTAAACTAGAGGAGTCTATGGAAACTCTTAGCTTAATCTTCTCTTCTCTTAAATTTAAGAAAGAGAAAGTGTTTGTTGGAAAAGAGCAAAAATTTATGTATGTTCCCAAGGTTTCTGCACTTAAATCTCAACATGTTCTTAAAATTGTAAGACTCTTAGTTCCACTAAGGGTGACTTGCAGGTTGAATCATCTTCGGGAACCTTCAAAGAGCCTACTGAGGTAACTAGCACTTCATCTATTGATATTACTTGATTCGTAATTTTCTGCGCCTAGCTCAAAGACGTTAAAGAAAAGCACTCTTGGGAGATAACCCAATGTTTTATTTTCAGTACTTTTCTTTTATTTGAGTCTTGGAAGTCATTACTACTGTAATGACCGCTCCTTATCTTGTTTATTTCGTTTTTGTGCCAAGAGAAGCCCTCTAATTCGAGTGAGGTAAAGATTTGGGGATGTTGCTGTCCTGAAACTGTTTTCGGTGCTGCACCGTAAAAATTTGTATAAATTCTCTGTATATCTTTTGGACCTGCGATTTCTTGTGCATATGCCCCAGGTTATATCCAAACTTTTGTAAGTTGAAAACTTTTTGATTTGAGTAACATAAAATCCCTCAAAAATTCGACCTTTTTCAGCTGTTCAGTTTGACAGATTTCTGCCAATATTTGTGTTTGCCACTTTATCGCTTTCTTTTGAGTTCTTTTGATCACAGAACTTTTGGGGAGGTTGCAACAGTAGTATTTGCTATATATGTGGTGGTTTTGAGTTGAAACCTGAAGCAAAAAGGATTGATTATATGTTATGATTACACTAATGTTGCTAATAGATTTGTGTTTAGTTTTGTATGAAGGAAGTTTTCAAGTGTAGGGATTGGAGAATGATGAGATGAGTTGAGGAATGGACAAAAGCTCAAGCTTGGGGATGCCCATGCATCACCCCAAGAAATATCCAAGAAGTACAAGTGTCAAAGCTTGGGGATGCCCCCGAGGCACCCCTTCTTCATCGGCAAAAATCAGGTCACCTTTCAAAACACTATATTTTTATTGCTTCATGCACTATGTGTTTTCTTGGAGCGTCAGTTGTTTTAGTTTTCTTAGTTGGTTTAGTTTTTTGTTTGCTGCAATAAATGGTTGGACCCCAACAAATTTCTTTTGGAGGAGATGTACTCGTTTTCATTTGCAAAGAACGCTCTAGTTTTCACTCTTATTAAAAACCGAGTGTTCTTCTTTTTCTGCTACTGCTTTTGGTTTTCGTTTTCACCTTGATTTGCGGTCAGACCTTTGCCATATCTTTTCATCAAGGTGTATTTTTGCCTCTGATCTTTATTGGTTTTCATCAAAAGAGGTGTTTATAAAAATTTCAAATGGTGTTGGAAAAGAGAAAAAGCTTTGTGCAAAATAGTGGTACAAGAAGGAGCTTGTGTAGACTGCGGCTTAGGCTTTTTCATGTCATGCTTGATGTCTTTTTGATAGTATGTTTAGTGGTTTTTCTGTAGCATGACTTGTCTCAAATAACTGAGATTGCTTAATGAGCCTTTGAAAAAATCATGCGTTGTTTTTATTGTATGGAAGCATTATTTTGGTTTTCTCCTTGATGCTTTATTTGGGTTGACTTGGCGCATGCTCACACATGTTAGACTCTTACAAAGTCGCCAATAGCCTTCATGATCATTTAGTTTTTGACTTTTGATGCCATCTTATGCTTCTTTTAATGTCGCTTTGTCGCTTTGCATGATTATGGCCATTATTGCTCTCTTAGTTGGTCGCTCCCAGTCTTTTGCTAGCCCTCGCCTTGTACTGAGTATGAGCTCTACTCGTGCATCCAACTCCTAAAAGCCAAAGTTTTCCAAGTGTCCACCATACATACCTACTAGCAATTTGCTATTCCAAGTAAATTTGACTTGCTTTTATTTTCTCTTCAAATTAAACTCTTACCAGTGTTATGCGAAATTCGGTCAGTAAAGCTCTCACGAACCGGAAGGCACACTTTACTTTTTCCTGTTCTTAAAATTTTGACATTGTGGTCTCTTATGTTGAGTTGTTATGCTTGCATGTTGTAAGTTGGATTCTAGCCCAGCCATGCTGTCATGGGCAAGCTTTCAACATTGCACTTCTTATTTGAGTTGATATCGTGATCTTTTGTTTATGGATGCCCGCGGTGTGAAATGAATTGGGAATCTTGTGGGGATCATGGAGTTTGTATATGTGTTAGGGAAACGCCGGGCCGCCAATCTAAGCCATGCATAATTCATGGTGGAAATTTACAGCATACCCATGGTGAACATACGACGACGCATCTCACAATAAAAAGCTAAACAAAAGGCAAATAAAAGAGATGTCGAGGTGTTCATTGTCTGCTTGTCCTGTCATTTTGGTGTGGGCTTGTTCCATGTCATCGGGCATGGAGGTACCCCATTGGCGGTTCTCAATGATATGCATATACTTACGATGACAAGAGCCTTGCTTGGGACTCTAAGTAAAGTAGCATGAGGTTTGGGTACTCGTATTCACGGGACACGAGGTTTTCAACTTATGATTTGTCAAGCATATGCATCATAATTGTTCTTGCATTAACTTTAACCATTCAAGATGCTTATGATGGGGGCAATGAGAGCTCAAAGCCGGTAAGTACCATAATTTTTGAAGGTTATAAAACTTGCAATCACTGCTTCCCTCTGTGAAGGGCCTTTCTTTTACTTTTATGTTGAGTCACCACCTTCTATCTTTATGCACCATTAAGAGAGCATAGTTGTCATTCTTAGTGTGATATGCATTGTCCCAAAGTTCATTGATTGATTCATATTGTTGGTTTCACTTGTTCTTAAATTATTTGTATCTAGTCGCCCTCTTAAACTTTGAGGTGTCCTATGCATTTATGTTTTGCTCTCTTTGAAGGACAAGCTAAAAACCATTTGTATGTTTTTCCTTATGATTTGAACAGACGTTTGACTTTCATTGTTTCATTATCATGATCTTTTGTTTGTGTTCATTTGCATGTTTACAACATGGTTGCTAAGTTTCTTATTGTCAAGATTATATCTTCATGCCCATGTTTTAAGTTCTTATGATCCCAGCTCACAAATGCTTACATATATGATCAAGATTGTGTAGGTGCATGTCACCTCAAAAATTATTCTTTTGTTATCACTTACCTACTCGAGGACGAGCAGGAGTTAAGCTTGGGGATGCTTGATACGTCTCCAACGTATCTATAATTTTTGATGCTCCATGCTTGTTTTTACACCATTTGCCTATTGTTTCGTTACACTTAGTGGCACTTTATGCATTTTCCGGAACTAACCTATTAACGACTTGCCACAGTGCCAGTTTCCTATTTTCTGCTGTTTTTGTGTTTCAGAAGTGATACACAGGAAATATTCTCGGAATTGGACGAAACAAGTTCCTGAAGTCTTATTTTACCCGGAAGCTTCCAGAGATCCGAAGGAGAGTAGGAGGGGGGCCACCAGGGCCCCACACACAGGGGTGGCGCGGCCAGGCCCTTGGCTGTGCGGGCCTCGCGTGAGGGCGCCTGGCTCCTCCTCTGACATCGCCCCTTCGCCTATAAAGACCCCCCGACGGAAAAAACCTAAGTACCCGATCACTTTTCCAGAACACATCGCGATCCGCCGCCGCCGTCGACCCGAAGATCGGGAGGGTCCAGAAGCTCTTCCCGGCACCCTGCCGGAGAGGGGAATCGCCACCGGAGGTCTTCTTCATCGCCATGCTTGCCTCCGGAGCGATGAGTGAGTAGTCTACCTTGGACTATGGGTCCATAGCAGTAGCTAGATGGTTGTCTTCTCCACCATGTGCTTCATATTTAGATCTCATGAGCTGCCCTACATGATTGAGATCACCGTTATGTAATTCTACATGTTTGGTTTGTTGGGATCCGATGAATATTGGTGTTTATGATTGAGTTGCTGTACTGAATATTATCTTATGTTATCTCTATGATGTTTATGATCTTGCATGCTCTCCATTGTTAGTAGTTATCTTGGCCGAGTAGTTGCTAGTGACTCCAAGAGGGGGTATTTATGCTCGATAGTGGGTTCATGCCTCTGCTTAACCTGGGGGAGTGACAGAAACCTCTAAGGTTGTAGATGTGCTGTTGCTACTAGGGAGAAAACAACATTCATATGCTCAAGGGCATATGCTTTGTTTACATTACACACTTTGCTTAATGCAATTATCTGTTGTTCGCAACTTAATACTCATGGGGTGTTCAGATTGATATCCCCGGGAGTGGATTATTAGTCATAGATGCAGTTGGATGGCGGTCTATGTATTTTGTTGTAATGCCTAGAGTAAATCTCATAGTGATCTTCTTGACATATCACGTTTATCTTTATTCTATCAATTGCCCAACTGTAATTTGTTTACCCAACATGTGTTATTTATCTATGGAGAGACACCACTAGTGAACTGTGGATCCCGGTCCTATTTCTATCATATTGCTATCACCTGTTTACTTTACTCGCACTGTTTACTTTATTCGCATACTCTACTGTTTTCCACTCGATACACTCATAACCTTTGTTTCAAGCAAACCGGTGAGATTGACAACCTCATCGCAAGTTGGGAGCAAAGTACTTGGTTGTGTGTGTGCAGGTTCTGCGTTGCAGCTAGCAAGCAAAGCTTGGACGAGGCGCCATATATAAATTGTCCGAAGCTGTCGCAAGCTAGCAAGCATCACCTTCAGTCGTTTGTCTCTCCTCTCCAAGAACGATAAACCTTGGTTTCTTAACTGAGGGAAAACCAGCTGCTATACTCATCACACCTTCCTCTTGGGGTTCCCAACGGGCTGGTCATTCACCACGCATCACGGCTCTTCCTCCGCAAAGGCCTAAACAAGACTCCATATGAAATACTCACCGGAAGCAAGCCCAACATCTCCTACTTCCGAGTTTTCGGGTGTAAGTGTTTCTTTCAAAGAAAAGGAGTTCGTTTAGGTAAATTTGATCTGAAAGCAATAGAAGGTATTTTTGTTGGTTATGGTGCCGAATCCCACACTTACAGAGTCTTCAACAAGTCCACCGGACGTGTTGAAGAATCTTGTACTGTGGTATTCGAAGAGAATGACGGCTCCCAAGGGGGGGCGAGATGTTGTTTCTTGTGATGTAGATGATGAAATACCTCGAGAAGCCATAGGAAGAATGGGTGTGGGATTTTTCCGCCCCATTGAGGGACACCTTATGGCAGACCGAGAAGGACTATGCTCTACTCAAGTGGAGCCTTCATCTTCACAAGCTCAACAAGCCTCTCCCAAGGAAGCAACTAATGCACCAACCAAAGAACAAGACAAGGACCTTCATGAAGAAGAAGGGGCACCACCATCCTCTCCGGTTATCTCAACCGCCCCCAATTCTTCACAAGACCAGGATCAACCTACTCATGAAGATAATGATGATCAAGGTCAAGTTGATGGTCAAGACGGGGACCAAAATGATCAAGATGATCAAGTGATTCCTCCAAGGTCAAATGAGGAGATCGAAGCCCGTCGCAAGAGAAGAGTTGAAAGAGACTTGGAACTTAAAGGTCATACCCCTGAGAGGGTTATTGGAGATTTAAGGAGCAAAGTGTCAACCCGGCGTCAATTGGCACAATTTAGCACTCATCGTGCTTATATCTCCATGGTTGAACCCAAGAAAGTATTTGAAGCTCTTGAAGATCCGGATTGGTTGGATGCTATGCATGAAGAACTCAACAACTTCAAGCACAATAATGTTTGGGTGTTAGTGGAGAAGCCAAAGGAGTGCCGGAATATGATTGGCACAAAGTGGATATTCAAGAACAAGCAAGATGAGCATGGAATTGTCGTGAGGAACAAGGCAAGATTGGTTGCTCAAGGTTTCTCCCAAGTTGAAGGAATTGACTTTGGAGAAACTTATGCTCCCGTGGCTCGCCTTGAGTCCATTCGTATCCTTCTTGCATATGCCACTCATCATAATTTTAAGTTGCAACAAATGGATGTTAAAAGTGCTTTTCTAAATGGTCCATTGAAAGAGGAAGTGTATGTTAAGCAACCCCCGGGGTTTGAGGATCTCAACTTCCCGAACCATGTCTACAAACTCCATAAGGTACTCTATGGCCTTAAACAAGCCCCACATGCGTGGTACGAGCACCTTAGGGAGTTGTTGTTAGACCGTGGGTTTGAAGTTGGGCAAATCGACCCCACTCTTTTTACTAAGAGGGTCAATGGGGAGCTTTTCGTATGCCAACTATATGTTGATGATATTATTTTTGGCTCTACTAACAAAGCTTTTAATGATGAATTCTCAAAGCTTATGACCGATAGGTTCGAAATGTCTATGATGGGCGAAATGAAGTTCTTTCTTGGTTTTAAAATCAAGCAATTGAAAGAAGGGACTTTCATTAATCAAGCCAAATATGTCCAATACATGCTCAAGAGGTTCAAGATGAAGGAACTAAATGGGGCCGCCACACCAATGGCCACTAAATGTCATCTTGATCGAGATCCCAATGGTAAAAACGTGGATCAAAAGGTATACCGTTCTATGATCGGTTCGTTGCTTTACCTTTGTGCATCTAGACCCGATATTGTGTTGAGTGTAGGTGTGTGTGCAAGGTATCAAGCCGCTCCTAAAGAAAGCCACCTTATGGCGGTTAAGAGGATCTTTCGATATTTGGTTCATACCCCAACTTATGGGCTTTGGTATCCCAAAGGCTCGGATTTCTCTCTTTGTGGCTTCACGGATTCAAATTGGGCCGGTGACAAGGATGATAGGAAATCAACCTCCGGAGCTTGCCAATTTCTTGGTAGGTCTTTGGTGTGTTGGTCTTCTAAGAAGCAAAATTGTATATCTCTCTCCACCGCCGAAGCCGAATACATTGCCGCCGCAAGTGGATGCACTCAATTGTTATGGATGAGGCAAACTTTAAAGGAATACGGTGTCAATTCTGACAAAGTGCCTCTTTTATGTGACAATGAGAGTGCTATCAAGATCGCCTATAATCCGGTGCAACATTCAAGAACCAAGCATATTGAGATCCGGAATCATTTCATTAGAGATCATGTTGCCCGTGGTGATATTGAGCTTGCATATGTTTGCACCAAGGATCAACTTGCCGAAATTTTTACGAAGCCTCTTGATGAAGCAAGATTTGGATATTTGAGGAATGAGCTAAATATCATCGATTCAAGGAGTGTGGCTTGAACATCTTGCAAATACACCTATATGTCAATGCTTGTTTGGTTTAGGTGCGGGAATGGAGATAGGGGGAGTGCGGTCCTAAGTAATTGGGCTATCCCTCCCCCCATAATGCCAATAGTAATCATATCATTCTCTTAATATCATTTTTGTGATATATGAGCTTCAATGACGAGTAGTGGTTATGGACCCAAGATACATCTTCGCGGTCCAATGCCATAACACTCAAACATGGTGGCTTCGGCCACCGACCTCTTCTTTTCGAAGAGTTGATTCCTTGCATATCTTATTTGAGGTCTTGGTGTTCTCTCTTGGTATTGTTTCTTATTTTGATATGGGAAGGCACTTGCATTGGATTTTTCGTTGATTTGCTCTTGCAATGTCAAGTGCCGAGAACCACCCCTTGCTTGCTCTCTCACCTAAGCCATCATATCTCAAGACATCTAATCTTTGCACACGAGTTCAAAGTTTTCGTCAAAACAACATCTGTTTTTGAAAATTTCAAAGCTGTTCAGTTTTCTGGCTCCAGGCCAGAATATCCGCCCCCCTGGGCGGAATATCCGGGGGGCCGGATTATCCGGGCTACTTTGGCCGAATAATCCGGCCAGGGTGGCGCCTGGGAATTTAAAGGACGGGGTCGGGCTGCCCTAGGGCAGTTCTTTCCCCACCCCGCCCCTAGAGTTCCAGCCGCCGCCGCCGCCCCGCCGCCGCCGGAGTTCCGGCCATCCCCTTGGCCGGATTTTGCCGGGATTTGATCTCCTCCACCTTGGGAGGGTTTTCACCAAGCCAATTTCGCAATGGATGCGGGTATTGCTCATCTCCCCTCTCTAGGGTCGTGTATGATTTTACCCATGAGTTTTGCTTGGTGTTTGGCCCTCTACTTGTTGTTCTTGGCTATCTTGAATCATGTTGTATGGCTCTCTCTCCCCGATCCATCAAATTGTAGGCTACAGCAACTGTTAGAAATTTTTTTGAGGGGGCCGGATTATCCGGCCCCTGGGCGGAATATCCGGGGTCCGGATTATCCGCCCCCCCCCCCTGGCCGGATAATCCAGCCTGGGATTTCTCTGTCATAATTTTTCTCTATTGCTGCCCTCAATTTGATTTTTTTGGTGAAGTTTGTTTGTTCATACTACATGATTCTTTGATCCTTTCCGTAACTCGTGTGCATATGCTTATCCCCATGCTCTCCCTGCATCTCTCTTTCACAGGTGGTTCGAGTTTGCCGAAGCGCAAGCGCCGGTTGATTCAGAATGAGGAAGGAGTCCTAGTTGATGAGGTTGTTCTCCGTCAGCGTCAGAGGGAGGCTGCTAGGAAAGCTGAGAAAGAGAAGGCTGCCAAGGCTCAAGCTCGTCGTCGCAAAGGCAAGGCTGCTCAAGCACCTCGTATCAACTACAAGAGCATGCCAGAGGCCGAGTATATTCTTGTGCGGCGGAACAATTGGTACGCCAAACCAAGAGATGAAGATATTGAGGACCGTGGCTTCTAGAATGAAGAGCAGTGGGGCATTTTCCGTGATGTCTATGAGCCTCTCAAGAATCCATGTCGACCGATGCATCCTATTGACTTCGATCATCTTTGCAGCAAGACCTATTTTGATGAAGCCGTTTCTGTGGTGGAGAGATTGGGATTGTTGGGGTTGGCTAGCGTTCAGTGCAACTATAACCCCGGCCTCATCAAGCAGTTCTTTGCTACTCTTGTGATCTTGCCCAATGCTAAGAAATCTATGAAGTGGATGACTGGAGAGCATGAGTGTACATCGGACTTCTCTATGTTTGCCTCTCTCTTGGGGTATGCGTATAATGGAGACACTCTAGTGGGTCACCGTATTCACAATCCGGGGACCAAGCCTGACAAGGACAAGCTCTATGACCTCTATGACTCCACAGGTGTTGTGGGCTTCATCAATGGCCTACATCCTCTTTATGATCAGCTTGTCCACATTTTCAGAGAGAACATTGCTCCTAGTGGTGGTAACAATGATGCCATTCGGACCTCGCTTGTTGACCTTCTCTCTCTTGCTCATGAGTGTGCCACTTTGACTGACCCGGATGAGGATTTTTCCCTTGATGTGATGGATTTCATCTTCTATGAGATCAAGGATGCTATCATTCAGAGGAACACCATGCCATATGCTCCCTACATCATGCTCCTCATCAAGCATGCCCTTGGAGATTATGATATTCATGATGATAGTGTGGAGCACTTAGTCAAGAAGATGTATGTCAAGAAGAAGAGGTCTACTGCTGAAAGAGCATTTCCCGCCTAATTGATTTTGGCGTTTGTTAACAATACATTATCTATTAATGTGTGATTATGCTTTGTAGGATTTTATAATATTCTTGCACAAGATATTGGGTTTTATATGTTATATTTGACAAGTATCATTATCGAAAGGAAATTATTGAGGAAATGGTGGAAATAAGCTCCTGGAGAAGTTTCAGACAAAGTTGGGCCAGTCAGGCCGGCTTTAGCCGGTCCCCAGACCGGCTATAGCCGGACTGCACGTTTTCGAGAGGGGTCCTGCGCCTCTGGACTCAACCGGCTATTTGTCCGGCTATTTCCGGCTAGGCCGGATTTTTCAGGCCGGCTATAGCCGGTCTGAGGCCGGCTTTAGCCGGTGTGGCCGGCTTTAGCCGGACTTAACTCCGGCTATAGCCGGACTTCCTGGCCTCCAACGGTCAGATATTTTGGGGGGTATAAATACCCCCCTCTTCTTCTCCAACGGGTAGCCAGCCAAGTTTCAAGAACACCACCATTGTTGAGCTCACCAAAGCTAGTAGATCTCCTCCCTCACCCCACCAAAGCTCTTGATCTTTGGAGAATCGAAGGAGAAGACCATCCTCTACATCCTCACCGAAGCGATTTGATTTCCCCTCTCATTTGCTAGAGGGCCCTTGTGTCTTGGGTTCCCTTGTGTCCCAAGACCTTGTTTGTGTATTTGATATATTGCTACTTGTTGTTTCACAGCATTGTGTTGTGCTTGGGAGCCTCCAATTCGGTTGTGGATGCGTGCCCCAAGATTGTAAAGGCCGTTTCCGCCTTGAGGAATCCCTTAGTGGAAAGTGAGCTAGGACTTTGTGGCGGAAGCTTGCACCGGAGAATAGGGTGAGCCTTTGTGGCGTTGGTTAGGCCTTTGTGGCAACCACACCCCTCCAACGTAGACGTACTTCCCCTAAAAAGGAAGGAACTACGGGAATCACATCCTCGTCTCCGTGTGCTCCACTCTCGGTTACCTCTATCCTTTATTGCCTTTATATATTGTATCTTGTTTAGCTTGCTAGTTGACATATAGGTAAATTCACCTTAGTTGCATATCTAGAGAATTTACCTTTGTGTCAAGCCTAAATCGAAAAAGAACTAAAATTTGAGTAGCACCTATTCACCCCCCCCCTCTAGGTGCCCATACGATCCGTTCAATTGGTATCAGAGCCTCGGCTCTTTATTCGGGCTTAACCGCCTAAGAGTATGGACACCTCTCCGAGTGAGGGCTCGGGTCAAGTTTCCATGGGTGAGTTCAAATCTTTGGAATCATCCATGGCTTCCATGACATCTCAAGTAAGTGAGTTGCGTGAAATGATAGCGCAACTCATGCAAGCTAAAAATGCTAATGTTCCTCCACCTCCGGAAAAACCCGCTACTCCACAAGTGGAGAATGTGGGGATAGATGAGGAGGGTGCCGACAAAAATGGCGATGCTAAGTCTTCCTCCAAGGCCGACGGGAAAGGTGAATACCCGCATTGGTATTCACCCGACCCGCCGGTCCCTCATCCTCATATTAACCATAGAGGAGATCCACCTAAGCTTGATGCATTAAATTTTGGTCAATGGCAATATCAAATGATCTCTCGTATGCGCAGTTCTTGCATCGAGCTTTGGAGGATCGTTGAGGAAGGGTTCAAGGCCGTGGATCCACACAACATGACAAGAAGAGAGACGGTCGATAGTCAACTCAATGCCTACCGCTCTCCACATGATTCAAGTCGCCGTTGGGTCCAAGGACTTGCCCCACATCCAACATTTCTCCACCGCCAAAGAAGCTTGGCAAGGACTCTACGACGTCTTTGTCGGTAATGAGAGCATGAAGAAGACAAGATATGTGGCCTTCTCAAATCAAGCGGAAGGATTCTTCATGTTGGATGGTGAGGATCATCAAGAGATGTATAGAAGACTCAAGGCAATCGCTACCACCTTCAAGAACCTCGGTGCTCACCATATTGATGATGAGTGGATCAAGATGAAGTATATTCTTGCTCTTACTCCATATGAGCCCGCGGATGTGAAGAGTGTTCAAGGCAAGCACAACTTCAATGAGATGACCTCAAATCAAGTGATGCAAGAGATTCAAGCCTACAAGGTTGCCGCACAAAATGCGGAGGATGCTCGTGCTCGTGCCATTGGAATGCAAAGAAGCTCCAATCTTGCATTAAAGGCTAGTGTGGTTGAGAAAGAGATTCCTTCTCAAGCAAGCATTGATGCAAGGCTAGAAATGTGTCCCGAGGACATAAGACATGAGTACAATGAGCACATGGCCTTCTATGGAAAAACCTTTTGGGTTGATCCTCACAAGGCCAAAGAAGACAATCAAAGAAGAAGCAAGTCAAGTGGCTTTCAAAGGAATGACAACAATGGTCAAAGGGTGAGGACATGCTACAATTGCAATGATAGATTTCATTTTGTTGCCGAGTGTCCTTATGAGAAGAGAGAAGACCATGGTGGGAAGCTCATCTTCAAAAGCAAGACCAAGTCACCATCCAAGAAGCCATTTGTGAAGAAGGGTGGACCAAAGAAGAAACAACCGAAGTTTGTGTTCTTGACTCAAGAAGAGTACTCCGCAAGTGAGAGTGATGAAGAAGAAACCACTACTAGTGAGATGGCCGCAATGGCAACCACCTCCACTTCTTCCACATCACTCTTTGAATCCCCCAATGAGGACTCTCTTGCCAAGAATGTCAAGTGCCTTATGGCCAAGTCTTCCGAGGTATCACCCACATCTTTCTCTTGCTCTAAGACAAATGATGCTTCCTTGAATGATCTTGCTAGTCTTAGAGTAAAGGAAGAAATTATTGCTTTTGATGATTATGTGTCTAGTGTAGATGGTGCTCATAAGATTCACTTTGAACGTCTATTGAGCCAATATGGTAAAACTCTTGAAAAACTAGATGAACAAATGAGGCTTGAAATAGAATATGCTCAAGATATTGCCTCACTAACCGAGTCTCTTGAAGAAGAGCAAGAGGAACGAGCAACTCTTGAAGAGAAGCTCGATTCCATTGAGGAAGCTAATAATGAAGTTGTTTCCAAACTCATTAAAGAGCGAGATCATGCTCGTGCCAAAGTAAAAATGCTTAAAAAGGAAAAGGTTGAATTTTGGTGTTGGTCATGATATACTTGTTAAGATTTAGAAGATCTTGACAAGGCTCACAAGGCCCTTGAAAAAGTGAACACTCTATTCTACCAAGTCACATGAACAACTTCAAATTCAATTGACTAAGAATAATATGCCTAGTTCTTCTACTTCTACTTGTGATCATGCAAATGTCATTGAAGAAAATGCTAGGTTGAAAGATGAGCTTGCCAAGTCCTCCATTCCCATAGGTGAGAAAAACTTGAATGACCTTTGAGTAAGCAAAGGCATTGGTGATAAACGGGATTGGCTATGTCTCAAGAAGAAGAAGAAGAACAACAAGAAAAAGAAGGCCAAGCCCGCTCAAGCAAAGGAAGGATCCTATTGTGGGTGGCAAAGCCACTCATGATGATCATGCGGGAATTGCTAACCCTCACTATGTTTTAATTCGTGATTATTATGGTGATGTTTATGCAAAATATGTTGGTCCAAATGATGGTTATGTTGCTTGGTCTATTTGGGTTCCAAAGACCCTTGTTGCTAACAAAAGAGGACCATTGAAAAATGGGGACCTAAAACCAAGCAATGATCTCTTG
>QXEO01000477.1:1111727-1572494 GCA_007115705.1 Dactylis glomerata | reverse complement strand
GGGCATTCTCTGCCTCTGGCCGGGACAAAGGACTCCCACTGATCCCGTCGACCTCGGCAACGATCTGCAGCTGGCCAAGGTTCGCCTCCGGGAGTGGCGAGATTCCGGCGCGAGGGTTGGAGCTGACGAAGCTCTCAGCTACTTCTTGTCCTGGTATGAAAAGGCTGACTTGGAGACTTTGCGCACTGTGCGCGAAGGATCCATCTGGACCACGGATCCGGAACATATCCGGCGCCGGCGAGAGTTGGCCCACAGCTATGTGGACTATGCCGACACCGACGCCTTCGTTCGGGACATCCGCGAGCCAGAGAAGAAGGACGATGCCGGGACATCCGCCGCTGCTGAGGGCTCCGACTCCAGCCAGGATGAAGAGGAAGCTGAAGAGGCCGACATTGATGCTCCGGAACAGGCATCTGCCCCGGGCGGAGGTGATGGCTCCATTCCATCTGCTGGGTCCAGCACACCTGAAGCCGACATCTCCACCGCCACTGCTCCACCAGCCGGCGCCTCTGCTTCTGCCGCTGCTCCTTGACTTTGCAGCACAAACACTTTAAGTTTTATCAGATCCCCGGTATGCCGGGTGCAGATGTAATATACACGCTTAATTTCCTTTGGTTTGCTTCCTGAACAAGTTTTATCTTGGTTTGCTTGTTACTAATGCCGGATCATCTTTTGGCTAAGTCACCGAGTTGTTTTCCTGTTTCCTCAATTTTACAACCTTGGCTGCTTGTCTACCTCAATTGGCTTTCGACGTATGAGTCTCAAGGTTGCTTCCTCGAACATACAGTACTTTAACTTTGAGACTTAGACTTCAAATCATCCGACACTTTAAATTTTAACTTTAGCTTTAACGAAAATGTCGGTTCGCTTACTTTGTATTTCCTTAGCCGTTTTCCATGTGTAGACAATCTCCGGCATCTACTCTTGCTAGCCATGAAGCCGGGTTTCGGACAGCAGCTGAGTCGAAGAGTGGCCTTTGGTGCCGACACATTACTAGGCCGACATAGGAAACATTCAAATAAAGCCAGCCGGCATATAACAAAAAACTGTAAATAAACATCAAATATACCTCGGAGCTAGTTACCCGGCTTCTTTCGGGATGCCGGTATTTCATTCATTAGTCTTGTGCCGGCACAACACGCCGGCATACAAAGGAAAATATGGAAATACATACATTGTGTTGCTCAGGAGTAAAAGGGGCGCAGTAGAGCTATGTTCCATGGCCTCTTGGTTTCTTCTCCGGACCTGTCCACCTTATTCTTCTTGGGGTCCTGCGCATCTATAAGATAATAGGCATCATTGTGCAGAGCTCTGCTCACAATGAATGGCCCCTCCCATGGAGGAGTTAACTTATGCCGGCCTTCTGTTCCTTGCTTTAGCCGGAGTACTAGATCTCCCTCTTGAAATCTCCTTGGATTTACCTTCTGCGCATGATAGCGTCTGAGGTTCTGCTGATATACTGCTGTTCTTGACAGAGTTATTTCCCTTGCTTCCTCTAGCAGATCAACATCATTTTCTCTGGCTTCTTTAGCCTCTTCCTCAGTATATAGCACTATTCTTGGTGCATCATGTATTACATCTGTTGGAAGCACAGCTTCTGCTCCATACACCAGGAAAAATGGTGTGTAGCCTGTTGATCTATTCGGAGTTGTTCTTAAACTCCACAGCACTGCTGGCAGCTCATCTAGCCAACATCCCGGAGTTTTCTCCAGGGGCTCTATCAGCCGGGGTTTTATGCCGGATAATACTAGCCCATTCGATCTCTCTACTTGGCCATTGGCACAAGGGTGGGCAACCGACGCAACGTCCAGCCGGATTCCCACTTCCTCACAAAATCTGGCAAATGGCCCTTGGGCAAAGTTTGACCCATTGTCAGTGATGATGCTATGAGGAACACCATATCTCAAGATTATATCCTTTAAGAATTTCACTGCTGTGTGACCATCACACTTGCTTATGGGCTTCACTTCAATCCACTTGGTGAACTTGTCCACCATGACCAGGATATGGGTCATTTTCCCTCTAGCCGGCTTAAAAGCCCCGACCATATCCAGGCCCCAAACAGCAAAGGGCCAGGTTATTGGGATAGTTTTCAGGGCAGATGCCGGCTGATGAATCTGGTGGGCATATCTTTGACACCCATTACATTTCCGGACCAAGTTTTCTGCCTCTTGCAGTGCCGTTGGCCAATAGAAGCCATGCCGGAATACCTTTGCCACCAATGCCCTGGACGAAGCATGGTGACCACACTCCCCCTGGTGAATTTCCCGGAGCATCTCCAGACCCTCCGCAGATTCGACACATCTCTGCAATACTCCGGTGGTACTTCTCTTGTATATTTCTTTGTTGATGATGGTATACGCTTTGGCTCTCCTTATAACCCGGCGGGCCTCGGTTTCATCCGCCGGCACTTGACCATCCACCATGAAGTTCATGATAGGACGTGCCCATGAGGGCACTTCCCTGACAGTGAACACTGCCTGATCTATTTCCATCATTTCGACCGACACATAATCGATCTCCATGGGCTGCGAAGTCCCCGGGACTGAAGAATCAGTCCCCGGGTATGCCGGAGCAGTCCCCGGGTATACCGGCACAACCTCTTGGCACATTTTACCCTTGCCTTTAGTTTTGCTCCGGAATACTGTACTAACAGCATATGCCGGCCCAGTCCCCGGGACTGAGGAAACAGTCCCCGGGTTATCCGTCCTGGCTCCGGCATCTATCTCCATTGGAACTGCTTCGTCTGGACCTGGCGGGACATAAATGGAGGATGACTCCGGCGAGGGTTTGATCGATGGATTCCTCAGATGCTCCAGCGAAATGCCGGGCGGGATTGAATCTCGGGAAGACCCCAGCTTGGATAATGCATCGGCTGCATCGTTCTGAGCCCGGAGAACGTGCCGGAACTCACAACCTTCAAAGTAACCACTTAACTGCTGCACTAGGAAACGGTATGATGCCATGTTAGCATCATGCGCGTCCCATATGCCGGAACACTGCTGAATCACTAAGTCAGAATCCCCGAAGCACATAATCCGGCGAATTCCTATGTCCTTAGACACCTTCAGGCCATGCACAAGTGCCTCATACTCCGCCACATTATTTGATGCTGCAAAGTGAATCTGCAGGACGTATCTCAGCTGGTCATTCTTTGGTGAACTGAGAACTATGCCGGCACCCAAGCCATGGATTGTCTTGGACCCATCGAAATGCATCCTCCAATAATTGGCATCTGGCAATGGTGGCTCATACTGTATCTCGGCCCAGTCAATAAAGAAATCAGCCAAGACCTGAGACTTGATTGTATCCCTCTTATCGTACTGCGGTGTATATGGTGAAAGATCTATTGCCCACTTTGCTATCCGGCCGCTGGCATCTTTGTTGCCTATAATTTCCGAGATAGGGGCCTCGGCCACTACCCGGATTGGATGCTCTTGGAAGTAATGCTTGAGCTTCTTGGCCGCCATATAGACACCATAGGTCATCTTCTGATAGTGGGGGTAATTTTGCTTTGAGGTGGAGAGGACTTCACTCAGATAATATACCGGCCGCTGCACGGTTTTGCCTCCTTCCTCTCGCTCTACTACCACCACAGCACTGACAACTCGGTTGGTTGCCGCTATATAGAGCAACATTGGCTCCCGGGGCATCGGAGACGCTAATACCGGAGCTGTTGACAACAACTGTTTCAATTCTTTGAAAGCTGCATCTGCTTGCGTTGTCCAGACAAATGTGTCGGACTTTTTCATCAACTGATATAACGGCAGAGCTTTCTCTCCCAGCCGGCTTATGAAGCGGCTCAGGGATGCGAGGCACCCAGTGAACTTCTGTACTTCCCTCAAATCTGTCGGCGGCTTCATCCTTTCTATGGCACGAATCTTGCCGGGATTCACCTCAATACCCCGGCTGGAAACAAGGAAACCGAGCAACTTGCCCGCCGGCACACCAAAGGTGCACTTAGCCGGATTCAACTTCATCCGGAATCTCCTCAGGTTCCCAAAGGTTTCCCGGAGATCATCTATGAGAGTCTTGCTCACCTTGGTTTTTATGACGATATCATCGACATATACCTGCACATTTTTATCTATCTGATCGTGCAAACACTTTTGCATACACCTTTGGTAAGTTGCGCCGGCATTTCTTAAACCGAACGGCATAGTGAGATAGCAATAAGCCCCGTACGGGGTAATAAAGGATGTCTTTATTTGATCTGGCTCATATAAAGGGATCTGGTGGAAACCAGAATAAGCATCTACGAAAGATAACAGTTCACATCCGGCTGTGGAATCAATCACTTGATCGATCCGAGGGAGCGGGAATGGATCTTTAGGACATGCCTTATTCAAGTTGGTGTAATCAACACACATCCGCCATACTTTCACTATGGCGGGCTCGTCTTTCTTCTTTTCCACCAAAACCGGATTAGACACCCAATCCGGATGAAGTACTTCCTTGATAAAGCCAGAGGCTAAGAGCCTGGCCACTTCCTCCCATATGGCTTTCCTTCTATCGTCGGCATTCCGCCGGAGCGGCTGCTTCACTGGCTTAGCATCGGGTCTCACGTGCAATGCGTGCTCAGCCAGCTCCCTCGGCACACCTTGCAGGTCCGAAGTAGACCATGCAAAGATATCCCGATTCTCACGGAGGAAGTTGATGAGCTCGCTTTCCTATTTGGGATCCAAACTTGCCCCAACCAGGGCATGGCGCTCCGGGAAAGCTTCATCCAGAGGCACCTTTTTGACTTCTTTACTCACTTGAAAAGAAACGCTGCCACCGGGATTTGTCATGCCCGGCATAGATTTGCCGGCCATGACAGTCTCAGCAATCTCCACTGCTCGCTTGAGCCTCTTCCTCTCCTCTGCAATGATCAGAGTCTCGGCCAGATTAGATCCGGCGGTGGCACATGCCATCGAACGCTTGTAATCACCAATGATGGTGATCACTCCTTTGGGTCCCGGCATCTTCATCTTCAGATACGCCACATGCGTAGAGGCCATGAATTTTGCCAGTGCCGGTCTACCCAGCAAAGCATGGTAGGGGCTCTCCAGATCAACCACCTCGAACATGAGGTTTTCTACCCTGCAGTTATCCCGGCTGCCAAACATCACATCCATCCTGATCTTGCCCATCGGCGCACACGAAAGTCCCGGCACAATGCCGTGGAACGTGGTCTTGCTCGGTTCCAGCATATTTTCCTTGATTCCCAGCTTCTCCATCGTATCCCGATACATGATGTTGATGCTGCTTCCATTATCAATGAGGACCTTGCTGAATCTTACGTTATTAGCCGGCCCGACGAATGTCGGATCCATCACCAGAGCATATCCGCCGGGATTTGGCATGATCCGGGGATGATCTGCCCTGTCCCAACCAACAGCCTGGTCAGACCAGTACATCAGCTTTGGCACAGCCGACATAACGGCATTCACCTCCAGACACCGCCGGTACAAGCTCTGCTTGTCTGTTCTCTCGGTCTCAAAGACCATATAGCTCTGATCATACTCCTTGTACTCATTCCGGCCCGCTCCTGGGCCTCCGGCGTTATATTCCGGATTATAGCTCTGGTTAACTTGATTTACGCCGGCATTTCCGGCGTTGCTCTGATTCCCAGGATTAACCGGCCTAGGTGGGACTGCAATCGTATTGGCACCTGTCAACGGCGATGGAGCTGCCGGGACAGAGGGTCTAGCCGGTCCCCAGGGACCTGCACGACCTGCTAATATGTCGTCCAGCCACGAACAGTTCCTTGTCAAATGGTTTGCCGGCTTTCCCGGCTAGAATGTGTGGAACACACAAGGCTTGTCCATGGCAAGACCCACAGTATACTTCGGCCACTGCTTCTTCTGGCCGGCGGCTCCGCCGGCATTCTTGTTGGTCCAGACATTCTTCTTCTGGAACGGCTGTGCTTGCTGCTGCGGCTGCTGCTGAGGCTGCTGATAGTCCTCATATCTCGGACGCTGGCTACTGCCGGCGCCCCCTTGCTCTTCCTCCACAGCTGCAACTTGTGCTGCCCCATACCGGTGATCCGGCCTTTCATCTCTTCTCTTGTTCCGGTTATCAGTGCGATAATATTGCCCTGATCTCCCGGCATTGCTGGTGTTCCCCTGGGTTTGCCCCTGTCCTTGTGAATCGAGACTGGGCTGCATGGGATCTCCCAGAGCATAACTATCAGCGATCTTGATTGTTTCGGCCAGCGTGGCCGGCATTTGCCTCTGAAGCTTTTGCCACAGCATGGTGCCATGCCGGCACCCATGAGCGAACCACATGATGGCCTGCTGCTCATTGATTCCTTCGCAGGAATTGCGCAACGTGCACCACCTGGTCAGATAGTCACGGTCAGTCTCATTCACTCCTTGCCGGCAGTTAGCCAGCTGCTGCAGACGGTTGGGCCTCTTGTATGTACTGGTAAAGTTCGACACAAACTGCTCTTCGAAATCAATCCAGCCGTTGATACTC
Source organism: Dactylis glomerata (assembly GCA_007115705.1). Lineage (NCBI taxonomy): Eukaryota > Viridiplantae > Streptophyta > Magnoliopsida > Poales > Poaceae > Dactylis > Dactylis glomerata. Next base: position 1,566,035 of record QXEO01000477.1, on the reverse strand, counting down.
CCGGCCGGCAAATTATTCAGCCATATCCTGGCTGGACCTTCCAACATCTGCGGCACATATCGTACCGCCCATCTGAGGTTTCCTCCGGCGATGTTCACCGCTGTGGAGTAATCCTCCAACCAATCTTCCGGCTTCGTACTGCCATTATATGTCCTCGCGCCACGCGCGAGCTGGAAGAAGTAAGGCACCGGCTCCCCCATAATCCGGGGTCCGAAACACATAGGGCCCGGAGCTCCTTGTCTCTCCACCAACTCTGATTGGTGGATCTTGTCCAGCTTGAAACGTGCATCATTGGCTTCCAAGGACCGAGGTCCAAGCCGGGATGCTATTGGGCCTGCGATCATCTGCTGCTGCTGCTCCGGCTGATGCTGCTCACTATGCCGGCCTTGCTGGTGCTGCTGCTGATATCCCGCCCTGGCAAGGGCGGAATTGCCGTCATCCTCTCGATGTCCCGGATGGCCTGCACCCTGCTGCTGCGCTGCACCTCCGGCGCCCTGTTGCTGACGCCGGGCTGCACTGTTACTCCGGCCACCACCGGCCGCGCCTGCTTCATGCCCGGCCGGCACACTCTGGCCGGGCTTCTTGCTGCCGACATACTTGTCAGCTTGGCCGACATTCTTCTGCACCATCGCCTGCTTTCCGGCGGCAGCCGGATCGTACACCTGGATCTGCTTGTCCCGGCGGCCAGAGGTCACACTTCCGTCACGCCGGGCGCTAGGATGCGGGGACGAGGCTTGGCCCCTCGACCTCGCGCCGGCACCTCCCGCCGACACAATGTACTGAGACGCCCCGGCACCCGGGTTTGCCTTCTTAAAGGCCTCCTGCTGCTTTGTAGCTTCAGACAAAAGTTGGTTAAGCCGGGCTTGCTGCTCACGCAGTGCTTCGCCGGATAAACAAGATAAATCCTTAGCTACCTCGGCCGCCGCTCTAAGGTTCTTTACTGGCGAACTATAGACTACCTTAGGCACAGTACTAGTTGCGGTATGACTCTTATCTCTAGCATCTTTTCCTATCTCAGCATTAAGATTTCTGCCTCTAGTTCTAACCTCTTCTATCCGGCTAGGCCGGATTACTACAGGAGTAAAACCATGGGCTGCCTCATACTCACGGAGTTGCCGGTTAAACCGTTCGCGCTCCTGGTTCATGGCCAGGGCCTCGTCGACGAGGGCCTGACGAGATCCCTCCAGGACCTCCCTTGTCTGCTCCGGATCAACGCCGGATCGCACCGGCTCGAGAAGCCGGTCGATGATGGGAAGAAGAACCTCGCCCCTAGCCGGCACACCGGAAGTGCCGGCCAGGTTCTCCGCACGCTCCAACGGAGGACGCGCCGACCTCTTGACCTTCGGCGGCTCCGGAGGAGAAGCTCCGGCCGTTGCTGCTTTGCCGGCATCTTCCGCCGGCGGCACGGATGTGCCGGCCATCATCACCTCAGCCAGCTCTACTGAGCGAGCGCTACGCCCAGCGTGAGCCAGCCGATGTGACGGAGGATCCGACGCCACCAGCACCTCCTTCCTGCAAATTCTCTCAGTCCCCACGTACACCTCGTGGGAACCGAAAGACATAATCCGGCCATCCCTGGGGAACGGCCGGCCACCGAGACAACCGGCGTTGTCACTGACGAAACTGAGCGAGCCTAGCCTCTGGACGAGGCCAGAGACCACGCGCACTCCCGAAGCTGCTATCACAGACCCCGTCCGAATGAACACTCCGCCCAGCATATCGATCTGCCCCACGGTGGGCGCCAAATGTCGTCGTGGTGAAACAACATATGCCATAGGATGGCTTAAATGGGGGCCGAACTAGATGCTGGAGGATTCGGGAGAGGGGAACGAGCTAAAAAGCACGACAGAAAGAGGCACTGATCTACCCAGGTTCGGGGCTCTCGTAAGGAGATAACACCCCTACTCCTGCTCTACTGATTGTATATTTGGGTCGATATAGTACACAACAATGGTGCTTCCAAGCTCTCTGCTAGAGAAGGAAGATGAACTGCTAAGTGTAGGAACACAGAGTGACCAACCCTTTACCAGGGCTCCCTGTGCCACCTTATATAGTGGTAGCCAGGGTTACAACGGTCATACAAGACCACAAGACACGGGCTACACTCCAAACAGGAGCTGGTGACGATGGCAGAGACCCTTGACTTTGCCCCTGATTGCTCTCGATGGGACGCCATATCCCTGTACCTTGTACCTCTTGAACTGTGGCCTTACCTCTGTGCGGTAAGCTCGTACTTGTGCACAGTGAGGGTAGGTAACCTCCACTGTGCACCCTGCCATCTTACTCTGCTACCATGCTTGGATGTTTTCTTCCTTGATTGTAGGGATGTGACACCTTGGTTGACTTAAGTATCCCGGATATGACCGTTGGCCATACCCAGGACTTATATGCCAGACCAACGACCTACGAGGGTCGGGTAATCCGGCCTCCCCTGCTCCTGCACAACACACCAAATGGTTAGGCCGGCATATCTAAGTATATGCCGGCACACATATACCAGTATTCCGGCTATACCGGCATATCCAAGTATTAGCCGGGATACACACATATGCCGGCCCGGCCGATGCTCTCATATTCCGGCCAGGCCCTTTCTTGATAACTCGGCACAAGTCAACCATAGACTTTGTGTCTTTCTAGTCTCTTGACCCTACCGGGGGTTATCCCCCCGACAAGTTCCTGAGCCTTCCCACCGGAGGTCCGGCCCGAACCGATGCCAACCTTGCGGGCGTCGCCGGTGGAGGAAGGCGGAGGGGAGGCGCCGGCGTTCTTGTAGCTGCTAGGTTTTCTTCTGTTCGTAGTTTGGGCCTCCTGCCCAGGTGGAGATGCTCAGATCGGAGCGGCCAGATCTGGGCCCTAGGGTTCTCCTTTCTCCTCCTCTGGCTTCGGTGGTCGGAGCAGAGCGCGGCGGAGAGAGCCGGCTCACCTTTGAATAACTCGGCTGCGTGCTGTTTCCCCTCTCTAGCGGTGCCTCTTCTCTGTCTTCTTCCTCCTGCCGGCCGTGGCGGCGAGGAGAGGAAGAGGCCAGCGCTGGCGGCGGTCAGATCGGGAAGCGGCGGGAGTGGCTCTTCTTCGGCGAGTGGGCGCGTCGCCGAGAGGTGGCCTGCGGCGAACTCCCCTTCTTCGGTTCCTCCTCCGTCCTGCCGTGGTGGCGAGGGGATGAGGTCGAGGATGGGGAGTAGGGCGGCCTTCTCCCGCTTGTTCAAGCGCGACCTCCTTCCTTGCTCTGGGGGTTCCTGTCGATTTCTTCCTCACCTGGCCGGCCGTGGAGGCAAGGGGGTCGGGCAGAAGGGTGCAGTGGCCACCGGAGCGGCTGGAGGAGTCTGGAAGCCTCCGGAGATTCGGCTTCTTGCGGCGTCTTCTCTGCGGCGGACTGATGACCCACAAGTATAGGGGATCGCAACAGTCTTCGAGGGAAGTATTACCCAAATTTATTGATTCGACACAAGGGGAGCCAAAGAATATATGTAAGCCTTAACAGATGAGTTGTCAATTCAGCTGCACCTGGAAACAGTCTTGCTCGCAGTGGTTTATCAGTGGCAACAGTTTTATAGTGGTGACAGTAGTGAAACAGTAACAACAGTAGTAAAATAGTAGCGGTAATAGTAACAGTAGTAAACAGTAGGAACAAATACCGTAGGCATAGGGATGGATTACAGGCGTTGCATGGATAAGATAATTCATGAAATCAATGAGACATGGGCATTACAGATAAATAATGATAAAGCATCCTAGTACAAACAATCATAGGCATGTGTTCCGTATATAGTTGTACGTGCTCACAAGGAGAAACTTGCACGACATCTTTTGTCCTACCAACCTGTTGCAGCAGGGCCTCAAGGGAAACTACTGGTAATTAAGGTACTCCTTTTAATAAAGTACCAGAGCAAAGCATTAGCACTCGGTGAACACATGTGATCCTCACATCATAGCCATCCCCTCCGGTTATCCCAATTTCTGTCACTTTGGGGCCTCGGGTTCCGGACAACAATATGTGTATACAACTTGTAGGTAAGACCATAAATAACAAGTATCATCATAGAAACAATAACATATTCAGATCTGAAATCATGGCACTCGAGCCCAAAGTGACAAGCATTAAGCACAACAAGTTGCAACAATGTCATAGGCACTAAATAAAGATACTAGGCACTATGCCCTAACAATCTCATATCAAATTACATGAACAATCTCATCCAATTCCTGCCATCCCCTCACCTACAGCGGGGGAATTACTCACACATGGATGGGGGAGTCATGGATGGTCGATGGAGTGACGTCGGTGATGATGGTGATGAAGATCTCCTCCAAATCCCCGTCCCGGCAGGGTGCCAGAACGGAGTTTCTGGTTTCGAATCGCGGTTTCCGATGGCGGTGGCTCAGCGGAAGTCTATCTGGGAAAAATGCCCTCTCCCCGATATTATTATGTCAGGGGGTATATGTAGGCGAGAGGGGAGGTCGAGAGGGCTGCTGGGGCCTCCTCACTCCAGGGTGGCGCGGCCAGGGTTGGGCCGCGCCACCTGTGTGTGAGGGCCCCTCGAGCCTCCTCTCCGTCCCGTCTTCTGGCTCCGTGGGTCTTCTGGTGAAATAGGATTTTTGATGATTTTTCCTGAATTTTTACTGAAAGTTGATTTCTGCACAAAAACGAGACACCGGAGCAATTCTGTTGAAAATAGCGTCAGTCCATGTTAGTTGTATTCAAAACACATAAATTAGAGGAGAAACAATAGGAAAAGTGTTCGGGAAAGTAGATACGTTTTGGACGTATCAACTCCCCCAAGCTTAGCTATTTGCTTGTCATCAAGCAATTCAGTTAACAACTGAGAGCGATAAAAGAAACTTTCACGAACACATTTGCTTCATAGATGTATATATACTTACTATATGATCAAGTACTCAAGCAATTCATAATAAGAAATATTCAGCTAATGCTACCTCATAGTTAACCAAGCTAAAGAGTGCCAACATACTAATAAGAAGTAACATGAAAATAAGAAGCTAACAAGATTGTAATATGCATAAATGATATAAAAGAGTGGTATCCCGCTTGCCTTTATTTGTGGAGCAAAACATAAATGCCGAGGCACCTCTGAAGTTCAAAAGAAGACTAGAAGTAGAAATATCAAAGATACTAGCATCAAAATTATACCACAATTAACCGTGTTCTGGGACAAGCATATTACACTAAGAATAACAGCTATGCTCTCAAGAAGTGCTTAAAGTTAGAAGATGATGCCTCAACATAAAAGTAAGAGATAGGCCCTTCGCAGAGGGAAGCAGGGATTTAACATGTGCTAGAGCTTTTCATTTGTAAAATAGAGATAAAAATTTATTTTGAGAGGTGGTTGTTCTATGTCAACGACTAGCAATGGGGACTTGCTATCTTCCATAATAAACAAGTGAGAGCGGTTCCGAGTTCTTTGAAATTTTGGCACATTGGTGCTCTTTTATAAAGCTTTGGCACTCCTCCCCACCTTTTTCCTTTCTCAAACCATGGCTAACCGATTCCATCGGGTGCCCACCAACTTTCACATTCCATGGAGGAGTGCCTTTTTTTCTTTCCTTTTAGAATTAGATTATAATGGTCAGACCAGCTCCCTTGCAAAATTAATGACGAGCTGATGAAGCTGCCTAGTCGAGGGGTACTTAATTTAATATGGAAGATAGCAATTCCGACCACTACGTCCCCATGAGCTAAAAACAGTGGCACAAAATGAGAAGTAGTTGAAAGTTTTGAAAGGTAGCACATGAAAATTTACTTGGAATGGCTTTCAAATACCATGTATAGGAATTTATAGTGGACTCTTTGGAAAACTTGGTTTTTGGTAATTAGATGCACGAGTAGAGCTCATACTCAGTACAAGTGAAGGCTAGCAAAAGACTGGGAAGCGACAATCGAGAGAGCAATAACTATCATAATCATGCTTGCGACAAAACAAAATTAATATAGGCATAAAAATGATACAAAAACTCTGAGGCAATTTAGATCATCAAGGCTTAATTGACTTTTTGTTTAGTCATATGCATGCTTGAGCATGTGCCAATTCGATTCAAATAAAACTTTTCAGAGGTGGATACCACAATAACATACCATATTATGAATAAAACAATGCATGCAAGCGTCTACATGACATGCTACAGACTATTAGTAAATTGAAACTGATCATAAGAAAGTAAGAACTATAAAGCATCCATTAGATAACATATACCTTACATGAACCGACTAGGCATGTCCACATGGATGAGTATATGTACAAAAATGAAAGCAAATAGAGTTCATACCAGCCTCTTATCACATCTCGGATTGTCGTATGTCATCATTATTGCTCTTCACTTGTGTGGCTTGAATAATATAAAGTGAATACCAAGCTCCAATGGAGTAACGGGAGACTGAACTCTGCAACAAACTTTACAAAACCGAAGAAGAACAACAAATATTTTGGGGTTTTCGATTTTTAAAACAAAAGCAGAAGGAAATAGCAAACGAAGCAAAATATTTTTGGATTTTTCAAATAGCAAACCGAAAATAGCAAGTAAAGCAAACCAAAGGTAGCAAACTTAAAAGACAAACAAAGAGAAACAACGGAAATATTTTTGGTCTTTTTGTGTTTTGGAAAAGTGGAAATAAGAACGAGAACACTAGAGAAAGCGAAACATGGATATACAAAGGACCGACAAAATATGATATGTAGATGAGTGAATCGTCGGCGTACCTCCCCCCAAGCTTAGGCTTTTGGCCTAAGTGGAGATCAATCCCAACTCGGCCAACTCGGCCATGAGGTGGCACCTCCGTAATGTGACGAAGAAGCACCATCGTCCTGATATGAGCTAGAGGACGCCCCGGAGTGGTACGTGGTGAAGTGATAGGCCGACTCCTCCTCTTCCTCCTGGACCACCGCACCGTTTTGGATATTGAAACCAAGCAACCTAAGCTGATCGTCCAACTCCTCCTTCGTGCGTGACCATGGCCTCACGTGAATGCTGAACAAGTTAGGCTGAGGCAAGGGAACTTCCCTTTCCTCTCCATCAATAAATAACATACTGTAAACTAATTTCCCTGCACAAGAGTTAGCAGTAACAAAATGATGGAGTTTCATGGCAGCAAGATCAAGCCTCTGTGGAGCCAACAATACATCATTAGGAGCAATAGAAAGTCCTAGCTCAGCAATAATGCGCGCGGCAATAATACCTACATAAATATGTCCCCTAGCGGCTAGGCGACGAGCAATAATAGCACCGAGGTTATACTTCTTACTAACATCAAGAGTGGTAGCTAGAAAAGCTAAATGATAGTTGGAGATATTGCTAGTGTTTTCTCTACCAAGTACACTAGTTGCAAGATAGTAAGTGAAATATCTAATAGCTGGGAGCTGAATGTTTCTTATCTTGCCACGCTGTGCGGTGCGGTCATCATCATTGGTCACCCCTCGGTAAAGCTCCAACAAATCAGCCGGGTGATTTTGTATCCTCTTGGCCGTTCCAAACATGGGAATGCCTAAAATAGAACAAAACCTCCCCAAAGACATGGTGATAGACTTATCATAAATCTTAAATGCAATGGAAGGATTGAAATGAGCGTTAATAAATTTAAAACTTTCAACGAAAGTCTTTGTAAGCAAAGCATATTGGTTACTTTCATCTGTCATGTAATTAGTCAACCCAACCCTGTTAATAAGGAGCAAGAAATCATCAAGAATCCCTGCATCACTCAAAAAGTTAATACAAGGGAAGGTGAATGGATGTGCATCTCCATCGTCCCCTTCATGGTTTGGTGACATAAGATCCTCATTATAAGACATCCTATATTGAGCAGTGGATCTTGAGGGCCTTGATGACCTTGGTGCATCACTTTCAAACACTTCTCCATATGTGAAGTTGTCCATCTCCCTTCTCTAAATTTTTTTTTACAAACTCATAAAAAGTGATTTTAAGACAAGCAAGTGTAGGAAACTACTATAGTGAGTTACTAGAGAGCTAACATGCATCAAAATAACAATTCTAAGCAATAGAACAAGTATGCATACTCATTTATACTGTCACCTACAAAGCTAAAATACTCAAGAAATACTTCACCAAAAGAAATTCTACTTGGACAAGCGGAGGAGTCACATACCGGAGAACAAATGCTCCAAATTTTAGCAGAAATGTTGGGCTGAGCAAGGAGATCGAAAAATCGAGGTGAAGAACAGCAAGAACTCGGGCTTGAGCAGATGGGGCGGTGTTTTTCGAGAGAGAGAAAGAGCAGGGGAAGAAGAGATAAGTGAGAGGCCAGGTGGGCCCCTCTCACACCAGGGTGGCGCGGCCAGGGCTGGGCCGCGCCACCTATGTGTGAGGTGGCGTGGCAGCCCCTCCTGGTGCCTCCCAGGTGTCTCTCTGCCCCATTTTTGACATAAAAATTTATAAAGAATTTTCTGGAATTTTTCGAGAAACTTTATTTTCGAGGATTTTTTAGGAATTGGCATATCGATAAAAATTCAGAAAAACAAGGATAAAATGATTTCAAGCAAATCAAAACTATGCATGCAGCAGCTCTGAGATACTCTTAATCATGCAACTAAACTGAAGGAATAAAAATTGATGAAAGTAAATACAAGTGAGGTGGAGTGGATGCGGTGAAAACGAAGTTTCGTTCATATAAAATCACTTTGTTAACAAGGTTGATCAAGTCTTGTTCCCAAACTAACTTTATATGAGGCAAAACTTTGCACTTCACTAGAATGCTTATGTTACCTCAACTCTGATAGGCATAGTCCCAATCATAACAATTTTATATTCTTCCTTGGGCTTTCGCTCTGAACAAATAATTTGACCAACTCTGATGGTCTCAACATTCTTGACGGAATTTAGAGCATTCTTCCTATCAATCTTCTTGGGAAAATAGACCGTATACTCTTTATCATTAACATTAAAAGTAACTTTTCCTTGATTGCAATTAATAACAGCACCTGCAGTGTTTAGAAAAGGTCTTCCAAGAATGATAGACATATTATCATCTTCAGGCATTTCCAACACAACAAAGTCAGTTAAAATCAAACAACTGTTAGCAACTTGAACAGGAACATTTTCACATATACCAATAGGAATAGTAGTAGACTTATCAGCCATCTGCAAAGATATATCAGTTGATACTAATTTTTCTAGATCAAGTCTCTTATAAAGAGAAAAAGGCATGACACTAACTCCAGCTCCCAAATCACATAAAGCAGTTCTAACATAGTTATTTTTAATGGAGCAAGGAATAGTTGGTATACCTGGATCTCCAAGCTTCTCCGGTACTTTACCATCAAAAGAATAATTAGCAAGTAAGGTGGAAATTTCCTCATTAGGAATTTTCCTTTTGTTAGTGACAATATCTTTCATATATTTTGCATAAGGAGGCATTCTAATAGCATCAGTCAAAGGAATTTGCAAAAATAAAGGTCTCATCCATTCACAAAACCTGTTGTAGTGTTCTTCTTCCTTGGACTTGTGTTTCTTACCAGGAAAAGGCATTGGTTTCTGTACCTAAGGTTCTCTCTCTTTACCATGCTTGTTGGCAATGAAGTCTTCTTTGGTGTACTTTGCACTTTTATCAATCTTTTCTGGTTCTTCTTCAACTTCTTCTTTATCGGAAGCATCTCCTGCTTCAGTTTCAGCATCAGAAATAGAAACACTATTAGGATCTTTACCTGCATCAGATGATTCTGTAGTTGTTTTATGCTTCTTATTCTTCTTCTTGGAAGGAATATCTTCATTTGAAGTGCGTTGAGAATCTTGCTCAACCCTCTTAGGATGTCCTTCAGGATATAATGGATCTTGAGTAGCAGCGCCACTTCTTGTGCGTATTTCACATGCTTGCTTCCCTCTTGCAGCATTAACTAGCAAGTCTTTTTGCACCTTGGTAAGCTGATCAATTTGTGTTTGAACCATTTGAAAATGTTTAACAAGTATCTTCACATCATTAGCGGTTCTCTCCACAATATCCTGCAACTTGTTAATAGCTCTAGAATTTTCTAACAAATGATTATGCACCATTCTATTAAAATTTTCTTGCTTAATAATAAAATTATCAAATTCATCTAAGCATTGATCAGGAGGTTTAGTATAAGGAATATCTCTTTCATCAAAGCGTTGGAGAGAGTGTACCTCAATAGTTGATGAGTGAGGGATTGGCTTACATAGTTCTTCTATAGGAGGTAAATTCTTCACATCTTCGGCCTTAATACCTTTCTCCTTAAGAGATTTCTTAGCTTCCTTCATAACTTCGTCATTTAATTCAATCATCCCTCTCTTCTTCGGCGTAGGCTCTGTAGATGGCGCAGGGGTTGGTGCTGGTGCTGGCTCAACTAAAGTCCAATCATCATGATTCCGGCTTATTTTAGCCATTAATTCTTTAGCATCAGCCGGAGTTCTTTCCCTGAAAACACAACCAGCACAACTATCCAAATATGACTTAGATTCATCCGTTAGTCCATTATAAAATATATCAAGGAGTTCATTTTTAGGCAATGGTTCTTTAGGCAAAGCTCTAATTAAAGAACAAAACCTTGTCCAAGATTCAGGCAATATCTCTCCTTTTCCCTGTTCAAAATCAAAGATTTTCTGCACAGCAGCATGTTGAGCACTAGCAGGAAAATATTTCTGAAAGAAAGCATTAACCAAAGCAATAGGACTAGTAAGAGATCCAGGAGACAAGCTATTAAACCAAGTTTTAGCTGCATCTTTCAACGAGAAAGGAAAAAATCTTAGCAACAAAGTAAGTGCGGAGCTTAATATCATCAGAAAACAAATTACTCAAAGTAGAAAGCTCATTCATGTGCCCCATAGCACTCTCATCCTTAGTACCACAAAAAGGAGTTTTCTCAATAATAGATATGTAAGATAAATCCAAAGAGAAATCATAATCCTTGTCTCTAATATTTATGGGAGAAGCAGCAAACTTAGGATCAGGAGACAAATTATATCTAACAGAACGTCTTGCAAGAATTTCTCTAACATTACCAGCATTACGAGCAGCACGTGCTTCAGCAATAAAATCATCATTAAGCTCAATATAAGCATCATCATCATAATCATCACTAGGACATTCCCTAGACTCAGGTGAACTAACAGGTGTAACAGTGGTGTTTCCCAACTTAGCTCTAGCAATAGTAGCATCTAAAAAGGAACCTAGTGAACCACTCTCATCAAGCACAGTAGAAGCATCATCTAAATTATCAGTGGCATTTTCAATCTCAGCAGAAGTAGTAGCTGTAGCGTGTGGGTGTGGTGGTGTAAGCAACTTACTCATAACAGACGGTGAATCAAGAGCAGCAGAGGTGTTAAGAGTCGTACCTCTTCTTGTAGTGGATGGCAATATAGGAACTTTTCCATCACGAGGTTTACCCATGATGAAAAGGATTGCAGCGAACAATATGAATACCAAGTGAGCTTACAAATAAAGCTATGCTCCCCGGCAACGGTGCCAGAAAATAGTCTTGATGACCCACAAGTATAGGGGATCGCAACAGTCTTCGAGGGAAGTATTACCCAAATTTATTGATTCGACACAAGGGGAGCCAAAGAATATATGTAAGCCTTAACAGATGAGTTGTCAATTCAGCTGCACCTGGAAACAATCTTGCTCGCAGTGGTTTATCAGTGGCAACAGTTTTATAGTGGTGACAGTAGTGAAACAGTAACAGCAGTAGTAAAATAGTAGCGGTAATAGTAACAGTAGTAAACAGTAGGAACAAATACTGTAGGCATAGGGATGGATTACGGGCGTTGCATGGATAAGATAATTCATGAAATCAATGAGACATGAGCATTGCAGATAAATAATGATAAAGCATCCTAGTACAAACAATCATGGGCATGTGTTCCGTATATAGTCGTACGTGCTCACAAGGAGAAACTTGCACGACATCTTTTGTCCTACCAGCCTGTTGCAGCAGGGCCTCAAGGGAAACTACTGGTAATTAAGGTACTCCTTTTAATAAAGTACCGGAGCAAAGCATTAGCACTCGGTGAACACATGTGATCCTCACATCATAGCCATCCCCTCCAGTTATCCCAATTTCTGTCACTTTGGGGCCTCGGGTTCCGGACAATAATATGTGTATACAACTTGTAGGTAAGACCATAAACAACAAGTATCATCATAGAAACAATAACATGTTCAGATCTGAAATCATGGCACTCGGGCCCAAAGTGACAAGCATTAAGCACAACAAGTTGCAACAATGTCATAGGCACTAAATAAAGATACTAGGCACTATGCCCTAACAATCTCATATCAAATTACATGAACAATCTCATCCAATCCCTGCCATCCCCTCACCTACAGCGGGGGAATTACTCACACATGGATGGGGGAGTCATGTATGGTCGATGGAGTGACGTCAGTGATGATGGTGATGAAGATCTCCTCCAAATCCCCGTCCCGGCAGGGTGCCAGAACGGAGTTTCTGGTTCCGAATCGCGGTTTCTGATGGCGGCGGCTCAGCGGAAGTCTATCTGGGAAAAATGTCGTCTCCCTGATATTATTATGTCAGGGAGTATATGTAGGCGAGAGGGGAGGTCGAGAGGGCTGTTGGGGCCTCCTCACGCCAGGGTGGCGCGGCCAGGGCTGGGCCGCGCCACCTATGTGTGAGGGCCCCTCGAGCCTCCTCTCCGTCCCGTCTTCTGGCTCCGTGGGTCTTCTGGTGAAATAGGATTTTTGATGATTTTTCCCGAATTTTTACTGAAAGTTGATTTCTACACAAAAACGAGACACCAGAGCAATTCTGCTGAAAACAACGTCAGTCCGTGTTAGTTGTATTCAAAACACACAAATTAGAGGAGAAACAATAGCAAAAGTATTCGGAAAAGTAGATACATTTTGGACGTATCACGGACTCTGCTGGCCATCGCAATCCAAGGCCATAGGGTTGGCCATGCCGTGCTCGACGACGACGACGAGGTCGCGAGCACCTTTCTCCTCTGCGCGAGGATCTTCAGCAGAGCTGCAGCGGCAACGAAGCCCCCCGCCCAGCCAAGTGGTTACGTCCCCGGCTGGGACTGGGGTGGCACCGCCGCGTCTCTGCAAGCTGCCGGCGTGTTCTGGGGACCTGATCGCGTTTGCGAGGTCCTCTTCAGGGTGCTTGTTGTAATTGTGAGGGGCCTGTTTGTATTTTCTTTTTACTCTTTGAGCCTCCCTATAAATTGGTGCCCACCGCTGGAATGAATCTCCGGGTCCTTCGGGACCTTATCTGTTCAAAAAAAAAGGTAGCCCTGTGTAATACTACTACCTTGGAGGATTTTAAATTTTCAAGTGTAAAGAGGGAAGCCAATTTATGTGCACATCTCTGTGCCAGACATGCTCTCTCTAGTATAGTAGAGTCTTTACTCAATTTGATTCTGAACCAAGTTTTCTAACTGGGGCTGTCCAGTCAGATAGAAGCTCTATTCCCGTTTAATAAAATCTGGGATTATGATTAAAAAATACCGATATTTAAATATTTTGCTGAAATTTATATAATTTTCCTACAGTAATTTTTTAACAAATTTATTAAGGAAAATGCTCTCCTCCACTCGGAGGATCAAGCACTCGCATCCTCCGGGTCGACTCACGACATGCGTCCACGCTCGGGGTGGGCCCCATCCTGTCTTCTCTTCTTCAACCTTCCCACAGCTCAACCTCCCAGCAGACCCCGCCGCTTCTCCATTCTGGCCTCGCAGCGTCGCCGCCGCAGCACCTAGCAGCGCCGCCGCCGCTCCCCATGAAGCATCGCCACCGCTCCCCATGCAGCGCTGCCGCCGCCGCGCCCCATCGCTGCTCCAAACCATTTCACGCTCTGCTGCGGCGGCTCCGCCGATGCGCGCTCGGTGGCGGCCTCCCCAGCGTGAGCTCGTCGGCGGACTCCCTGTGATACAGGCGGAAGCCATCTTCCCCGCGATCGGCAGGGACCTCCCCGATGCGATCTCGTCAGCGGCGGCTCCGTGATACAGGCGGAAGCCATCTTCCCCTGAGCTAGCGACGAATTCCTTCCCGGCCATCGCGCTCGTCCTCGGAAGCTCCTCATCCCTGGCGCTTTGAGAGACAAAACAAGTGTGGAAGAGATGCCCGTGAGAGGATAAGAGATAATCTTTACTATTAAATTATCAGTTGATCGATTGTGCGAGAAAACAAACTACCGGGTTAATTGAGTAGCCACAGTGCAATCACGCACATCGCTTAAGTGACAAAAAAAATTCATTTTTTTAGAAATAACAAAACTAAAAACAAGAAATAATATATAACAAAGGGAAGGGCTCATCCTAGAATGTTCGGCCTCTTATGAGGCCCTAATTAAACATCTTAATCTAATCTTACCCTTAGTTTGAGATTAACAATGGTGACTGTCAATACAATAAGATTCTAATATCGACGGTCATGTTTTACTGCCTTGTTATGGCTGCTCTAATCTCTATGCACGAATTAAAGTCTATCAGTTGCAGTTTATACTACCTTCGGTGTCTTCGCTGCTCGGATAGCCATGGGCCTTCTTGGCCGTGCGTGAGGCGTCGTCGACCCCAGCTAGGGTTTTCGTGGCGTGGGCATTGCACAATAGAATTGCACACATAAGAGGAGGATGACAATATGGGAGGAGCATCATGCACGAAGCAGACTATGCAGGAGCAAGAGTCCAACAACCTCGTCTCATCCTCGCAGGATGCATGCGGCCACGACCGTGGCACCTCCTCTTTGCATGCTGGCGCTCGTGGAGGCCTTTGCACCATTGCATTCGATGGCAAGCTGGTGGCAACAACAACAATGGGGAAGTGGAACTGTGATCCCTTTGTGCCTGGGTCTCATAGGATGCGCCCGAGGTTACTTTGACTTTTGTGGTAGGTGCAATATGTTTGGCAGAGCCTCTATCCATAAAGGCCTATATGGTCGCCGCCGAGTTCCTAGGGCATGTCGTATTTCTGACAGATTGCTAGTCATCAATGTCGGAGGAGGAGGAGGAGGGAGTGGTGATAATCCCACTAGGGTGGTACAAAGAAAGAAGAAGGACATGGTGAGGAAGATGGTCATTGGAACATACCTATTGGCGACCTATGTACGAAATAATTATGTTCTTGCTCATGTATCTTTTCAGTTGATTTGTGCATATTCTTTTCATTCACATCTAATATACTCATGATAATTGACGAGGGGTTAACTCGACAAATGTCCTAGATGAAGGACTTAGGATCGGGGAGATAGGGCGTCGGATAAACTTGAAGGTAAACTCAGTCAAACAAGGTGGCTATGAAAGTAAACGTGGGTGTAGAACCTGGCTTGCTTTCAATCTGTCCCTTACCGTCCCCTCCTGGCCCCTATATATAGGTAGCCAGGTCTCGAGGATCGGGTAGGATCCGATACAGATTACAATATCGACATACGGTAAGAACTCGTATTTCGACTAGTATTACAATTGGGCCTAGCTTAACGGGTCTCAGGGGTACTCAACTGACGGACTCTATTATCTACCCTTATCAGTAGCCCCTGAGATTCTACCAGAATTGCAGATTCGGGTTGAATCTCTAATCTTTAAATCTTCAACTTGATCATTTCTTCGACTTCTTCATATCTTCAAATCTTCGACTTGGTCTTTCGACTTATTTTCATTATAATATCTCGCAAGGGGTTTTGATGAACAAGCCTGACAGCTCTGATGGATCAAGAGGCTAGTTAACTGCTGGAACAGATACTTGCCACCTACTTCAAATTCAATCCCCTTGGACTTGAATTCGGGAAACCGGTCAAACCCATTCTTTTGCCGCATTTAGGTCTTACAAAGAGTGAGTCCCAGTGGTTCTTAGGGTACCCAGTGCGTCCACCAGGATTTTTCTTCATGTCGTAGACACGGATACATACCAGTAGAGCGCATCCATGTGCATATACCGAGCCACACAGGATGGATCCCGGGGTCTTACCTTCATGATATATCTCAATCACGGCATTCGAATTTTGTCGCGATGATGCAACTCGAGAATCATATGTCGCAGCCTTGTTTGACTGTTCTAACGTGTCAGATATTCGGGTTATTCCACCTTAATTAATAAAACTCTCTCCCGATGGTAGTAGTGATATCCTCAAAGTCTCTTTGCATCCTTTCCTCCATTGTTCATTATAAAACATCGTCGGGTGCGCGCCCAGCGCTCCCGATGGGAGTAGCCCCCGAGGCTATAGTCAAAAAACTTATTTCGAGTATAGGCTCAAAGACAATGTGCTTTCTTTTATGTCATGAGTTCATAACATAACTCAATAAAATCATCGGATGCGCGCTCAGCGCTCCCGATGGTAGTAGCCCCCGAGGCTATAGTCGAATATTTTCGGGTATAGACTCAAATAATGATTTCTCCTTTACCGGACTCAATTTTTCGCCGACTTCCTTGATCTGCCCTTATAAAAATTCTCCATGTCGAACCATCTCCGGAATGTTCATCTTACCAGTGTCCAGTGCCACCATAGTCTTCATTCCTGGTTACTTGCACATTTGTGACGTCATTAACATCATTAGGCTATTTGCGATTATCTCTTGATTGTGACCGTTACCCATGGGCAATACGGTAATTCCGCAATTTATCTGCCCGTTAGTGGGCTACCGTTTCCGCTCTTTGCGCCATGTCTCAGCCCACGTTCCGTTACCAGGAATCTATATAAGGGGAGAGTGGGGGAAAATCACTGTTTACCAGTTCATTGCTTCCGCCGCCGCCATTGTTGCAATCTCTACAGACTTCTGACTTCCTGCACAGCCCCCGTGCGCAAATCTTAGATGCGCGTGAAGCATCTGGCACAGAAGAACAAGATGACCAAGGGGAAAACTGCGAACGCTGCGACCAGCTGGGTGCCCTCGGAGTTCAAGCAGAAGGATCTGGAGAAGGCCCAAGCTGATGGCCTCATCTCCAATGTCGATCAGGTTATCTTCCCTAGCACTGATCGCATCCCCAAGCCCCCGAGTGGATTTCGTGTGATGTTCTTTGATTTTCTCCTTCGCGGACTTTCTCTCCCTGCCCATGAATTCCTTCGTGGACTTCTTTTTGTCTATGGTGTGCAGCTTCACCAGCTCACACCAAATTCGATTCTCCACATTGCCTGTTTCATAACTCTTTGCGAGTCCTTTCTGGGGATCGAACCCCATTTTCTCCTCTGGAAATATCTTTTTCGGCTCCGCCCCAGTGTTTCTTTAGCAAAAAAGCCTGAACTGGGCGGGGCTGTAATTTCTATTCGTACTGAATCCCAGTATTTGGAATTTTCCATGGCTGCTTTAGTACAAGGCTGGAAAAAGAAATGGTTTTACATAAAAGACCAGAAAGCCTCTCCTTCTGATTTATTCGGCATTGCCCCTTTCGATGCCGCAAAAAATCTTGAAAAATTGGCCTCATGGGATTCGCCTCCCATAGAGGCTGAGATGGAGGATGTTAAGCCACTGCTAGCGCGCATCCAAGCTCTGAAGAGTGACAATGGTGGTGCTTTAACCGGAACTCAACTCATGGCGTTTTTCCTTCAACATCGAGTTCAACTTCTGCAGCACCGTCCTTTGAAGCTTTGGTCTTTTTCTGGCTTGGGTGATTCTTCGCAAGTTTCTGATGATCTCTTTGAAAAGAAGGATCTCAACAAACGAGTGAGGGCTTTGACCTTTTTCACGAAAGAAGATGAAATTCTAGACTTGACTGCTAGCTATTTCGACGCCCAGCACCCTTTGCCTGCGGTATGTTTTACTTATCTTTTATTCGTCTTGTTCTTCTCTTATCATCATTTGCCATATAACACTCGGGTTATTTTCTTTTCAGGATCATCGATTTCTTATTTCTCGTCCTCCCCTCCCAGAAGGGGGGGCCATTCCAAATGTCCCTATTTCTGCGGCCTCCGAAGCCCCCGGGGCTGAGGATAGCCAAGATGGGGACGAAGGCAAAGATTCGTTGGAAAGGACCAGCTCAACGACATCACCTCCTCCTGCTCTTTCTGAAGATCTTGGCGCTGACAAGAAGAGGAAGCGCGTTGAAGAGTTCGCTTCTTCGAGTGCCCCCGTTCATAAAACTATGGCCGGGAAAACCTTCGCGCCAGAGGGCGACGTAGAGCTCTTCGATCTCCTAGACTCGTGAGTGTCCTTCTGCTTTGTTTTCATATATTATCTTTTCCCTGTCGACTTCGATAAATGATTTTTCTCTTTTGCTTTTTTCCTCAATGATGAGGAGAACCCGACCAGATTTGCTGCTGCCACCCATATCACTGATACTCCTGTTGCCGACAAGCCATCGTCATAGGAGGCCGAGCCGGCAACAAAATCTCCAAAAGCTCTGAAAAAGCCTGTGAAGAAGGTGGTCACTGTTCGTAGTTCCAAGCGCTTGAAGAAATTGTCAGACGCTGGTGCTACGTTTGAGGCCCATCAGTCCACAAGCTCCTCCGACGATGTGCGTGAACATTCTGGTATGTTTACTCCTGCTTTTGCGTGTTGATACTCACGTCCTATTTTCTGGACAGAATTTGATGCGAAAATTCGTCGCCTTGGGCAATGAATGTGTTGAATACCTGAAAGCTGCTAAGGCCTCCGAGGGTAAATTCCTTTTTCTATATTTGCTTGTCTTGCATGCTTTTCTTTGCTTCTTTGCTTGACTTTTCTTTCTTCTGTGATGAACTGCAGATGCTCTAGCAGTAGCCAATGCTCGCATTTCATCACTGGAAGCTGAACTCACAGCTTCCAGAAAAGCTTTTGATGCCGCCACTGCTGCCAAGGTCAATGCTGAGAAGTCTACTAAATCAGCACTAGCTAAGGCGAAGAAAGTGGAAAAGGCCCTGACTGATGCTACCAAGGAGCACCTCCAGCGAGAACAGGCCATAACTGAGTGGTTGAATACGATGTCTGCTGCTGCTGGAGGTATGTAATATACCTTTCTTCCCTTTTGTTCGATTTGCTCATTCTCTTATGCTTGCTGATATACTCCTTCTCTGTTGTTTTCTGTTTCCTTGGCTTTGCAGAATATACTGAGGTGTCCTCGTCGACTTTGCAACCAGATAACGATCCTCTCATGGCCGCAGTTAGCTTACTTGAAGCGAACTGGATATCTGTTCGGGAAATCTTCGAGTTAGTTAACCGCGTTCTTACGCGGATTTTTGTCGGGTTGTGGCCCAAGCATAAGGCGGAGGTGCTAGATAATGATGTGAAGAAACTCGCCCAGGCCTTCGACACTACTAACGACCCCATCCTTCATATGAAGGGCCTCTCCTTGAAGCGAGGTGCCGAGGGGGCATCGCTCTTTCATATGCACAGGGCGAAGAAGTTAACTGGGAGAAGGTGAGCTCTTCCCACGGCCGCCCCCGCTCGGAGCTGAAAGCTTTCTTCGAGAAAGTGAAGAGGTTTGCACCAGGCATCGTGGTGATGATTTCTCCTTCAGCGGCTTCTGCGGCTTCTTCTACGCCAATTTCTTCGACTTCGGCGATGAGCAGATCCGTGCCTCCTCCGAACGCTGGTGTTGCTTCTGCCACGCCTACTTCAGCTGCGGATCGTGAAGCCGAGGTGGCGTAGACTTGGCCTCCTTTTGTAAATTTTAGTTTTGCTTTGATGTAATGAACTCTTAGCCGTATGTAGCCCGAGAATTTTAGTCAGAGGGCTTTGTACTTTTGTAAATATTTCCTCTTTTGTGAAATATCATGTTCTGTTTGGCTTCTAAAATGCTTCTCTTTTCTTTTGGCTTCCTGCCTATGCGTGTTGGTGGATCGTCGGGTCGCGATCAGGCTCCATCCCCTGCCGATGCTTTCGACTCCAGAGTTTCGTCGCCTTCTCATTGTTCTTGCCAATGCGCTGAGCATTCCTTGAGAATTTCAGATCTTGAGAGCCGCTTGACTTTGGCGAAACGTCAAGCGCAGATGGCTATGGATAAAGCCAGCAAGTCTTGCGGGTTTATGAAACAGATATCCATTCTTGAAGATAAGGTGTCGGGTCTGATGGCGAAAATCGTTCATCTCGAAGAATGCGACTCCTTCCTTATCGGTATTGTCGAGTCTGTTTGTGAGATGTTGCGATGTAAGATTCCTTGTGTCTTCTCTTGTTTCCTTTTATTCTACTACTACTGTCTTAATTTCTTCTGTTGTCTTAGGTACTTGTCTGGACTTTGCTGCTGAAGCGCATCGGGTTGCTGAGCGAAATGCAGCTCTGGAGAAGGCATCAGAGGGGATCGACAGTTTGTGGTCCGATCCTCGACACCGTCGTGCTATTGTGCTGCTTCAAGATCATGCTTAGCATATTGGAGAGGCAGTTGATGGTTGTCGAAGGTCTCTGATAACCATGCATTCTGTCATGCTTCCTCGCAATCCTCTACCTGGAAGCTTTCCATTGCTGCTCGATACTTTCAGATCGAGTCAACGAATTCATCGGCTGATAGAGCTAAACTTGATGGCCGGAGCCAATTTTGCTCTTGGGTGGATGCGTAAGTGGCATCCAAGACTCAATTATAGTTCCATGTCACTGAGTTATCCTCCGGGTGGAGCTAGTTTGCGAGTTCATCTAGAGAATACCCTTCAGCCTGCCAGAAGGATTATAGCTAGGCTGTTGCGAGAGGATGCCACGTTTTTCCGCGAGCATCATTACTTGGATCCCCTAGGGGTGGATGATTCTGATAACCCGATGTTATGATGTGCTACTTGTATGTTTTTTGTGTGTATAATGCGAGAGTTTTTATCCTCAGAGCATTTTTACTTTGTGTGTATATTGATGCGCTTTGCCGCGGATTTTGACACGTAAACTCAAATAAGAGGAATTTGCCTTTATTATACTTGTAATGTAAGATACATGGGATGACCCAAGAGATCCAGCCAGTGACCTGTGTTCTGGATCTAGAGGGCATTGCCCTGGAATAACTCGTGGCTTTTACAGCCTTATTTTCCTACTCGACTAATTTGTATGTCTTGTCTCCTATGTTGCTTGAGTCTTCTCTTCTTCTCCTGTAGTCTTCTCTTGTTCGGGTAGGTGTACCCAAGGTTTCTTTACTTCTGGTTCCTTTGGGTTTTCTTCGAGTTGCAGTGTCGCTTCTATAGTCGTGCTTTTTGCTTTGCAGTTGGGTTCTCCATAGCTTGCCATCATGCCAAAATTTTGGGCCATCCTATGGAACTCCTTGTCGCATAGATCAGATAACTCGAAGCTTCCCTTTACTGTAATAATTCCTTTGGGTCCTGGCATTTTTAGTACCAGGTAAGTGTAGTGAGGTACTACCATGAATCGCGAAAACGCGGGTCTCCCGAGGATCGCATGATATTGTGATGGCCAGTCCATGACTTCGAAGTCGAGTTTCTCCCTTCTATAGTTTTGTCGATTTCCGAAACAGACGTTGAGTGCTATTTGACCAAGTGGATAGTTAGCACTTCCTGGGACTATTCCATGAAAGGAGCAATCAGTTGGTTTCAGGAACTCCAATGAAATGTGCATTGCCCGTAAGGTCTTTGCGTATATAAGATTTATCCCACTTCCTGCATCCATGAATATTCTGTCGACATCATAGGTCCCAATTTGAGCTTTGAGTACCAAGGGCGCGTTTCCTGGCCGAGGTACTGTTATTGGGTGATCATCTCTGCTGAATTCTATGGGTTGCTCTGACCAATGCAGATATTCCGTTGTTGCTGGAGGTGAATTTATTGCGAGGTTGACTTGTCGAGTTATGCTTCTCTCCTCTTTATTCGACTTGGGCACTAGTTGTATCATTGTTGTAATGTGCCCTTTAGATGGAACATATCCTTCGTCATCTTCGCGTCCCTGGTTTGGTTGATCTTGGCCCTTGAGAGCTCCACTGTTTCCTTGTTGGGTTGCAGGTGCGTTGCTTGTGTTTCCTTCGTATCCTTGCCGTTTTGCCTCGGCTTGCTTGTTGAGTGTTGCTTCCTACAATTTCAAGAACGTAGTGCAATCTTTCATTGCGTGTCTGGATACTCGTTTCCCGTCGACAAACGCAGAGTGAATATGACATGGTCCATTGAGCATATCTTCTGGTGATGGGCTGTACTCTCTGGACTCACTTGGCTGAAACTTTTTGTAGTCTTCTTTGCCGTAGCTATGGTATCCCAAACTTTTACGGTCGTTGCTTTGGTAGCTGTTATCTTTGTATCCTGCAGCTACTTGGCTATGAGAGCTGTAGTTGTCATAATTGCGGGATCTTCTGCATTGACCTCCATATCTGTTTCCTCTATCATCCTCTGGTGATCGCGTGCGCTTATTGTTGCACGCATCTTCTCCATCTGCAATTCTGTTTGCTACATCCATTAGATCTGATACTGTTTTGGCTTGATCCTGCCCATCTCTTCGACTAGGTCTCCTCGCCGTAACCTGACTATGAATGCTTCTATTGCTCTTTCATCCGAGACTTCGACTGCCAAGTTTTTGATTATACTCCACCTTTGGATATATGCCCTTAATGTCTCCCCGCGTTCCTGCACGCAAGCTTTGACTTCTTCTATAGAAGCTGGCCGCTTGTATGTCGACTTGAAGTTACTCGTGAATTGTTTTGTGAGCTCCTCCCATCTTCCAATTGTTTCCTCTCCTAGTTTGCTTAACCATGACCTTGCTGCACCGGTGAGGTGTAACTGCAAACTTTAAATTGTTGTTTCCCTGGTTCCTCCTAATATTTTTACTGCTTGTAGGTAGTCTGAAAGCCATGACTGTGGCTCCTGAGATCCGTCGTACTTTTGTTGGTCATGAGGTAATTTGAAACCTTTGGGTACTGGCGTGATGCGAACCCTACGGGTAAAGCATGGCGCCCCCATCTCCTTTTCATCGTCTTCATAGTCATGTGTTTTGTTAGGAGTTCTAGATCGTCGGGTTCCTTTGTTTTTTGGACTGTTGTATCATCCTGGTGACGGCGTCCTAGATCGTCGACTTCCACTTCTGTGCCGAGGACTGTTGTGACGGCGTGGTGACCTTGGTTTATGGGTTCCTTTGTTGCGATACGCCTCCTCCTCTTTTGTTGATAATTTGTTGCCTACCATCTTCAATCCGTTTAGTGTTGCGCGGTGCATATGTTCCCTCGGGTCTCCTAGATTTGGTCGTGTTGTATATAGGTATGCTTGAGCTGCCACCAGTGCTGCCTCAGGAGTTTTTGGTATAATGTTTCCTTGCTCGTCGACCGATAGGAAAGACGAGTCGAGGTTTTTGGAGATGCTTTGCCTGTCTGAGTACTCAAGATTTTCATATCTTGATCCATGTCGATGATGCCTTCTGTTTGTGTATGACGCGTCACTGCGTGCTCTGCGAGTAGCGTCGCTTGCTGCAATAGCTGAGTCCTTCCTTTTCTGTATTTCAATTTTCTCTTTTGCTAATTGCTTCGCCTGCTGCCTTAGGACGTAATGGTATCCCAAAAGCATGTTTTTGCTGGAATTTGTTGGTATTGGCGTGCCGTGCTCTACGGTTGTTTTGAATATTCTCCACTCATCGACTGATAGTCGAACTTTCTCCCTTATTGCGAGGGAGTCTGCGGTTTCTCCTTCTGCTAAGTGGTTTGCTCCCCTATTTATGTTTGCTGGATTAAGCACTGGATTGTTATTTTTGTCGAGTTCTTCTGAATTGTCTTCTGTGATGGCGAGTATTTGGCATCGATTGTCGAGTTTGCCATTGTAACTTGAGAAGATCGGATTGTCATCTTCAGAAAGTTCTAATCCTGTTTTCCACGTGTCTGTTGATTGATCTGAGGTGTCGTCGTGGTAGATCATGAGATCTTCGAGTTGCGTTTCTAAGTCGAGGTTCTCCATAGTTTCGTCGCCTCCTGCGATTTTTCTTTCTTCTGCTTCTGCCAAGCTGACCGGCGAGTTTACCTCGCTGGAAGAGCCTTCTGATGATTTCGACATTGCTATTGTCTCGGGCTCACTTGCCGACGGATCCAGTTTCGTCGGATCTGAAAGGCGAATCGAACCTAGTGATCTGACGCGAAAGTTTACACTTCCGATCGTCAAATCCATATCTTGATCCATACTCTCAAACACTTGCGCGAAACTTGACTGGTGAGGCTGAAAATCGACGGTTCCGAAGGGTATCTGAATTTTATCGATTTGTGGATTGTTGTTGGCTGAAAGCGAAAAAGCCGTCGAATTCATGATTCCAACGCCTCGGATCCCCACGATCGGCGCCAATTGACGAGGGGTTAACTCGACAAATGTCCTAGATGAAGGACTTAGGATCGGGGAGATAGGGCGTCGGATGAACTCGAAGGTAAACTCAGTCAAACAAGGTGGCTATGAAAGTAAACGTGGGTATAGAACCTGGCTTGCTTTCAATCTGTCCCTTACCGTCCCCTCCTGGCCCCTATATATAGGTGGCCAGGTCTCGAGGATCGGGTAGGATCCGATACAGATTACAATATCGACATACGGTAAGAACTCGTATTTTGACTAGTATTACAATTGGGCCTAGCTTAACGGGCCTCAGGGGTACTCAACTGACGGACTCTATTATCTATACCCTTATCAATAATGATAAGTAATTCTCATGTAGGATGATATACTTGTCAAGTACCAAGCCAATGAAGCAAAAAAAACACATCCATTACATTGTACAAGAATATCAAACGCGTATCGAGGTGTAGATATTAGTAATAAATATAATTAGTTAGGTCCATATTTTATTTATGATGTAAAATGATACCTACACTTTAAACAAAGAGGAACTTAATTTATTGCATATACCATGTGCTATCTTTATTCATGTGCAATATATACATTGCACTGTATTTTTATAGGTAAAAAAACCCGTAGCAACACACGGGCATTCAACTAGTATGCTATAGTATCACAATTTGTTTGTGATAATGGCACAATTTTTGTGCTACAAGGTCTCCGGCAAATTCACCATCGATGTCTCCGGCTCTTTCAAGGATATTGTTTTATTGTTATAATAGTATATTTTTTTGCTACATTTACTCTGCGGATTTGCACCGTAACAGTCGCCGGAGGACTTCGCCAGATTTTTTTTGCTCTAATGCTACATTAGTACAAAAGTTTTGCTCCGACATCTCCGGTGAGGTCTCTGGCAAAATCACTTGGCCGGAAATTTTTTGCTGCGATGCTTCCATAGTATAAAAAAATTGCTCTGACATCTCCGACAAGGTCTCCGGCGAGATCCATATCGGAGCAATCTTTTTTGCGTCGAACCGTTTTTTGCTACAATGAAGCAAAAGCGAGGCTTTTTTTTTGCTCTATAGAAGCAATTGCGGAATTTAGATGCGAATCCTTTTTGCTTCATTCATATAAATTTTTTGCTACAATGAACTGTTTTTTGCAACTATGAAGCAAATACGGGTTTTACAGGGTGCTGAGAGGACACGTGGCGGCCAGGGCGCTCGAAGGATCGGGCCGAGCGATCCTCCGACGGACGCTCGGTCCCTTCCATTTATAAATTCGTTTGAACAATCTCAGGGGACATTACGATTAGTATTTCCGGTAGTTCCGAAAACCGGTAGTAATGTTGCCGCCAGATTTTCTCCTAACCTAACTGAGAAAATTTAGATTTTTCTGGAAGGTCTGAGTTTAGAGACAAGGTTAACCCGTGATTGCCAAAATCGTTCAAAACATTTTTTAGACATCCATTTGTTTTATGTGCACCGGCATGTCTGAATGGTGGTATACTATGCTACCCAGTGAGTTTTGTTGTTTGGATCATCTGGACGGAGCTGTCCACTGTCCACGGCGCAAAGGAAAGCCACCAGTGGAGTCTGGAGTGGTCATCAGTTGTCTAAGCAGTGTGCCATGCCGCCGTTGCCGTGGGATACAAATGGTTCTCCCGTGGTTTGGATTTCACTTTCTTTTCTAAAAGGCCAGTAAAATCGGATTTAATTAGTAATTGCTATATACAATTTGTACATACGGACAATACGGTGACGTTATGTTATACTTGTACGCAGCACGCGGCCTGCACGTTCCCGGCGAACTCCGGCGGTGCCAGGGCGCGCGCCCACGACGGCGCCGCCCCATTGGTCCCAGCCTCCTTGCTCAGCACATACACGGCCTGCTCACCACCGTGGCGCCCGGCGCCAACAACGACCACGCGGCCGTCTCCGATGGCCACGACAGCCGTCGCCGCGCGCCCGTCCTCCGGCACCCGCGCCACCGACCGCCACGCGTCGCCGGCGCTGTCCCGCGCCGCGAGGTGGCCGTCGCGGAGCATGTACATGGGGCCTGCCGCGGACGGCGCGGCGCAGCACGTCCTCGGGCACGCCCCCTCTTCCACCATCCCGTCCTGCACAGGGTCCCACGCCCAGGCGGACGTGTCGAACGCCTCGCCAGTGCCGGAGAACCGGCCCTGCGCCTCCGTCGGGTACCCGCCGACCACGACGAACCTGCCGCCGACGCAGACGCCCCTGGCCTCGTCCCGCTCCAGCGCCATGTCGGGCAGCGCCGCCCACGCGTCGGCCTCGGCGTCGTAGGCCGCCGCCGACCGCAGCGCGTTCTTCTCCTCGTCGTGGCCCCCGGCGACGAACACCCTCCCTCCCGCCGCCGCGCACGCGAAGAACGACCGCCGCGGCCCCGGCATCGGGGCGCCGCGCCGCCACGCGCCGTCCAGGAAGTCGTACACGTGCACCGCGTCCGTCGGCGTCCACATCTCGGGGTCCCACCCGCCTAGCACCACCAGCTTCCTCCTCCCCCCGCACGCGACGGCGGCGAGCTGGCAGAAGAGCGGGAGCTCCCCGCCGCCGCCGGGGAGCGGGGGCAGCGTGGCCCACCCGCCGTCGGCCGGGTCGTGGAGCACGAGGCGGTAGGAGTTGGAGAGGGCGGCGGACGCGGCGTACTTGCAGGCGGGGCCGGAGGCGGCGAGCGGGGGCAGGGCCTGGGCGAGGGCGAGGAGCGGGCGGGAGAGGCCGATGGCCCGGCGGAGGCGGCCGTAGAGCGGCGACTCGATCTCCGCCATCCACCGTCGGGAGGTGCGGCGCGCCGCCGGGAGCTGGCGGAATCCCACCCGGAGCAGGCATTCCCGCGCTACGTCCTCGGGTAGTCCCGGGATCAGGTCGGCCATTGTCGGGCGATCAAGCTCGATTTCAACCTTGATTCGCTTCTCCTTCCAATCTAAAAGAAACGATCTTCTTGCGGGATTAGGATAGAGACGATCTTCTTGCGGGATTAGGATAGATCTGTGATGTGAGTGATTTGGGGACGCGCGGGGTGGCGCGCTTTATACAGACCAGGATTTGGATCAAAAACATGGGCAGGAAACACCATGATTTGGATTGGGATGCGAGGAAACGGGGGCGAGCGCGCGGGAACACGAGACACGGTTCCCATTTCCTGTTGAACGGCGGGGCGGCGCTCCCGGTCCTAATCCGGAAACAACTTGCCTTCCAAAAAATACAGGTCTGGATCGAGACGCTGTGATTGAGATCCGTCCCCAGTTTCATGCCAAGCCGCAGGTCGCCGTTGCCGGAATCCGACCGGCAAGGACTAGCTGGATTGGTGTTGCGGCGATCTCCACTGCAGACAGGCATACATACAGACAGAGGTGTCTTTTGCGGACAGTGATGTACTGAATTATACTGGTTTTTTTGTTTGACACACTGAACTGGATGTTTTTTTGCGGGGGAAAGAGAGTTTCATTAATCAACCACAGGATTACAATCACGAGCTAGGGCGTCGGCGATATCAGGAGGATAATCACCTAGCCACATCTCCACATCTCAGAACGTTCAGTGACCCTAGATAAGCGTGCCTGACTTGGGATATTTGGATACCTACTAAAATCTTTGTAAGGGCATCTTCAACGGTCCGACACAAATGGATTGTGGCCGTCTGATTCATTTCCTTTTTGATCGGGCTAGGGAAAAAGTGCCCTAGTGGCCCGACGTATTTTGATCGCGGCGTCTGCGGCGATGCAAACGCAGCCCAAATTTGGTGCGTCGCCGCGGACTGACCGCGCAATCCGCGCATGTCCTCCTTAATCGACACCGGCCCCATTTGTCATCCATACATTTTCTGATTAAGTAATTTCATTAATAGTTAAACATAATTAGCTCATTTTTACACCCAAAATTGCGCCGACGGCCGTATCTACTCACCGTCGCGCGCCCTATCACTACGAGGGCTACTCGCAGTCGCTCGCTATACTGACCGCCGGAAGGACCAGCGCCGCCCCTGCGCCGAGGAGGCCCCAGAAGTCGTTCCGACGAAGGTTGGCCTGGTGGCGCCGCTCGCGCGGCGTCAGCTCCAGCATCCGCGCCTCCACCCGCTGCGCCGCCCTCTGGCTGTGGAGCTCCTCTGTCGCGCCTGCCCCTCCGCCAGGGCGTTCGCCCAGTGCACTCACTGTGTCGCTTCCTCCGCCTGCGCGGCACGCGCATGGGCAGCCTCCGCGGCGGCATCGGCAAGGGCATCCGCCTCCGCCCTTGCTGCGGCTGCTTCGTGGAAAGCTAGCGATGAGTTTTGGCTGGTACAACCACTCTATTGTCAACTTCTAATAAACGTGATTGACCCAATTCTGGATCGTCTTCTCAAGAATATTCGGCAAGGGCCACGAGCTTCGGGAGGCTGTTCTCCGAGACACATCCAGTGGCGGGTTGTCGTATGAGTTGGAGGTGCATTATGATGGCAATGGCGATGCTTTCTTCAGAGGTGGTTGGGACCGTTTTGCTGAAGATCACGATCTTCATCAAGGATGGATCTTGATGTTTGATTGCCGCTGTGGGACTGCCAAGTTCGACATCAAGATCTTTGATGGCCCCCAGTGCCAGAAGAAGTACACCTCTTCTGTTTAAGTTGTAATGCTTAGTGCTTTCTCTTTGTAATACTCCTGCATCATCAAAGTACTTGACTATTGTCATAAAGAGAACCAAGGGAACTGAATAATTTCGAGGTTCAGATTCTGTTTATTTTCACAAAATATCAGCAATTATGTGTGATCATCATTTGATTACTATCTGGAAGCCTGTTTTGTTTTGCTGGACCAACAAACTTGCTTGTGTTTTCATGGTAACTCGCCAAATTTTTTTATAATTTCTTGATATACTTGCTTCAACTTTTGCGGGGGAGCCCCCAAGTATATTTCATGAATTAACTGTAACAAACAAAGTACATAATCATAACCCGATAAACCCAACCTATGGCCTGTGTTCTGGGTTTAGAGGGGTAAAACTCGAAGAAGTAGAAAACGTCGACTTGCTTGTTCGGCTGATAAGCCTATGTATCTGTTATACGCAATTTCTACGCGTAGAATCTTCGTAGTTGCTCAGCGTTCCAAGGATTGCCTTCATCCTTGCCGGTCTTCTTGTCTTGAAGTCGATATGCTCCTCAAGTACTACTTCTGTTACAATGTAAGGTTCTGATAGGTCTCAAACGTATCTATGATTTTTGATGCTCCATGCTTGTTCTTACACCATTTGCTTAGTGTTTTGTTACACTTTGTGGCGTTTTTATGCATTTTCCGGAACTAACCTATTAACAAGATGCCACAGTGCCAGTTTCCTGTTTTTTGCTGTTTTTGTGTTTCAGAAAAGTTACACTGGAAATATTCTCGGAATTGGACGAAACAAAAGCCGAACCTCCTAATATTTACCGAAGCTTCTAGAAGTTTGAAGAGGAGACGCAGGGGGCCACGGGCTGGCCACACCATAGGGCAGCGCGGCCAGCCCCTGGCCCGCGCCCCCTATGGGTGAGGCCACCCTGGTCCACCTCTGACGCTGCCCCTTCGCCTATAAAGACCCCCCGACGGGAAAAACCTAAATACCCGATCAATTTTCCAGCAACACATCGCGATCCGCCACCGTCGTCGACCCGAGATCGGGAGGGTCCAAAAGCTCTTCCCGGCACCCTGCCGGAGAGGGGAATCGCCACCGGAGGTCTTCTTTATCGCCATGCTTGCCTCCGGCGTGATGAGTGAGTAGTCTACCTTAGACTATGGGTCCATAGCAGTAGCTAGATGGTTGTCTTCTCCACCATGTGCTTCATTTTTAGATCTCGTGAGCTGCCTTACATGATCGAGATCATCTTTATGTAATTCTACATGTTGTGTTTGTTGGGATCCGATGAATATTGGTGTTATGTTAAGTTGATGTGCTGAATATTATCCTATGTTATCTCTATGTTGTTTATGATCTTGCATGCTCTCCGTTGTTAGTAGCTATCTTGGCCAAGTAGATACTAGTGACTCCAAGAGGGGGTATTTATGCTCGATAGTTGGGTTCATGCCTCTATTTAATCTGGGGGAGTGACAGAAACCTCTAAGGTTGTAGATGTGCTGTTGCCACTAGGGAGAAAACAAAATTCTTGTGTCCAAGCACATTCGTTTTGTTTGCATTACACACTTTGCTTAATGCAGTTATCTGTAGTTTGCAACTTAATACTCGAGGGGTGTTCAGACGATATCCCCACGAGTGGATTATTAGTCATAGATGCAGTTGGATGACGGTCTATGTATTTTGTTGTAATGCCCAGATTAAATCTCATAGTGATCCTCATGACATATGCACGTTATCTTTATTCTATTAATTGCCCAACTGTATTTTGTTTACCCAGCATGTTGTTATTTATCTTATGGAGAGACACCACTAGTGAACTATGGACCCCGGTCCAATTTCCTTTACATTGCTATTACTATTTACTTTTACTCGCACTATTTACTTTCTTGCATATTACTATTGCTTTCCACTCGATACGCTCAATCCTTTGTTTACAGCAAACCGGTGAGATTGACAACCTCATCGTAAGTTGGGAGCAAAGTACTTGGTTGTGTTGTGTGCAGG
The DNA here is from genome assembly GCA_007115705.1 of Dactylis glomerata. Classification (NCBI taxonomy): domain Eukaryota; kingdom Viridiplantae; phylum Streptophyta; class Magnoliopsida; order Poales; family Poaceae; genus Dactylis; species Dactylis glomerata. The sequence goes on along the minus strand of QXEO01000477.1, from coordinate 1,535,378 downwards.
TTCCACGTTGCTGCTGGTGCAAAGCAATGCCCTGGACGAGGCGCCTTATAAATTATCCGAAGCTGTCGCGAAGCTAGCAGGCATCACCTTCTGAAGTTTGGCTTTTTCCTACTGGTTCAATAAACCTTGGTTTCTTACTGAGGGATGTTTTGAAGTGTATGGATTGGAGAATGATGAGATGAGTTGAAGAATGGACAAACGCTCAAGCTTAGGGATGCCCACGCACCCCAAGAAATATCCAAGAGTACAAGCGTCAAAGCTTGGGGATGCCCCCGAGGCACCCCTTTTTCATCGGCAAAAATCAGGTCACCTTTCAACACACTATATTTTTATTGCTTCATGCACTATGCGTTTTTCTTGGAGCGTCTTTACTTTAGTTTTCAATTTTGTTTAGTTTTGTTTGCTGCAATTAATGGTTGGACCCCAACAAATTTATTTTGGAGAAGATGTACTCGTTTTCATTTGCCAAGAACACTCCGTTTTTTACTGTTATCGTTCAACGAGTGTTCTCTTTTTCTAGAACTGCGTTTAGCTTTCATTTTTCACTTTGATTTTTGTTCAGATCTTGTTTTATCTTTGCATCAAGGTGTATTTTGAACTCTAGTCTATGTTGGTATTCATCAAAAGAGTTGTCTCAAAAAGGTTTGAATGGTGTTGGAAAAGAGAAAAAGTTTTATGCAAAAAAGTGGTACAAAAAGGAGCTTGTTTAGACTGCGGCTTAGACTTTTTCATGGCGTGCTTGATATCGTTTTGATAGTATGCTTAGTGATTTTTGTTGTAGCATGACTTGTCTCAAATGACTGAGATTGCTTAATGAGCCTTTGAAAAAATCATGCGTTGTTTTTATTATTTGGAAGCATTAATTTTGTTTTCTCCTTGATGCTTTATTTGGGTTGACTTGGCGCATGCTTACAACATGTTTGACTCATACAAAGTTGCCATAAGCCTCTATGATCATTTAGTTTTTGAATTTTGATGTCATCTTATACTTCTCTTAATGATGTTTTGTCGCTATGCATGATTATGGCCATTATTGCTCTCTTAGTTGGTCGCTCCCAGTCTTTTGCTAGCCCTCATTTTGTACTGAGTATGAGCTCTACTTGTGCATCCAACTCCTAAAAACCAAGTTATTACAATGTGTCCACCATACATACCTATTAGCAATTTGCTATTCTAAAGTACATTTGACTTGCTTTTATCTATCCTTCAAATTAAACTCTTTTGGTGTTATGCGAAAATTGGCCAGTAAAGCTCTCACGAACCTGATGGAACACTTTACTTTTCTCGTTCTTAAAAATTCGACATTGTGGCACTCTTATGTTGAGCTGTTATGCTTGCAAGTTGTAAGTTGGAAATTAGCCAAACCATGCCGTCATGGGGTAAGCTTTCAACATTGCACTTCTTATTTGAGTTGATATCGTGATCTTTTGTTTATGGATACTCGCGATGTGAAATAAGTTGGGAATCTTGCGGGATCATGGAGTTTGTATACGTGTTAGAGAAACGCCTGGGCCGCTAATCTAAGCCATGCATAATTCATGGTGGAAATTTACAGCATGCCCATAGTGAACATTTGATGACGCATCTCAAAATAAAAAGCTATACCAATGGTAAATAAAAGAGATGTCGAGGTGTTCATTGTCTGTTTGTCCTGTCATTTTGATGTGGGCTTGTTCCATGTCATCGGGCACAGAGGTACCCCATTGGCAGTTCTCGATGATACGCATATACTTATAATGACAAGAGCTTGCTTGGGACTCTAAATCGAGTAGCATGAGGTTTGGGTATTCGTACTTCACGGGACATGAGGTTTTCAACTTATGATTTGTCAAGCATATGCTTCATAATTGTACTCGCATTAACTTTAACCATTCAAGATGCCTATGATGGGGGCAATGAGAGCTCAAAGCTAGTAAGTACCATAATTTTTGAAGGTTTATAAAACTTGCAATCACTGCTTCCCTCTGCGAAGGGCCTTTCTTTTACTTTTATGTTGAGTCTCCACCTTCTACCTTTATGCACCGTCTAAGAGAGCATAGTTGTCATTCTGAGTTTAATGTGCATAGTCCCAAAGTTTATCATTGATTGACTCATGATTATGGTTTCACTTGTTCTTAAATTATTTGTATCTAGTCGCCCTCTTAAACTTGAAGGTGTCCTATGCATTTATGTTTTGCTATTCCATGAAGGACAAGCTGAAAACCATTTGCTATGTTTTTCCATATGATTTGAACACATGTTTGACTTTCATTGTTTCATTTTTTATGATCTTTCGTTTGTGTTCCTTTTCATATTATAATATTGTTGCTAAGTTTCTTCTATCAAGATTATGTCTTTCATGCCCATGTTTTAAGTTCTTTTGATCTTATCACTCAATGCTTACATAGATGATCAAGATTGTGTTGGTGCATGTCACCTCAAAAATTATTCTTTGTTATCACTTACCTACTCGAGGATGAGCAGGAGTTGAGCTTGGGAATCCTTGATACAACGTATCTATAATTTTTGATGCTCCATGCTTGTTCTTACACTATTTTCTTAGTGTTTTGTTACTCTTCGTGGCGTTTTTATGCATTTTCCAAAACTAACCTATTAACAAGATGCCATAGTGCCAGTTCCCTATTTTCTGCTATTTTTGTGTTTCAGAAAAGCTACACAAGAAATATTCTCGGAATTGGACGAAACAAAAGCCAAACCTCCTAATATTTACCGAAGCTTCCAGAAGTCCGAAGAGGAGACGGGGGGGCATGGGCTGGCCACACCATAGGGCGGTGCGGCCAGCCCCTGGCCCGTGCCCCCTATGGGTGAGGCCACCCTGGTCCACCTCTGACGCTGCCCCTTTGCCTATAAAGACCCCCCGATGGGAAAAACCTAAATACCCGATCAATTTTCCAGAAATAAATCGTGATCCGCCGCCATCGTCGACCCGAGATCGGGAGGGTCCAGAAGCTCTTCCCGGCACCCTGCTGATACGTCTCCAACGTATCTATAATTTTTGATGCTCCATGCTTGTTTTTACACCATTTGCTTAGTGTTTCGTTACACTTCATGGCACTTTTATGCATTTTCCGGAACTAACCTACTAACAAGTCGCCACAGTGCCAGTTCCTGATGTCTACACATGCTTCTGTTCTTGTAGACAGTGTTGGGCCTCCAAGTGCAGAGGTTTGTAGAGCAGCAACAAGTTTCCCTTAAGTGGATCACCCAAGGTTTATCGAACTCAGGGAGGAAGAGGTCAAAGCTATCCCTCTCAAACAACCCTGCAATTACGATACAGAAAGTCTCTTGTGTCCCCAACACACCCAATACACTTGTCAGATGTATAGGTGCACTAGTTCGGCGAAGAGATAGTGAAATACAAGTGGTATGGATGATTATAAGTAGTAAATGCAATATGGAATAAAAATGGCAGCAAGCAAACAAGTAACAAAACAGCAAGTAAACGGTGTGCAAAGCTTGGAAACAAGGCCTAGGGATCATACTTTCACTAGTGGACACACTCCCAACAAATATAACATAATTGAACAAATAAATAACTTCTCTTCACTATGCTACTCTGAAATACTCTCCTATTGAATAGCACTAATCATTGCGTAGTGGCTACAGAAGCACCCCTTAAAGTTCATCAAGTACTGGACAAACACCACTCATAAAGATATCCAAATCAAATCACAACTCAAAATAAATATTATTGCAACTTAGACCAAGTACTAACACGGTGCACACACTATCAACATTACACCATGAAAGGAGGAATAGATCACTTCAATACTATCATAGTGATAATTATTCTCATAATCCATAAGAGATCACAATCGTAGCCTTGACCAAGTACCACCATGATGCACACACTGGCAGGAGGAATAGATTAATTTAATAACACCACTAAAGTACACATAATGATGAAGAGTAGCATCTACTTATTCAACATGATACAAAGCTCACGATCACATAGAGATCACATCATGGGAGAGAGAGGTGAACCACATAACTACCGGTAGAGCCCTCAGCCCCGGGGATGAACTACTCCCTCCTCATCATAGGAGACAGCAAGGTTGATGGAGATGGCGGTGAGGTCGATGGAGACCGATGGAGATAGCTCCGGGGGCACTTCCCCATCCCGGCAGGGTGCCGGAACAGACTTCTGTCCCCCAAAATTTGTCGACGGCGGCGACAGAGCTACGGAACTCTTTCTGGAAAATTGCCGACCCCCTAGGGTTTTCTGTCCCGAGGCTTTATATAGGCGAAGGGGCATCGTCAGGGGGCTGCCAGGGCCTCCTCACACATAGGGGGCGCGGCCAGGGCCTGGGCATCGCCGCCCTGGTGTGAGGGCAGCCCCTGGCCCCCCCTCCGGCTCTCGTTTGGTCCTCGTCCTTCGTCCGGGAAAACTAAGACTTCTGGAACTTGTTTCGTTCAATTCCGAGAATATTTCCTGTGTAGCTTTTCTGAAACACAAAAACAACAGAAAACAGGGAACTGGCACTGTGGCATCTTGTCAATAGGTTAGTTCCGGAAATCGCATAAAAACGCCACGAAGTGTAACAAAACACAAGGCAAATGGTGTAAAAACAAGCATAGAACATCAAAAATTATAGATACGTTTGAGACGTATCAGCATCCCCAAGCTTAACTCCTGCTCGTCCTAGAGTAGGTAAGTGATAACAAAAGAAATAATTTTTGAGGTGACATGCACCATCACAATCTTGATCATATAGGTAAAGCATTGAGTGGTGAGATCAAAGAACTTAAAACATGGGCATGAAAGACATAATCTTGATAATAGAAACTTAGCAACCATGTTATAATATGAAAATGAACACAAACAAAAGATCATGAAAATGAAACAATGAAAGTCAAACGTGTGTTCAAATCATAAGGAAAAACATACAAATGGTTTTCAGCTTGTCCTTCATGGAGAGCAAAACATAAATGCATAGGACACCTTCAAGTTTATGAGGGCGACTAGATACAAATAATTTAAGAACAAGTGAAACCAACAATATGAATCAATCAATGAAAACTTTGGGACAATGCACATTATACTAAGAATGACAACTATGCTCTCTTAATGGTGCATAAAGATAGAAGGTGGTGACTCAACATAAAAGTAAAAGAAAGGCCCTTCGTGGAAGGAAGCAGTGATTGCAAGTTTTATAACCTTCAAAAATTATGGTACTTACCGGCTTTGAGCTCTCATTGCCCCCATCATAAGCATCTTGAATGGTTAAAGTTAATGCGAGAACAATTATGATGCATATGCTTGACAAATCATAAGTCGAAAACCTCGTGTCCCATGAATACGAGTACCCAAACCTCATGCTACTTTACTTAGAGTCCCAAGCAAGGCTCTTGTCATTGTAAGTATATATGTATCATCGAGAACCGCCAACGGGGTACCTCCGTGCCCGATGACATGGAACAAGCCCACATCAAAATGACAGGACAAGCAGACAATGAACACCTCGACATCTCTTTTATTTACCATTTGTTTAGCTTTTTATTTTGAGATGCGTTGTCGAAAGTCCACTATGGGTATGCTGCAAATTTCTACCATGAATTATGCATGGCTTAGATTGGCGGCCCAGGCGTTTCCCTAACACATATACAAACTCCATGATCCCCGCAAGATTCTCAATTCATTTCACACCGCGGGCATCCATTAACAAAAGATCACGATATCAACTCAAATAATAAGTGCAATGTTGAAAGCTTGCCCCATGACAGCATGGTTGGGCTAGTCTCCAACTTACAACTTGCAAGCATAACAACTCAACATAAGAGACCACAATGTCAAATTTTTAAGAACAAGAAAAAGTAAAGTGTGCCTTCCGGTTTGTGAGAGCTTTACTGACCAATTTTCACATAACACTGCTAAGAGTTTAATTTGAAGAGTAGATAAAAGCAAGTCAAATATACTTTAAAATAGCAAATTGCTATTAGGTATGTATGGTGGACACTTTGGCAAACTTGGTTTTTAGGAGTTGGATGCACGAGTAGAGCTCATACTCAGTACAAGGCGATGGCTAGCAAAAGACTGGGAGCGACCAACTAAGAGAGCAATAATGGCCATAATCATGCAAAGCGACAAAGCGACATTAAAGGAAGCATAATATGGCATCAAAAGTCAAAAACTAAATAATCATAGAGGCTATTGGCGACTTTGTAAGAGTCTAACATGTGTGAGCATGCGCCAAGTCAACCCAAATAAAGCATCAAGGAGAAAACCAAAATAATGCTTCCAAATAATTAAAACAATGCATGATTTTTTCAAAGGCTCATTAAGCAATCTCAATTATTTGAGACAAGTCATGCTACAGCAAAACCACTAAGCATGCTATCAAAAAGACATCAAGCACGACATGCAAAAGCCTAGGCCACAGTCTACACAAGCTCCTTCTTGTACAACTTTTTTACATGAAACTTTTTCTCTTTTCCAACACCATTCAAACCTTTTTGAGGAAACTCTTTTGAGGAAAACCAACATAGACCAGAGGTCAAAATACACCTTGATGCAAAGATAAAACAAGATTTGAACAAAAACCAAGGCGAAAAACGAAAGCTAAACGCAGTAGCAGAAAAAGAGAACACTCGTTGAACGATAAGAGTGAAAACTAGAGTGTTCTTATCAAATGAAAAGCTAGTTCATCTCCTCCAAAAGAAACATGATGTGATCTAACCACTTATGGCAGCAAACAAAACAAAAGAAAACTTAAAACAAAAACAACTGGCGCTCCAAGAAAAACGCATAGTGCATGAAGCAATAAAAATATAGTGTTTTGAAAGGTGACCTGATTTTTGCCGATGAAGAAGGGGGTGCCTCGGGGGCATCCCCAAGCTTTGACGCTTGTACTTCTTGGGTGTTTCTTGGGGTGACATCCCCAAGCTTGAGCTTTTGTCCATTCTTCATCTCATCTCATCATTCTCCAATCCCTACACTTGAAAACTTCCTTCATACAAAACTAACCACAATTCTATTAGCAATATTAGTGTAAGCATAACATTGAATCAACCCTTTTTGCTTCAGGTTTCAACCCAAAACCACCACATATAAAGTATATACTACTGTAGCAACTTCCCCAAAAGTTCCGTGATCAAAAGAACTCAAAAAGAAAGTGATAAAGCGGCAAACACAAATATTGGCAGAAATCTGTCAAAACAGAACAGCTGACAAATGTCAAATTTTTGAGGGGTTTTCTGTTGCTCAAATCAAAAGTGTTCAACTAATGAAAGTTTGGATATAACCTGGGTCATATGCACAAGAAATTTCAGGTCCAAAATATATACAGAGAATTTTCACGAATTTTTATGGTGCAGCACCGAAAACAGTTTCAGGACAGCAACATCCCCAAATCTTACCTCACTCAAATTAGAGGCTTCTCTTGGCACAACAACGAAATAAAAAGGATAAGGAGAGGTCATTACAGTAGTAATAACTTCCAAGACTCAAATAAAAGAAAAAGAACTGAAAGTAAAAACATTGGGTTATCTCCCAAGAGTGTTTTTCTTTAACGCCTTTGAGCTAGGCGCAGTAATTTGCAAAGATGCTCATGTGGGCGCCATATAAGAGCTTGAGGCAAAAGCGCCATATAGGAACTTAAAGCAATAGAGAGCATCAAAAAGCAAATGTGAAAGACATTTAAATCTGAACCACTTCCTATGAAAAATAGTCTTGTAAAGAGACAAGTCATGAAAGCGCAAAGCAAAAAGCATAGGAAGGCAAAACAAGTACAAATTCAAGAATTGCAACATAAAGAGGGGAAACTCAATATTGTTGAGATCCATCAAACCATGTTTCCCTCTCTCATAGTAACTTTCAGTAGCATCATGAATAGAATTAACAATATAATTATCACATAAAACATCCCTATCATGAGCCACATGCATAAAAGAATTAATACTCCCCACATGAACAATAGTAGTAGGAGCAGATTCAATAGAATAATTATTCTCATCACCATAATCATCAAAAACAGGAGGCATATTGTAATTATAACTAATTTTCTCCTAAAAAGTAGGTGAACTGAAAATATTATACTCATCATTATAACCATCATAAACCAGAGGTTTAGTATCATCACAAGCTAGAGAACAACTATTTCGCAAAGCATACTCATCAAACATATCGTCATAAGAAGGAACATGGATAGTACTAATGGTACAACAATTATTAACCTTAGAATTGGTACCAAAAATATTTTCAATATCAAAAGTAGAGTGCTTTTCCCAATCATGATCACTAACATAGGTAACAGGCATAGAAACATCATCCCAATCAGAATTATCATAATCTATAGCAGGATCATAACGCTTAGGGGAAGATACTGTGTCCTCACCTCTTACTCCTCTTCTTCTTCTTCTTCATACTCTTCTTACTCTCTCCTTTAGGAGGGAGAGACTTGAAGGGCATCCTCTCCACATAATCTGGTTTGCTGACAGAAACAACAGAAGAGACTTTGGAGGATTCATCCTCTCTATTAATAAGATAAAAACATCTATCAGTCCTGTCATAGCTTGGCAAAATATCAAGTTTTATAAGATTTTGTATGTAAGTATTTGCAAGGCAATCTTTAGCACAATAGAGACGACAACCACAAAGGGTAATATTAATATCAACATCATTCATATCTATCAAAGCAATCTTTCTAGATATCTCTTCACACGCCAAGAACAAAGCGAGCTCATCATGCTGATTGAGAGTAATCTTGTCATCACAATACATACTTAAGGTACTAGAAGAGTAACTATTAGGGCTTGAGCATTGGAAATTAAAATGACCTATGTCATCGCAATGTTTACAAAGAAAAGGATAAAGCTTACAAACTTTTTTACCGATCTCGTCTATATCCTTATACCACATTCGGGTTTCTTCATTTGCATGGTGGACACAATAATCTTCCTTGTTGTAACTCTGTTCACAAGGTCTATGTACTCCACAAAAATTAACATGCTTATAAGAAATAGGACTTTTACAAGTTTGAGCATGTTTATTGCAATCATCAACAACAATATCACTTTCTATGCAAGTGTCCTTAAAAGGTTCATGATACACGTCCCCATTTCCTTTAGGAATATTCATATGGGAAGCAAAGGCTTTAAAGCAATCGACCATAATTTGAGGATCAAGCCCATATTTAGCACTAAGCTCTTGAAAATTAGCAGTTTTAGCGAAAGACTTAATGCAATCAAACTCGTAATGTATACCTGATCCTTTACATTTGTCGCTATCCCAACCTTCAATATTGTTTTGAATTGTTTCAAGCAGATCCCACTTGGTGTCAGCATCCTTGCTTGTGAAAGACCCATCAAAGCATGCATCTAGATAGTCCTTGTAATATTCTGAAAGCCTCGCATAAAAATTATTAATAACAATATTACGGGGAAGATCATGAATAGGACATTTGTGCATTAGTAACTTTAATCTTCCCCACGCTTGGGAAATGCTTTCTCCCTCATGCGGCCAAAAGTTATATATCCGATTACGGTCTTTATGAATTTCACTTGGAGGATAAAACTTGGAATAAAAGAGAGGCACAATTTCCTCCCATGCAATAGATGGACCATCTGTAAGCAGCCGATACCACTCCTCAGCTCTGCCTTTCAATGATAAAGAGAATAGCTTCTTCTTAACTTGGTTCATTGAAATACCTGCACACTAGAACTACTCGCATAATTCATGTATAAAGAGCAAATGATCACCGGGATGGACAGTTCCATCTCCTAAATAGCAGTTATCCCTAACACGTTCAACAATCTTTGTAGGTATTTCAAAAGGATGAGGAGCACAAGCATCATTAGAAACATCACATATGGAAGATAAAATATCATCAGAGCAAACTTTCTCCACTAAAGCTGGGGAACTAAAAATATCATGCTTAACAAAACCAGCTTCCCCAAGCCTAGACTTTTCCATAGCATTAGCAATAACGGGATTCAAAGCATTCGTACTAATAACATTGCTATGCGAAATAAGCTCCAAAGGATTTTCAATTTTCTCATCAAATCTAAACTCAGGACAAAGACTAAAGAACTCTTTATTTTCCATTAAGCCTAACTAGTGAAAATAAAAACAAAAAACAAAAAGATATAATTGCAGAATCTAAAGGAAATAACTTCGAGCACTCACCAGCAACTAAAAGACTTAGTAGCCAAAGAATGTGAGTACCTTTTACCTTACCTCCCCGGCAACGGCGCCAGAAAAGAGCTTGATGTCTACACACGCTTCTGTTCTTGTAGACAGTGTTGGGCCTCCAAGTACAGAGGTTTGTAGAGCAGCAGCAAGTTTTCCTTAAGTGGATCACCCAAGGTTTATCGAACTCAGGGAGGAAGAGGTCAAAGCTATCCCTCTCAAACAACCCTGCAATTACGATACAGAAAGTCTCTTGTGTCCCCAACACAGCCAATACACTTGTTAGATGTATAGGTGCACTAGTTCGGCGAAGAGATAGTGAAATACAAGTGGTATGGATGATTATAAGTAGTAAATGCAATATGGAATAAAAATGGCAACAAGCAAACAAGTAACAAAACAGCAAGTAAACGGTGTGCAAAGCTTGGAAACAAGGCCTAGGGATCATACTTTCACTAGTGGACACACTCCCAACAAATATAACATAATTGAACAAATAAATAACTTCTCTTCACTATGCTACTCTAAAATACTCTCCTATTGAATAACACTAATCATTGCGTAGTGGCTACAGAAGCACCCCTTAAAGTTCATCAAGTACTTGACAAACACCACTCATAGAGATATCCAAATCAAATCACAACTCAAGATAAATATTATTGCAACTTAGACCAAGTACTAACATGGTGCACACACTGTCAACATTACACCATGAAAGGAGGAATAGATCACTTCAATACTATCATAGTGATAATTATTCTCATAATCCATAAGAGATCACAATCGTAGCCTAGACCAAGTACCACCACGATGCACACACTGTCACTGTTACACCATGGCAGGAGGAATAGATTACTTTAATAACACCACTAGAGTACACATAATGATGAAGAGTAGCATCTACTTATTCAACATGATACAAAGCTCACGATCACATAGAGATCACATCATGGGAGAGAGAGGTGAACTACATAGCTACCGGTAGAGCCCTCAGCCCCGGGGATGAACTACTCCCTCCTCATCATAGGAGACAGCAAGGTTGATGGAGATGGCGGTGAGGTCGATGGAGACCAATGGAGATGGCTCCGGGGGCACTTCCCTGTCCCGGCAGGGTGCCGGAACAGAGACTTCTGTCCCCCAAAATTTGTCGACGGCAGCGGCGGAGCTACGGAACTCTTTCTGGAAAATTGCCGACCCCCTAGGGTTTTCCATCCCGAGGCTTTATATAGGCGAAGGGGCATCATCAGGGGGTTGACAGGGCCTCCTCACACATAGGGGGCATGGCCAGGGCCTGGGCCGCGCCACCCTGGTGTGAGGGCAGCCCCTGGCCCCCCTCCGCTCTCGTTTGGTCCTCGTCCTTCGTCCGAGAAAATTAAGACTTCTGGAACTTGTTTTGTTCAATTCCGAGAATATTTCCTGTGTAGCTTTTTTGAAACACAAAAACAGCAGAAAACAGGGAACTGGCACTGTGGCATCTTGTCAATAGGTTAGTTCCGGAAATCGCATAAAAATGCCACGAAGTGTAACGAAACACAAGGCAAATGGTGTAAAAACAAGCATGGAGCATAAAAAATTATAGATACGTTTGAGACGTATCAGTTCCCTGTTTTCTGCTGTTTTTGTGTTTCAGAAAAGCTACACAGGAAATATTCTCGGAATTGGACGAAACCAAAGCCAGTCGCCCAGAATTTTACCGAAGCTTCCAGAGAACCGAAGAGGAGATGGAGTGGGGCCACGAGGACCCCACACACCAGGGCGGCGCGGCCCAGGGGTAGGCCGCGCCCCCTATGTGTGAGGGCACCTCGGTCCACTCCTGACGATGCCCCTTTGCCTATAAAGACCCCCCGACGGGAAAAACCTAAAGACCCGATCAATTTTCCAGAACACATCGCGATCCGCCGCCGCCGTCGACCCAAAGATCGGGAGGGTCCAGAAGCTCTTCCCGGCACCCTACTGGAGAGGGGAATCGCCACCGGAGGTCTTCTTCATCGCCATGTTTGCCTCCGGAGCGATGAGTGAGTAGTCTACCTTGGACTATGGGTCCATAGCAGTAGCTAGATGGTTGTCTTCTCCACCATGTGCTTCATGTTTAGATCTCATGAGCTGCCCTATATGATTGAGATCACCGTTATGTAATTCTACATGTTCGGTTTGTTGGGATCCGATGAATATTGGTGTTATGCTTGAGTTGATGTACTGAAATTTATCTTATGTTATCTCTATGTTGTTTATGATCTTGCATGCTCTCCGTTGTTAGTAGCTATCTTGGCCGAGTAGTTGCTAGTGACTCCAAGAGGGGGTATTTATGCTCGATAGTGGGTTCATGCCTCTATTTAATTTGGGGGAGTGACAGAAACCTCTAAGGTTGTAGATGTGCTGTTGCTACTAGGGGAAAACAACATTCATATGCTCGAGGGCATATGCTTTGTTTACATTACACACTTTGCTTAATGCAATTATCTGTTGTTCGCAACTTAATACTTGTGGAGTTCTCGGATTGATTCGCCACAAGTGGATTATTAGTCATAGATGCAGTTGGATGGCGGTCTATGTATCTTGTTGTAATGCCCAGAGTAAATCTCATAGTGATCCTCTTATCATATGCACGTTGTCTTTATTCTATCAATTGCCCAACTGTAATTTGTTTACCCAGCATGTATTATTTTATCTTATGGAGAGACACCGCTAGTGAACTGTGGACCCCGGTCCTATTTCCTCTATATTGCTATCACCTGTTTACTTTACTCGCACTGTTTACTTTACTCGCATACTATTACTATTTTCCACTCGATACGCTCATTCCTTTGTTTCAAGCAAACCGGTGAGATTGACAACCTCATCGTAAGTTGGGAGCAAAGTATTTGGTTGTGTTGTGTGCAGGTTCTACATTGCAGCTAGCAAAGCAAAGCTTGGACGAGGCGTCTTATAAATTGTCTTGAGCTGTCGCAAGCTAGCAAGCATCACCTTCAGCCGTTTGGCTTGTTCCCCTTCGGATCGATAAACCTTGGTTTCTTACTGAGGGAAAACCTTGCTGCTATATTCATCATACCTTCCTCTTGGGGTTCCCAACTGGATGGTGAAAAGATAACACCACCGCAAGCATCAAGAATTTTTCTGGCGCCGTTGCCGGGAAGGAAAAAGAAGACTTCTGCGAGGGGAGTTTTCACACGCACATCCTTTACTTTGTTTATTGTTTTGCTTTACCTTATTTATTTTACTTGCATCGTTTTATCAAAAACCCAAAAAATTAGAATACTTTGTAGTTGTTTATTATGTCTAGTTCAGTTGCTACTACTACGTCGCCCGAGGATATGATTTTCACTTTCAAACAAAAAGAGGAGGAAAGTTTTAAGGAAGCTTGGTCTAGAATTTATGATTGGCATGGAAAAACTGAACCAAAAATGACCTTGAGTTTGCTTCTTAGTTGCTTTTACTTCGGACTTGCTCTTCGTTATAGATATGCTTTGGATGCTACTGCAGAAGGAGATTTCCTTCATTGTGATGGAGATCAAGCCTTCAATATTATAAAGAAGTTGATTGCAATTTATAGCATGCCAACCTATTTTGATTCCTCTCTTGTGTGCATTTTTAATAGACTTGATACTCTTGAGACTCGCACTACTAGTTTGAATACTTGCTACAATACTTTGCGCCAGCATTTTGATTATGTGCCAACAAATTCTGAACCTTCGAGTTGGTATCCTACGGTAAAAATCACCATTGGTGGTGAAACTTTTCATGCTCATTGTGATATTATGTCTGAATTTTGTCTTATGCCATGATGTCTACGCACTTCTATTCTTGTAGACACTTGTTGGGCCTCCAAGTGCAGAGGTTTGTAGAACAGCAGCAAGTTTCCCTTAAGTGGATCACCCAAGGTTTATCGAACTCAGGGAGGTTAGAGGTCAAAGCTATCCCTCTCAAGCAACCCTGCAATTACGATACAGAAAGTCTCTTGTGTCCCCAACACACCCAATACACTTGTCAGATGTATAGGTGCACTAGTTCGGCGAAGAGATAGTGAAATACAAGTAGTAGTGATGATTATAAGTAGTAACTGTGGTATGAAATAAATATCGCTGCGAGCAAACAAGTAACAAAATAGCAAGTAAACGGTGTGCAATGTTTGGAAACAAGGCCTAGGGATCATACTTTCACTAGTGGACACACTCCCAACAATATAACATGACTGAACAAATAACTTCTCTTTGCTAAGGTACTCTGAATTACTCTCCTATTGAATAACACTAATCATTGTATAGTGGCTACAGAAGCACCCCTTAAAGTCCATCAAGTACTTAACAAACACCACTCATAGCGATACCCAAATCAAAGAACAACTCAAGATAGAAATCATTGCAACTTAAACCAAGTACTAACACGGTGCACACACTGTCAACATTACACCATGAAAGGAGGAATAGATCACTCAAACTATCATAGCAATAATTATTCTCATAATCCACAAGAGATCACAATCATAGCCTAAACCAAGTACCACCATGATGCACGCACTGTCACCGTTACACCATAGCAGGAGGAATAGATTACTTTAATAACATTGCTAGAGTACACAAAATATCTGAATAATAACATGTACTTGTTCAACATGATACAAAGCTCACGATCACATAAAGATCACATCATGGGAGAGAGAGGTGAACCACATAGCTACCGGTAGAGCCCTTAGCCCCGGGGATGAACTACTCCCTCCTCATCATAGGAGACAGCAAGGTTGATGGAGATGGCGGTGAGGTCGATGGAGACGGCGGAGACGGCGATGGAGGTCGATGGAGATGGCTCCGGGGGCACTTCCCCGTCCCGGCAGGGTGCCGGAACAGAGACTTCTGTCCCCCGAAATTCGTCGGCGATGGCGGCGGAGCTGCGGAACTGTTTCTGGAAAATTGCCGACTCCCCTAGGGTTTTCCGTCCCGAGGCTTCTTATAGGCGAAGGGGCGATGTCAGAGGAGGGCCAGGGCCTCCTCACACATGGCTGGCGCGGCCAGGGGCCTGGCCACGCCACCTGTGTGTGTGGGGCCCCTGTGGCCCACCTCCTACTCCTCTTCGGATCTCTGGAAGCTTCCGGGTAAAATAAGACTTCAGGATGTGGTTTCGTCCAATTCCGAGAATATTTTCTGTGTATCACTCTGAAACACAAAAACAGCAGAAAACAGGGAACTGGCACTGTGGCAACTCGTTAATAGGTTAGTTCTGGAAAATGCATAAAAGTGCCACTAAGTGTAACGAAACAATAGGCAAATGGTGTAAAAACAAGCATGGAGCATCAAAAATTATAGATACGTTTGAGACGTATCAAGCATCCCCAAGCTTAACTCCTGCTCGTCCTCGAGTAGGTAAGTGATAACAAAAGAAATAATTTTTGAGGTGACATGCACCTACACAATCTTGATCATATATGTAAGCATTTGTGAGCTGGGATCATAAGAACTTAAAACATGGGCATGAAGATATAATCATGACAATAAGAACTTAGCAACCATGTTGTAAACATGCAAATGAACACAAACAAAAGATCATGAAAATGAAACAATGAAAGTCAAACGTGTGTTCAAATCATAAGGAAAAACATACAAATGGTTTTCAGCTTGTCCTTCATGGAGAGCAAAACATAAATGCATAGGACACCTTCAAGTTTAAGAGGGCGACTAGATACAAATAATTTAAGAACAAGTGAAACCAACAATATGAGTCAATCAATGAACTTTGGGACAATGCATATCACACTAAGAATGACAACTATGCTCTCTTAATGGTGCATAAAGAAAGAAGGTGGTGACTCAACAAAAAAGTAAAAGAAAGGCCCTTCGCAGAGGGAAGCAGTGATTGCAAGTTTTATAACCTTCAAAAATTATGGTACTTACCGGCTTTGAGCTCTCATTGCCCCCATCATAAGCATCTTGAATGGTTAAAGTTAATGCGAGAACAGTTATGGTGCATATGCTTGACAAATCATAAGTTGAAAACCTCGTGTCCCGTGAATACGAGTACCCAAACCATGCTAATTTACTTAGAGTCCCAAGCAAGGCTCTTGTCATTGTAAGTATATGCATATCATTGAGAACCGCCAATGGGGTACCTCCGTGCCCGATGACATGGAACAAGCCCACACCAAAATGACAGGACAAGCAGACAATGAACACCTCGACATCTCTTTTATTTGCTATATTGTTTAGCTTTTTATTATGAGATGCGTCGTCGAATGTTCACCATGGGTATGCTGCAAATTTCCACCATAAATTATGCATGGCTTAGATTGGCGGCCCGGCGTTTCCCTAACACATATAAAAACTCCATGATCCTCACAAGATTCCCAATTCATTTCACACAGCGGGCATCCATAAACAAAAGATCACGATATCAACTCAAAAAGAAGTGCAATGTTGAAAGCTTGCCCCATGACAGCATGGCTGGGCTAGAATCCAACTTACAACTTGCAAGCATAACAACTCAACATAAAAGACCACAATGTCAAATTTTTAAGAACAAGAAAAAGTAAAGTGTGCCTTCCGGTTCGTGAGAGCTTTACTGACCGAATTTCGCATAACACTGGTAAGAGTTTAATTTGAAGAGAAAATAAAAGCAAGTCAAATTTACTTGGAATAGCAAATTGCTAGTAGGTATGTATGGTGGACACTTTGGAAAACTTGGCTTTTAGGAGTTGGATGCACGAGTAGAGCTCATACTCAGTACAAGGCGAGGGCTAGCAAAAGACTGGGAGTGACCAACTAAGAGAGCAATAACGGCCATAATCATGCAAAGCGACAAAGCGACATTAAAAGAAGCATACGATGGCATCAAAAGTCAAAAACTAAATGATCATGAAGGCTATTGGCGACTTTGTAAGAGTCTAACATGTGTTAGCATGCGCCAAGTCAACCCAAATAAAGCATCAAGGAGAAAACCAAAATAATGCTTCCATACAATAAAAACAACGCATGATTTTTTCAAAGGCTCATTAAGCAATCTCAGTTATTTGAGACAAGTCATGCTACAGCAAAACCACTAAGCATACTATCAAAAAGACATCAAGCATGACATGAAAAAGCCTAAGCCGCAGTCTACACAAGCTCCTTCTTGTACCACTATTTTGCACAAAGCTTTTTCTCTTTTCCAACACCATTTGAAATTTTTTTAAGACACCTCTTTTGATGAAAACCAATAAAGATCAGAGGCAAAAATACACCTTGATGAAAAGGTATGACAAGGTCTGAACGCAAATCAAGGCAAAAACAAAAACCAAAAGCAGTAGCAGAAAAAGAGAACACTCATTGAAACGATAAGAGTGAAAAACAGAGTGTTCTTGGCAAATGAAAAGCGAGTTCATCTCCTCCAAAAGAAACATGATGTGATCTAACCATTTATTGCAGCAAACAAACAAACCTAACCAACTAAGAAAACTAAAACAACTGACGCTCCAAGAAAAACACATAGTGCATGAAGCAATAAAAATATAGTGTTTTGAAAGGTGACCTGATTTTTGCCGATGAAGAAGGGGGTGCCTCGGGGCATCCCCAAGCTTTGACGCTTGTACTTCTTGGATATTTATTGGGGTGATGCATGGGCATCCCCAAGCTTGAGCTTTTGTCCATTCTTCAACTCATCTCATCATTCTCCAATCCCTACACTTGAAAACTTCCTTCATACAAAACTAAACACAATTCTATTAGCAACATTAGTTCAAGCATAACATATAATCAATCCTCTATTTGCTTCAGGTTTCAACTCAAAACCACCACATATAAAGCAAATACTACTGTAGCAACTTCCCCAAAAGTTCCATAATCAAAAGAACTCAAAACAAAGCGATAAAGTGGCAAACACAAATATTAGCAGAAATCTGTCAAAACTGAACAGCTGACAAAGGTCGAATTTTTTAGGGGTTTTCTGTTGCTCAAATCAAAAAGTGTTCAACTAACAAAAGTTTGGATATAACCTGGGGCATATGCACAAGAAATCGCAGGTCCAAAAGATATACAGATAATTTATACGAATTTTTACGGTGCAGCACCGAAAACAGTTTCAGGACAGCAACATCCCCAAATCTTACCTCACTCAAATTAGAGGCTTCTCTTGGCACAAAAACGAAATAAACAAGATAAGGAGCGGTCATTACAGTAGTAATGACTTCCAAGACTCAAATAAAAGAAAAAGTACTGAAAATAAAAACATTGGGTTATCTCCCAAGAGTGCTTTTCTTTAACGCCTTTGAGCTAGGCGCAGTAATTTGCAAAGATGCTCATGTGGGCGCCATATAAGAGCTTGAGGCAAAGGCGCCATATAGGAACTTAAAGCAATAGAGAGCATCCAAAAGCAAATGTGAAAGACATTTATATCTGAACCACTTCCTATGCATAGGAATCTTGTAAGAAAATAAATCAACGAGGCACATAGTAGCAAGCATGGATAGATAAAACAAGTGCCACTTCAAGATTTGCAACATAAAGAGGGGAAACTTAATATTGTTGAGATCCATCAAACCATGTTTCCCTCTCTCATAATAACTTTCAGTAGCATCATGAATAGAACTAACAATATAACTATCACATAAAACATCCCTATCATGAGCCACATGCATAAAAGAATTAATACTCACCACAGGAACAATAGTAGTACGAGCAGATTCAACAGAATAATTATTCTCATCACCATAATCATCATAAATAGGAGGCATATTGTAATCATAACTAATTTTATCCTCAATAGTAGGTGAACTGAAAATATTATACTCATCATCATAGCCATCATAAACTAGAGGCTTAGTATCATCACAAGCCAAAGAACAGCTATTTCGCAAAGCATATTCTTCAAACATATCATCATAAGAAGGAACATCACAAATGGGAGATAAAATATTATCAGAACAAACTTTCTCCACTAAAGCTGGGGAACTAAAAATATCATGCTTAACAAAACCAGCTTCCCCAAGCTTAGACTTTTCTATAGCATTAGCAACAACGGTGTTCAAAGCATTCATACTAACAAAACTATTAGCATGCGAATTAAGCTCCAAAGGTTTTTCAATTTTCTCTTCAAACACTTCATATCTAAACTCAGGAAAAAGACTACAGAACTCTTTGTTTTCCATTAAGCCTAACTAGTGAAAATAAAAACAAGAAACAAAAAGATGTAATTGCAGAATCTAAAGGAAATAACTTCGAGCACTCACATAGGAGGATGCGAGTACCTTTTACCTTACCTCCCTGGCAACGGCGCCAGAAAAGAGCTTGATGTCTACGCACTTCTATTCTTGTAGACACTTGTTGGGCCTCCAAGTGCAGAGGTTTGTAGAACAGCAGCAAGTTTCCCTTAAGTGGATCACCCAAGGTTTATCGAACTCAGGGAGGTTAGAGGTCAAAGCTATCCCTCTCAAGCAACCCTGCAATTACGATACAGAAAGTCTCTTGTGTCCCCAACACACCCAATACACTTGTCAGATGTATAGGTGCACTAGTTCGGCGAAGAGATAGTGAAATACAAGTAGTAGTGATGATTATAAGTAGTAACTGTGGTATGAAATAAATATCGCTGCGAGCAAACAAGTAACAAAATAGCAAGTAAACGGTGTGCAATGTTTGGAAACAAGGCCTAGGGATCATACTTTCACTAGTGGACACACTCCCAACAATATAACATGACTGAACAAATAACTTCTCTTTGCTAAGGTACTCTGAATTACTCTCCTATTGAATAACACTAATCATTGTGTAGTGGCTACAGAAGCACCCCTTAAAGTCCATCAAGTACTTAACAAACACCACTCATAGCGATACCCAAATCAAAGAACAACTCAAGATAGAAATCATTGCAACTTAAACCAAGTACTAACACGGTGCACACACTGTCAACATTACACCATGAAAGGAGGAATAGATCACTCAAACTATCATAGCAATAATTATTCTCATAATCCACAAGAGATCACAATCATAGCCTAAACCAAGTACCACCATGATGCACGCACTGTCACCGTTACACCATAGCAGGAGGAATAGATTACTTTAATAACATTGCTAGAGTACACAAAATATCTGAATAATAACATGTACTTGTTCAACATGATACAAAGCTCACGATCACATAAAGATCACATCATGGGAGAGAGAGGTGAACCACATAGCTACCGGTAGAGCCCTTAGCCCCGGGGATGAACTACTCCCTCCTCATCATAGGAGACAGCAAGGTTGATGGAGATGGCGGTGAGGTCGATGGAGACGGCGGAGACGGCGATGGAGGTCGATGGAGATGGCTCCGGGGGCACTTCCCCGTCCCGGCAGGGTGCCGGAACAGAGACTTCTGTCCCCGAAATTCGTCGGCGATGGCGGCGGAGCTGCGGAACTGTTTCTGGAAAATTGCCGACTCCCCTAGGGTTTTTCGTCCCGAGGCTTCTTATAGGCGAAGGGGCGATGTCAGAGGAGGGCCAGGGCCTCCTCACACATGGCTGGCGCGGCCAGGGGCCTGGCCGCGCCACCTGTGTGTGTGGGGCCCCTGTGGCCTACCTCCTACTCCTCTTCGGATCTCTGGAAGCTTCCGGGTAAAATAAGACTTCAGGATGTGGTTTCGTCCAATTCCGAGAATATTTTCTGTGTGTCACTCTGAAACACAAAAACAGCAGAAAACAGGGAACTGGCACTGTGGCAACTCGTTAATAGGTTAGTTCTGGAAAATGCATAAAAGTGCCACTAAGTGTAACGAAACAATAGGCAAATGGTGTAAAAACAAGCATGGAGCATCAAAAATTATAAATACGTTTGAGACGTATCATGCCAAAAGACGTTTATAAATCTTTGAGTCTTTGGAAGCTTTTTGAGGGGGGAGAAGAAATTTCCCTTACTAATAATGCCACTATATTTTCTGTTGGAATTGCTGAACGAGTTTTTACAAAAGTCCTAGGAAGAATGATATCTACTGATTATCTTGTTATTGAATGTGTAGGGAAAGGACAAATCACACTTGGAAGATCCCTACTGAAGCTCCTGGGCGCCGTTATAGATGTGGGAAAAGGCAATATAAGATTTATCTCTCCACCTTGCAATAGCCATGTCTTTCCTAGAGTCAAGAGCAAAGGTAAGAAAGAAAGACGTAAGACACCCGCTGATCCTAGCACTTCATCACTTGATATTACTTGATTCGCAATTTTCTGCGCCTAGCTCAAAGGCGTTAAAGAAAAGCACTCTTGGGAGATAACCCAATGTTTTTACATTCAGTTCTTTTTCTTTTATTTGAGTCTTGGAAGTTATTACTACTGTAATGACCTCTCCTTATCCTTTTTATTTTGTTTTTGTGCCAAGAGAAGCCTCTAATTTGAGCGAGGTAAGATTTGGGGATGTTGCTGTCCTGAAACAGTTTTCGGTGCTGCACCGTAAAAATTCGTGAAAATTCTCTGTATATCTTTTGGACCTGCAATTTCTTGTGCATATGCCCAAGGTTATATCCAAACTTTAATTAGTTGAACACTTTTTTATTTGAGCAACAGAATACCCTCTAAAAATTCGACATTTATCAGCTGTTCTGTTTTGACAGATTTCTGCCAGTATTTGTGGTTGCCGCTTTATCGCTTTCTTTTTGAGTTCTTCTGATCACAGAACTTTTGGGGAAGTTGCTACAGTAGTATATGCTTTATATGTGGTGGTTATAGGTTGAAACCTGAAGCAAAAAGAGGTTGATTCTATGTTATGCTTACACTAATGTTGCTAATAGATTTGTGTTTAGTTTTGTATGAAGGAAGTTTTCAAGTGTAGGGATCAGAGAGTGATGAGATGAGTTGAAGAATGTACAAGCATCAAAGCTTGGGGATGCCCCCGAGGCACCCCTTCTTCATCGGCAAAAATCAGGTCACCTTTCAAGACACTATATTTTTATTGCTTTATGCATTATGCGTTTTTCTTGGAGCGTCAGTTGTTTTTAGTTTTTAGTTTTGTTTAGTTTTGTTTAGTTTTGTTTGCTGCAATAAATGGTTGGACCCCAACAAATTTCTTTTGGAGAAGTTGCCTTGCTTTTCATTTGCCACGAACACTCCGTTTTTCATTCTTATAATTTCAACGAGTGTTCTTCTTTTTCTAGAACTGCGTTTAGCTTTCTTTTTCGCCTTGATTTGCGTTCAGATCT
Source organism: Dactylis glomerata (assembly GCA_007115705.1). NCBI lineage: Eukaryota > Viridiplantae > Streptophyta > Magnoliopsida > Poales > Poaceae > Dactylis > Dactylis glomerata. The sequence continues at coordinate 1,513,126 of QXEO01000477.1, read as the reverse complement.
TGTTATATCTTTTCATCAAGGTGTATTTTTGCCTCTGATCTTTATTGGTTTTCATCAAAAGAGGTGTTTATAAAAAGTTTGAATGGTGTTGGAAAAGAGAAAAAGCTTTATGCAAAAAAGTGGTACAAGAAGGAGCTTGTGTAGACTGTGGCTTAGACTTTTGCATGTCGTGCTTGATGTCTTTTTGATAGTATGCTTAGTGGTTTTGTTGTAGCATGACTTGTCTCAAATAACTGAGATTGCTTAATGAGCCTTTGAAAAAATCATGCGTTGTTTTTATCGTTTGGAAGCATTATTTTGGTTTTCTCCTTGATGCTTTATTTGGGTTGACTTGGCGTATGCTCACACATGTTAGACTCTTACAAAGTCGCCAATAGCCTCTATGATCATTTAGTTTTTGACTTTTGATGCCATCTTATGCTTCTTTTAATGTCGCTTTGTCGCTTTGCATGATTATGGTCGTTATTGCTCTCTTAGTTGGTCGCTCCCAGTCTTTTGCTAGCCCTCGCCTTGTACTGAGTATGAGCTCTACTCGTGCATCCAACTCCTAAAAACCAAGTTTTCCATTGTGTCCACCATACATACCTATTTGCAATTTGCTATTCCAAAGTACATTTGACTTGTTTTTATCTACTCTTCAAATTAAACTCTTACCAGTGTTATGCGAAAATTGGTCAGTAAAGCTCTCACGAACCGGATGACACACTTTATTTTTCTCGTTCTTAAAAATTTGACATTGTGGTCTCTTATGTTGAGTTGTTATGCTTGCAAGTTGTAAGTTGGAGATTAGCCCAACCATGTCGTCATGGGGCAAGCTTTCAACATTGCACTTCTTATTTGAGTTGATATCGTGGTCTTTTGTTTATGGATACTCGCGGTGTGAAATGAATTGGGAATTTTGCGGGATCATGGAGTTTGTATATGTGTTAGAGAAATGCCTGGGCCGCCAATCTAATCCATGCATAATTCATGGTGGAAATTTGCAGCATGCCCATAGTGGACATTCGACAACGCATCTCAAAATAAAAAGCTATACAAATGGTAAATAAAAGAGATGTCGAGGTGTTCATTGTTGCTTGTCTAGTAATTTTGATGTGGGCTTGTTCCATATCATCGGGCACGGAGGTACCCCGTTGGCGGTTCTCGATGATATGTATATACTTACAATGACAAGAGCTTGCTTGGGACTCTAAGTAAAGTAGCATGAGGTTTGGGTACTCGTATTCACGGGACACGAGGTTTTCAACTTATGATTTGTCAAGCATATGCAACATAAGTGTTCTCGCATTAACTTTAACCATTCAAGATGCTTATGATGGGGGCAATGAGAGCTCAAAGCCGGTAAGTACCATAATTTTTGAAGGTTTATTAAACTTGCAATTACTGCTTCCCTCCGTGAAGGGCCTTTCTTTTTACTTTTATGTTGAGTCACCACCTTCTACCTTTATGCACCATTAAGAGAGCATAGTTGTCATTCTTAGTATAATGTGCATTGTCCCAAAGTTTTCATTGATTGATTCATATTGTTGGTTTCACTTATTCTTAAATTAATTGTATCTAGTCGCCCTCTTAAACTTGAAGGTGTCCTATGCATTTATATTTTGCTCTCCATGAAGGACATGCTGAAAGCCATTTGTATGTTTTTCCTTATGATTTGAACACACGTTTGACTTTCATTGTTTCATTTTCATAATCTTTTGTTTGTGTTCATTTTCATGTTATAACATGGTTGCTATGTTTTTTTCTATCAAGATTATGTCTTTCATGCCCATGTTTTAAGTTCTTTTGATCCTAGCGCACAACGCTTACATACATGATCAAGATTGTGTAGGTGCATGTCACCTCAAAAATTATTTCTTTTGTTATCACTTACCTACTCGAGGACGAGCAGGATTTAAGCTTGGGGATGCTGATACGTATCCAACGTATCTATAATTTTTGATGCTCCATGCTTGTTTTTACACCATTTGCTTAGTGTTTCGTTACACTTCATGGCACTTTTATGCATTTTCTGGAACTAACCTACTAACAAGTCGCCACAGTGCCAGTTCCCTGTTTTCTGCTGTTTTTGTGTTTTAGAAAAGCTACACAGGAAATATTCTCGGAATTGGACGAAACCAAAGCCAGTCGCCCAGAATTTTACCGAAGCTTCCAGAGAACCGAAGAGGAGACGGAGTGGGGCCACGAGGGCCCCAAACACTAGGGCGGTGCGGCCTAGGGGTAGGTCGCGCCCCCTATGTGTGAGGGCACCTCGGTCCACTCCTGATGATGCCCCTTCGCCTATAAAGACCCCCCGACGGGAAAAACCTAAAGACCCGATCAATTTTTCAGAACACATCGCGATCCGCCGTCGCCGTCGACCCAAAGATCGGGAGGGTCCAGAAGCTCTTCCCGGCACCCTGCCGGAGAGGGGAATCGCCACCGGAGGTCTTCTTCATTGCCATGCTTGCCTCCGGAGCGATGAGTGAGTAGTCTACCTTGGACTATGGGTCCAAAGCAGTAGCTAGATGGTTGTCTTCTCCACCATGTGCTTTATGTTTAGATCTCATGAGCTGCCCTACATGATTGAGATCACCGTTATGTAATTCTACATGTTTGGTTTGTTGGGATCCGATGAATATTGGTGTTATGCTTGAGTTGATATACTGAAATTTATCTTATGTTATCTCTATGTTGTTTATGATCTTGCATGCTGACAAGGGTATAGCTAATAGAGCTCGCTAGTTGTGTACCCCTGAGGCCCATTAAGCTAGGCCCAATTGTAATGATAATCGAGATACAAGTTCTTACCGTATGTCGATATTGTAATCTGTATCGGATCACACCCGATCCTCGAGACCTGGGCATCTATATATAGGGGCCAGGAGGGGACGGTGTGGGACAGATTGAAGGCAAGCAAGGTTCAACACCCAAGTTTACTTTCGATATACACCTGTTTCGACTAACTTTACCTTCGAGTTCATCCGACGCCCTATCTCCCCGATCCTAAGTCCTTCATTTAGGACATTTGTCAAGTTAACCCTCGTCAATTGGCGCCGACCGTGGGGACTCTGGGCGTTGGAATCATGAATTCGACGGCTTTTTCGCTTCTAGCCAATAGCAGCACAAGACTCGACGAAAGTCAAGAGGTGGAGTTGACAATCGGAAGTCTAAGCATCTTCATCGGGCCTTCGGGTTCAACTCGCATTTCAGATCCAGCGAAACCAGATCCATCGGCAAGCGAGCCCGAAACAGTAGCAATGATGGAATATTCTGAAGGCTCTTCCAGCGAGGTAAACCCGCCGGTCAGCTTAGGAGAAATACAAGAGAGAAAAACCGCAGAAGGCGATGAAACAATGGAAAATTTTGACTTAGGGGTCCAACTCGAGGATCTCGTGATTTGCCACGACGATATCTCAGACATGTCAACAGATACGTGGAAGACAGGGTTAGAGCTTTCTGAAGATGATGACTCGATCTTCTCAAGTTTTAATAACAAAATCGGCTAGCAGTGCCAGGTGCTTGCCATTGTAGGAGACAATTCAGAAGAATTCGACGAGAAAAAAAATCCAGTGCTAAACCCAGCAAATGTCGATAGAGGAGCAAATCATCTAGCAGAAGGGCAAACAGCAGACTCCCTCGCAACCAGGGAAAAAATTCGACTATCAGTCGACGAATGGAGAGTAATAAGGACAGCCGTAGAGCACGGCACACCGATACCATCAAATTCCAGCAAGGATATGCTCCTGGGGTATCACTATGCCCTAAGGCAACATGCAAGACAACTAGCAAAGGAGAAAATAGAGATACAAAAAAGAAAAGACTCAGCCATTGCAGCAAGCAACGCCGCTCGCAGAGCACGAAGCGACGCATCACATACTAACGCAAAGAGGAATCGTCGACATGGTTCAAGGTACGAAAACCTCGAGTACTCAGAAAGGCAAAGCATCTCCAAAAATCTCGACTCGTCCTTCCTATCGGTCGACGAGCAGGGAAACAGCATACCAAAAACTCCCGAAGCAGCACTGGTGGCAGCTCAAGCGTATCTATTTACAATTCGACCAAGTCCAGGGAACCCGAGGGAACATATGCACAGAGCAGCGCTGAACGGACTGAAGATGGTGGGAAACAAGCTATCAGCAAAAGAAGAGGAGGCATATCACAACAAGGAAACACACAAGCCAAGATCACCTCGCTGTCACAATAGTCCTCGGCACAGAAGCAGTAGTCGACAATCTCGATCGCCATCACCAAGATAGCACGGGAGCCCAAAGCATGGAGGAACCCGAAGATCTCGATCTCCAAACAGAAAGTACGGCTATGAAGACAACGAAAAGGAGATGGGAGCATCGTGCTTTACCCGCAGGGTTCGCACTACGCCAGTACCCAAGGGGTTCAAACTACCTCATGATCAACAAAAATACGACGGATCATAAGAACCGCAGTCATGGCTTTCAGACTATCTACAAGCAGTACAAATATTGGGAGGAACCAAAGAAACAGCTATGCAAAGTTTGCAACTACACCTCACCGGCGCAGCAAGGTCATGGTTGAGCAAATTAGAGAAAGAAACTATTGGAAGTTGGGAAGATCTCACGAAGCAATTTACAAGTAACTTCAGGTCGACATACAAGCGGCCGGCATCGATAGAAGAAGTCAAAGCATGCGTGCAACAATGTGAAGAAACCCTAAGGGCATACATCCAAAGATGGAGTCTTATCAAAAATTCAGCAGTTGAAGTTTCAGACGAAAGAGCAATAGACGCGTTCATAATTGGATTAAGGCGAAGAGACCTAGTCGAAGAGATGGGCCGAAATCAAGTCGAAAACAGTGTCAGACCTCATGGACGTAGCAAACAGATTTGCAGACGGAGAAGACGCATGCAACAACAAGCGGACGCGATCGCCAGAGGACGATAGAAGAAACAGATATGGAAGCCAAAGAAGAAGGTCCCGCAATTACGACAATTACGGCTCCCACAGCCAAGTAGCCGCGGGATACAAGGACAACAGCTACCAAGGGAGTGACCGCAGAAGCTCAGGATATCGAAGCTACGGAAAAGAGGACTACAAAAAATTTCCGACAAGAGAATCCAAAGAGTACAACCCATCGCCAGAAGACATGTTAAACGGGCCTTGTCATATATACTCAGCGTTCATCGATGGAAAGCGAGTATCCAGGCATGCAATGAAAGATTGCACAACATTCTTGAAACTACAAGAAGCAGCACTAAGCAAGCGAACCGAAGCAAAGCGACAAGGATACGAAGGAAACAACAAACCACCCACAAGTCAACAAGGAAACAATGGAGCTCCTCAGGGACAAGACCAGCCAAGCCAGGGACGCGACGACGACGGAGGGTACGTTCTGTCTAATGGGCATATTATAGCAATGATACAACCCGTGCCCAAGTCGAACAAAGAAGAAAAAAGCATTACCCGACAAGTCAATCTAGCAATTACTTCGCCTCCAGCTACAACGGAATATCTACATTGGTCAGAACAACTAATCGAGTTCAGCAGAGAAGATCACCCTATAACAGTACCTCGGCCAGGAAACGCGCCCCTGGTACTCAAAGCTCAAATCGGCATGTACGATGTCGACAGAATATTCATGGACGCGGGAAGTGGAATCAATTTGATATATGCGAAAACGCTCAGAGCAATGCATATATCACTAGAGTTCCTCAAGCCAACAGATTGTTCCTTCCATGGGATCGTACCAGGAAGTGCCAATTATCCACTAGGTCGGATAGCACTCAACGTTTGCTTCGGCAACCGACAAAACTACAGAAGGGAAAAGCTAGACTTCGAGGTCATGGACTGGCCATCTCAGTATCATGCGATCCTCGGGCGACCCGCGTTTTCGTGATTCATGGTAGTACCTCACTCTATGTATCTAGTACTCAAGATGCCAGGACCAAAGGGAATCATCACAGTAAAGGGAAGCTTCGAGGTTTCAGACCTATGCGACAAGTAGTTCCACAAGATGGCGCAAAACTTTGGCATGATAGCCAACTATGCAGAAAAGGCGAAAAGCACGACTACGGAAGGCGACAAGCTACCCGAAGGATGTACTGCGGAGCCAGAGATGAAGAAATCACGGGTAGAAGCATCAGGAGAAGACAAAGCTAGAGAAGAAGAAGAGAAAGCCACGATGGCATAAGTATCAAGAATAGCAAAGCAGAATAGAAGAATAAGGCTACAAAGCATCAGGAGTTATCCCAGGGCAATGCCCTCTAGATCCAGAACACAGGTCATAGGCCGGATCTCTTGGGTCACCCCATGTATCTTACATTACAAGTATAATAAAGACAAAGCGTTCTTCATACTCGAGTTTACGAGCCTCTCAAAAGAAAAATGCGGCAAATGCACGAATCATACAAAAACGCTCTGAGTACGAATTTCAGACATATAGTCACGGAATAAGAAACTCTCGCGTTCCACATATACACGAGTATTACAGCATCGGATTATCAGAATCGTCTACACCTAAAGGATCTAAATAGTGATACTCGCGGAAAAACGCGGCATCCTCTCACAACAGCCTAGCTATAATCCTTCGAGCAGGCTGCAAGGTATTCTCCAGATGTACTCGCAGACTAGCTCCACCTGGAGGATAGCTCAGCGACATAGAACTATAATTGAGTCTTGGGTGCCACTTACGCATCCACCCAAGAGCAAAATTGGCACCTGCCACTAGGTTCAGTTCTATCAGCCGATGAATACGCTGACTGGATTTAAAAGCGTCGAGTAGCAGCGAAAAACTTCCAGGCAGAGGGTTGCGAGGAAGCATGACAGAGTGCATGGTTATGAGAGCTCTTCGGCAACCATCAACTGCCTCTCCGATATGCTGGGCATGGTCTTGGAGCAGTACGATAGCACGACGGCGTCGAGGATCAGACCACAAACTATCAATACCCTCTGATGTTTTTTCCAGAGCTGTATTTCGCTCGGCAACCCGACGAGCCTCAGCAGCAAAATCCAAACAAGTACCTAAGATGACAAAGGATATCACAGAGCAACAATGGAACAAAAGGAAAAAAGAGAAGTTGCAAGGAATCTTACATCGCAACATCTCGCAAGCAGACTTGATAATGCCGATGACAAAAGAGTCGCATTCTTCATGGTGCACAACCTTCACCACCAGACCAGACACCTCATTATCAAGAATAGATATCCGCTTCATCAAACCACAAGTTTTGCTAGATTTGTCTATAGTCATCTGTGCTTGGCGTTTGGCTAAAGTTAAGCGGTTCTCAAGATCTGAAATCCTTGAAGAATATTCAGCGCATTGGCAGCAACGGCGAGGAGGCGACGAAACTTTAGAATCAAAAGCATCGGCAGAAGATGGAGCCTGATCACGACTTGAAGGTTCGCCAATACGCATAGACTGAAAGCCAAAAGAAGGGAAAGGAGAAGCACTTCAGAAGCTAACACAAATATATCATAGAAAGGAAGCATATTTATATAGATATAAACCCTTTGACTAAAAAGATCTCGGGTTGCACACGACTAAAGGTTTTTACATCAAAAGCAGAAATTGGAAATTACAACAAGAGGCCGAGTCTATGCCACCTCAACATTCTGCTCCGTGGCGGAGGAAGGCATGGCAGAAGCAGCGCCAGCAGTTGAAGGAGTCTCGGGATCAGCCGTCGCTGGAGTCGAGGAAGCGGGTGTAGACGAAGTCGCAGAAGCAGCCGAAGGAGAAATAATCGATACAACGGCGGGTGCAAACTTCTTTGCCTTCTCGAAGAAGGCCTTTAGCTCTGAGCGGGTGCAGCCATGAGAAGAGCTAATCTTTTCCCAATCGAAATCTGAACCATGCGCATAGGAAAAAGCAATGGCTCCCTCAGCACCTCGCTTCAAAGAAAGACCCTTCAGCTGAAGGACGGGGTCGTCAGTAGTATCGAAGGCTTCAGCGAGTTTCTTCAAATCATTGTTCGGAACTTCCGCCTTTTGCTTGGGCCACAACCCGACGAACATCCGCGTAAGAACGCGGCTCACCAACTCTAAAATCTCCTGGATAGATATCCAGTTTGCTTCGAGTAAGTTAACCGCGGCCATAAGGGGATCATCGTCCGGTTGCAGAGTCGACAAAGACACCTTGGTACATTCTGTACAACAAAAGGGGTCAGAAAAATAGCAGAAAAAGAAAATATCAGCAAGTGCAAGAAAGCAAGTAAAACAGTAGTAGAAGAAGACAAGACAAGTATGTACCTCCAGCAGCAGCAGACATCGTGTGCAGCCGCTCATCCACGGCTTGCTCTCGCTGGAGATGCTCTTTGTTAACATCAGCCAAGGCCTTCTCCGCTTTCTTTGCCTTAGCCAGCGCTGATTTATGTGACTTCTCAGCATTCGCCTTGGCAGCGGTCGCAACATCAAAAGCTCTCTGCGACGCACTGAGCTCTGCTTCCAGCGATGCAATGCGAGCATTGGCTGATGCTAAAGCATCTGCAGTCCAGCAAAGAAAGGAAAGGATAAGTCAAACAAAAAGCAAAGAAAAACATACAAGACAAGCAAAGATAGGACAAATAATTCACCTTCGGCAGCTTTCGCAACTTTTAAGTACTTAGTACATTCAGTGCCCAAGGCGACGAATTTCTTCATCAATGCCTGACAAGGGAGAAACACGTAAGTATATGGAAGGCGCAAGAAAGATAAGTACAGTACAACCACTCACATTGTCAGGGGAGCCTGTGGGCTCGAGTGCCTCAAGGGAAACTTCAGCATCTTGGGATTTCTTCGATCGCTTGGTACCTCGGGACGCAGTAATCTTCTTGGTAGAAGACCTGGTGGCCCTCGGTGCCTGCACAGTCGGCTCAATCTCTTGTACGGGAGGCTCATCAGTAATTACATCTTGAGTAGAAGGAGGAGCCGCAGCATCCCTTTTCGGCTCCTCATCATCGCTACAAGAGGAAATAGGTTTTATACAACCCGAAAGGAAGAAAGCAAATACAGCAAAATCGTGGAACTCGCAGAACACTTACGATGCCATGAGGTCGAAAAATTCAACATCTTCTTCAAGAACAGGGGCTTCATTAGCCGCAGTTCTCTGCACGGAGGTACTCGATGAAGTTAGCTCATCGACACGCTTCCTCTTCTTGTCTGCACCAGTGTCTTCAGAAAGCGCAGGAGGAGGCGATGTCGTCGAGCTGGTGTCTTCTTCTGATTCTTCGGCATCATCTCCGTCCTGATTTTCTTCAGCCTCGGGGGCTTCAGAAATAGTAGAGGCCAGATCAGCCGGAAGAGGCCCTTCCTCTAGAAGAGGAGGGCATGAAATAAGGAATTGGTGGTCCTATAAAAGAATAAGTGAGAAAAGTAATCGATACAAGCATAAAACACAAATGGAAGCCGATGAATTCGACAACAAGTATACAATGCAAAACATACGTACCTTGGGTAGGGGGTGCACAGAGTCGAAATAATCAGCAGCTAAATCTGCAACTGCATGGTCCTTGGTGAGCTTGGTGAGGCTCCTAACTCGCTTGTCGACTTCCTCCTTCTCCATTAGATCTCCAGAGATGCGAGAAGAATCCACCAAGCCAGAGTAGTTCCAAAGTTTGGAAAGGCAATGCTGCAGGGGTTGAACTCGACGTTGCACAAAGAACGCCATGAGTTGAATACCCGACAAAGCGCCTCCTTTACCTCCTTTCAGAGCTTGGATGCGGGTCAACAGCGGAGCAATCTCATCCATCTCAGCATCTGTGTGAGGCGAATCCCACGATGCCAATTTTTCAACTCTTTGGAGGCGTCAAAGGGGGCTAGGCCATACTCGTCTTCGGGGGAGGCCTTATGGTCTTTGATATAAAACCATTTGGTCCTCCAACCCTGGACTAATGCAAACATGGAAAACTCCAAGTATCGAGCCTCAGCGCGCACAGAGACAACAGCCCCGCCCAGTTCAGGCTTATTCGCCAAAGAAACACTAGGGCGAAGCCGAAAGATGGACCTCCAAAGAAGAAAATGGGGTTTGATCCCCAGGAATGATTCGCAAAGAGTCACGAAGCAGGCAATATGGAGGATAGAATTAGGTGTGAGCTGGTGAAGCTGCACACCATAAAAATAAAGAAGCCTAGGAAGGAATTCGTGGGCAGGAAGAGAGAGTCCGCGGAAGAGGAAAGAAAGGAACATCACTCGATAGCCGCTTGGGGGCTTGGGGATCCGTTCGGTGCTCGGGAACTTGATGGAGTCATTGCTGGAGATGAGACCATCTGTCTTGGCCTTATTCAGCTCCTTCTGCGTAACAGCAGAGGGCACCCAGCTAGTCGCGGAGCTCGTTGCCTTCCCCTTGGCCATGTCGTTCTTCACTGCCAGGTGTTTCACGCGCATCTACAAATTGACGCTCGGGGGCTATGCACGCAAAGAGCAGGGCGCAAGGATTAGCAATGGCGGCGGCAGCGGAGACAAAGAGCTGGTAAACAGTACAAATCCCCAATCTCCCCCTATATACCTTCTCTGAGAAGGAACGTGGGTTGAGACGTGGCGTAAGGAGAGGAAGCGACAGCCCACTAACGGACAGAGAAATACAAAATTACCGCGCTACCCACGAAACGGTTCGCCCCCAACCAAAGTGACGTATAGAGAAATTTGGCCAGTGACATCATGGAGAAGATAAAGATCGAAAATCAACTCGACGGATGCATGTACTCAACAAGTATCGAATATGGTGAATTTAGGATAAAGAAGGGCAAGATAAGGAAGACACAAGATTGACGCCGACAAATACAAAAATCAATTGAGGAGACTATACCCGAAAACATTCGAGTATAGCCTCGGGGGCTACTACCATCAGGAGCGCTGAGCGCGCACCCGACAAAATTATCGCTAAACTATTTCGAGTTGAAGCATGATGATAGGGTACACTGTATTTGAGCCTATACTCGACAAAAAGTCTTGTTCGACTATAGCCTCGAGGGCTACTCCCATCGGGAGCGCTGAGCATGCACCCGACGATGTTTATTAACAAGCATTGGAGCACGGAAAGCGAAAGGAATATTCAATAAAACGTCATTACTCCCATCGGGAGCGAGTTTTTATGGTTGAATAACCCGAATATTTTCAGTCAAAATTAGACTGCGACATGCGATTCTCGAGTTACGTTATCGCAACGAAACTCGAATGCCGTGATTTATCACGAATGTAAGACCCCGGGATCCGTCCTGTGTGGCCTAGTATACGCACATGGATGCGCTCTGCTGGTATGTATCCGTGTCAATGACGCAAAGAAAAATCCTGGTGGACGCACTAGGTACCCTGAGAACAACTGGGATTCATTCTTTGTAAGTCCTAAATGCGGCAAAAGAATGGGTTTGACCGGTATCCCGAATTCAAGTCCAAGGGGATTGAATTTGAAGTAGGTGGCAAGTATCTGTTCTAGCAGTTAACTGACCTCTTGATCCGTCAGAGTTGTCAGGCTTGTTCATCAAAACCCCTTGCGAGATATTATCATAAAAATAAGTCGAAAGACCAAGTCAAAGATTTGAAAATGTGAAGAAGTTGAAGAATTGATCAAGTCAAAGACTTAAAGATTAGAGATTCAAACCCGAATCTGCAATTCTGGTAGAATCTCAGGGGCTACTGACAAGGGTATAGCTAATAGAGCCCGCTAGTTGTGTACCCCTGAGGCCCGTTAAGCTAGGCCCAATTGTAATGATAATCGAGATACAAGTTCTTACTGTATGTCGATATTGTAATCTGTATCGGATCCCACCCGATCCTCGAGACCTGGCCATCTATATATAGGGGCCAGGAGGGGACGGTGTGGGACAGATTGAAGGCAAGCAAGGTTCAACACCCAAGTTTACTTTCGATATACACCTATTTCGACTAACTTTACCTTCGAGTTCATCCGACGCCCTATCTCCCCGATCCTAAGTCCTTCATTTAGGACATTTGTCGAGTTAACCCTCGTCACATGCTCTCCGTTGTTAGTAGCTATCTTGGCCGAGTAGTTGCTAGTGACTCCAAGAGGGGGTATTTATGCTCGATAGTGGGTTCATGCCTCTATTTAATCTGGGGGAGTGACAGAAACCTCTAAGGTTGTAGATGTGCTGTTGCTACTAGGGGGGAAACAACATTCATATGCTCGAGGTCATATGCTTTGTTTACATTACACACTTTGCTTAATGCAATTATCTGTTGTTTGCAACTTAATACTTGTGGATTTCTTGGATTGATTCGCCACAAGTGGATTATTAGTCATAGATGCCGTTGGATGGCGGTCTATGTATCTTGTTGTAATGCCCAGAGTAAATCTCATAGTGATCCTCTCATCATATGCACGTTGTCTTTATTCTATCAATTGCCCAACTGTAATTTGTTTACCCAGCATATATTATTTTATCTTCTGGAGAGACACCGCTAGTGAACTGTGGACCCCGGTCCTATTTCCTCTATATTGCTATCACCTGTTTACTTTACTCGCACTGTTTACTTTACTCGCATACTATTACTATTTTCCACTCGATACGCTCATTCCTTTGTTTCAAGCAAACCGGTGAGATTGACAACCTCATCGTAAGTTGGGAGCAAAGTATTTGGTTGTGTTGTGTGCAGGTTCCGTGTTGCAGCTAGCAAAGCAAAGCTTGGACGAGGCGCCTTATAAATTGTCCTGAGCTGTCGCAAGCTAGCAAGCATCACCTTTAGTCGTTTGGCTTGTTCCCCTTCGGATCGATAAACCTTGGTTTCTTACTGAGGGAAAACCTTGCTGCTATATTCATCATACCTTCCTCTTGGGGTTCCAAACTGGATGGTGAAAAGATAACACCATCGCAAGCATCACCTGCCGTAGAGGGGAATCGCTACCGGAGGTCTTCTTCATCGCCATGCTTGCCTCCGGCGCGATGAGTGAGTAGTCTACCTTGGACTATGGGTCCATAGCAGTAGCTAGATGGTAGTCTTCTCCACCATGTGCTTCATGTTTAGATCTCGTGAGCTGCCTTACATGATCAAGATCATCTTTATGTAATTCTACATGTTGTGTTTGTTGGGATCCGATGAATATTGGTGTTATGTTAAGTTGATGTGCTGAATATTATCTTATGTTATCTCTATGTTGTTTATGATCTTGCATGCTCTCTGTTGTTAGTAGCTATCTTGGCCAAGTAGATACTAGTGACTCCAAGAGAGGGTATTTATGCTCGATAGTTGGGTTCATGCCTCTATTTAATCTGGGGGAGTGAAAGAAACCTCTAAGGTTGTAGATGTGATGTTGCCACTAGGGAGAAAACAACATTTTTGTGTCCAAGGACATTCGTTTTGTTTACATTACACACTTTGCTTAATACAGTTATCTGTTGTTCGCAACTTAATACTCGAGGGGTGTTCGGACGATATCCCCGCGAGTGGATTATTAGTCATAGATGCAGTTGTATGGCGGTCTATGTATTTTGTTGTAATGCCCAGAGTAAATCTCATAGTGATCCTCGTGACATATGCATGTTATCTTTATTCTATCAATTGCCCAACTGTAATTTGTTTACCCAGCATGCTGTTATTTATCTTATGGAGAGACAACACTAGTGAACTGTGGACCTCGGTCCAATTTCCTTTACATTGCTATTACTGTTTACTTTTACTCGCACTGTTTACTTTCTTGCATACTACTATTGCTTTCCACTCGATTATCTCAATCCTTTGTTTACAACAAACCGGTGAGATTGACAACCTCATCGTAAGTTGGGAGCAAAGTACTTGGTTGTGTTGTGTGCAGGTTCCATGTTGCTGTTGGTGCAAAGCAAAGCCCTGGATGAGGTGCCTTATAAATTGTCCGGAGCTGTCGCGAAGCTAGCATACATCACCTTCTGAAGTTTGGCTTTTTCCTACTGGTTTGATAAACCTCGGTTTCTTACTGGGGGAAAATTTGCTGCTGTGCTCATCATACCTTCTCTTGGGGTTCCCAACTGGTCGGTCATCTACATCAACACTGCACCGCAATCAGGTCCCAGCCATGGTGATTCTAATTTACCATGACCGTCCTATTTTAAATGCAACACGAGATCTCCCACCACGAAGGAGCGGGGCCGAACTCGAGTGCTGTGATAATTTCTCAGGTTCTGCTGATATTGCATGGATCTAGCCAACGCAACATCTCTTGCTTCATCTAATGCGTTGACATCGTCTTGAAGTGCCTCATTGGAAGTGCTTTCTTCGTAAGTCGTGATTCTTGGAGCCTCATGAGTAATTTTGACTAGAAGCACAGCTTCTGCGCCATGGACCAGAAAGAAAGGCCTCTCTTGAGTAGCTGCATTGGGAGTGGTTCTGAGACTCCAAAGTACGGAGGGAAACTCATCAACCCAAGTGTGTTTGTCTTTCTCGAGGGGCGCCAACAACCTCTTTTTTCTACTGTTGCATATTAGCCCATTAGCTTTTTCGACTTGTCCGTTCGTCTTTGGGTGCGCCACGGATGCAAACTTTAATTTGATTCCCATGCTCGTGCAATAATTTTTGAACTCTTTGGACGTAAAATTCATCCCATTGTCTGTGATGATGATGTGTGGTACCCCAAAATGGAATATTATTGACTTGATGAAATTGATCGCTGCCGTGGAATCTTGTGTGGTTACTGGGGCTGCTTCTACCCACTTGGGTAACTTATCGACTGCCACCATCATATAGACGTGTCCTCCTGGCCATGACTTGTGTAGTTTGCCCACCATATCGAAACCCCATTGTGCAAACGGCCAAGACAGAAGTATTGGCTGGAGCTCAGTTGCTGGCGCATGAGGTCTGGATGTGAATCGTTGGCAAGCCTCACATCGTCCGACGATGTCCTTTGCATCTTCTACTGCTATCAACCAGTAAAACCCTGTGCGAAAGGCTTTGGCTGCTATGGCTCTTCTACTGGCGTGATGACCGCAAACTCCCGCGTGGATGTCTTGTAGTATGACTTGTCCTTCTTGGGGTGACACACCTTTGCAAAACACTGGATATGCTTTTCTTGTACAATTTTCCTTGTACCACCGCAAAAGCTTTGGACCATCGCACTATTCTTCGTGCCTCTACCACATCTTTGGTAGTGTTTTGTTTAGCATGTATGCCAAATACGGTTGCATCCATGCAACCTCGACCATCATAATCTCCTCTGGTTATGGCGTATCCTCTGTTGTTTGTGTTTTAGCCCCCAGGCCTGCTGTTGTATGTTGTCTCTGTTTGCTGGGATCCAAAGTTTTAGTTTCTTTGATTGACCGCTCTATTATTTCTTCCCAGAAAACTCCTGGCGGCACTGGCAGACATTGGGACCCGATGTTTGCCAAATTGTCGGCTTCTTCATTGCTTGATCTGCTGACGTGCGATACTTCGCATCCATCGAAAGTTCCTTCCAAGTAATAATACAAGTTTTTGTATGTAGTCATGTTGTCGCTTACCGCGTCACAACGATTCATTAAGTGTTGGACCACTAGATTTGAGTCTCCAAATATTTTTAAGCGAGTTGCACCGCAAGATTTAGCCATCCTCATTCCATGCAACAGAGCTTCGTATTCGGCTTTATTATTGGATGCTTGCAGGAAGCTCATCCGCAACACATATTTAAGCTTATCTCCTTGTGATGATATTAGCACTACTTCTGTTCCAGCTCCTTCGACTCTCTTAGATCCATCGAAATACATTGTCCAAACACTCGATAGGTCAGGTGGTCCTGTGTTTTGTAATTCTAGCCATTATGCTGTGAAATCTGGCAAGATTTGGGATTTGATGGCCTTCCTTTTCTCGTACGTGATGTCCAAAGGAGAGATTTCGATTCCCCATAAGGAGACACGTCCTGTTGCTTCTGGGTTATTCAATATGTTTGATAGTGGCACCTCGTTGACCACTATTATTGGGTGGACCGTGAAATAGTGTCGCAGTTTTTGAGCTATCATGAACACGCTGTATGTGAGTTTTTAATAATGCGGGTAACATTGTTTTGATGGTGAAAGTACTTTGCTGAGAAAAAACATCGGTCTCTGGACTCCATGTGCTTTTCCCTCTTTGCTTCATTCGACTACTAGCACTGTACTGATCACCTGATGTGTGGCAGCAATGTACAACAATAGTGGCTCCTTTTCATTGGATGCGATTAACACTGGTGGCATATGAAAGGATCGATACGGGCGACTAGAGGGGGGGTGAATAGGCGCTAAGTCAATTTTTAATCTTTTTCAATTTTATGGCTTGACACAAAGTAAATTCACTAAATGTGCAACTAGATGAATTTCCTATAAGTGACAAACATGCAAGTAAACAAGTAACTAGCAAGATACAAGTAAGGGAAAGAAATAACCGAAGATTGGAGACCGAAGACACAAGGATGTATATCCGTAGTTCCTTCCTTTTGAGGGGAAGTATGTCTACGTTGGAGAGGTGTGGTGACACAGAGTCCACCAATGCCACAAAGGCTCACCTTGTTCTCCGGTGAGCAAGCCACGGAGGCTAGCTCCTTTCCACTAAGCGGTGGTATTGGGGGAACCAACTGAATCCCTTACACAGAGCTTGGGGCACGCATCCACAACTCAATTGGAGGCTCCCAAGAAAGCCACGAAGGCTAGAACACCACAAAGACAAGTCAATCAACCAATTACAATACCTAGGGTCTCAAGAACTCCTAGGCACAAATTCTCCAAGAAAATGGAGGGGGAAACAAAATTCCTTTGGTGAAGATGTAGATCGGTGCCTCCTACTTCAATCCTCCAAAGATCAAGAGCTTTGGTTGGCTAGAAGAGGAGATCTGTGGAATTTGGTGTTTTTGCAATGGGGGTAGGTGAGAGCTTCAAAGATGAACAATGGAGGGTGAAGTTCTAACCCTACCCCAGCTAGGAGAAGGGGTATTTATATGGGGGTGGAAATCTGGCCGTTGGAAGCAGCTCGCGACGAAGTTTGGCCATAAGTTTGGCGGCACCGAAGTGCAGGATGGACGGTCCGACGGACAGTCTGGCAGGACCGGACGGTCTGGTGGCCCGCTGGAATGTTTTGGCCCCGAGCCGAATCACGGGCCAGATGGGCAGTTCATTGCACGCCGGATTGGTCCGATTTGCCGCCGGATGGTCCGGCCTGGAATCCGGCCTAGGGCCGGACCTGGGGCCGAACTAGACATCTTTTCCGGAGAGAATTCCACCGAGTTTCTTTTGAGCATAAAACCCCGTCACATCTGAACTAAAGCCTGTGTGCATACTTTTCAAACATTAGTTCATGATGGTGTGTAGATTGCACCCCGTTGGAAACCCCAAGAGGAAGGTATGATGAGCACAGCAGCAAGTTTTCCCTCAGTTGTAAAACCAAGGTTATCGAACCAGTAGGAGAAAGCCAAACTTCAGAAGGTTGATGCTTGCTAGCTTCGCGACAACTCCGGACAATTTATATGGCGCCTCGTCCAGGGCTTAGCTTTGCACCAGCAACAACGTGGAACCTGCACACAACACAACCAAGTACTTTGTCCCAACTTATGATGAGGTTGTCAATCTCACCGGTTTGCTATAAACAAAGGATTGAGCGTATCGAGTGGTAAAAGGTAATAGTATGCAAGAAAGTAAATAGTGCGAGTAAAAGTAAAATGGTAATAGCAATGTAAAGGAAATTGGACCGGGGTCCACAGTTCACTAGTGGTGTCTCTCCATAAGATAAATAACAACATGCTGGGTAAACAAATTACAGTTGGGCAATTGATAGAATAAAGATAGCGTACATATGTCATGAGGATCACTATGAGATTCACTCTGGGCATTACGACAAAATACATAGACCGTAATCCAACTGCATCTATGACTAATAATCCACCCTCCGGATGTCATCCGAGCAACCATCGGGTATTAAGTTGCGAACAACAGATTATCGCCTTAAGCAAAGTGCGTAATGTAAACAATGCAAATGTCCTTGAACACAAGAATGTTGTTTTCTCCCTAGTGGCAATGGCACATCTACAACCTTAGAGGTTTCTGTCACTCCTCCAGATTACTAGAGGCATGAACCCAACTATCAAGCATAAATACTCCCTCTTGGAGTCACTAGCATCTACTCAGCCAAGATATCTACTAGCAACGGAGAGCATGCAAGATTGTAAACAACATAGAGATAACATAAAGATAATAATTCAGCACATTAACTTGACATAGTACCAATACTCATCGGATCCCAACAAACACAACATGTAGAATTACACAAAGATGATCTTGATCATATAGGGCAGCTCACAAGATCTAAACATGAAGCACATGGTGGAGGAGATGACCATCTAGCTACTGCTATGGACCCGTAGTCCAAGGTAGACTACTCACACATCACTCCGGAGGCGACCATGGTGGTGAAGAAGGCCTCCAGCAGGGATTCCCCTCTCCGGTAGGGTGCCGGGAAGAGCTTTTGCCCCCTCCTGATCTCGCGTCGACGACGGCGACGGCTTGCAGTAGGTTTCGTGGAAAATTGATCGGGTCTTTAGGTTTTTCCTGTCGAGGGGAATATATAGGCGGAAGTGCGACGTCAGGAGGTGGACCAGGCGGCCTCACCCCCTTGTGGCGCAGGCCAGGGCTAGGCCGTGCCGCCCTAGGGTGTGGCCGGCCCCGGGCCCCCTCCGTCTCATCTTCGGACTTCGCGAAGCTTCGGTAAAAATAGGAGGTTCGGCTTTTGTTTTGTCCAATTCCGAGAATATTTCCTGTGTAGCTTTTCTGAAACACAAAAACAGTAGAAAACAGGAAAGTGGCATTGTGGCGTCTCGTTAGTAGGTTAGTTCCAGAAAATACATAAAAACGCCACGAAGTGTAACAAAACACAAAGCAAATGGTGTATAAACAAGCATGGAGCATCAAAAATTATAGATACATTTGAGACGTATCAGTTCACACAAAGAATAATCATGTCATAGCCAGGCCCCAGGCTACACTAGCCAAGCCCCAAGTTGGCATGGGGCATTTATTTATCCTAGCTACTCTAGTGCACACATGTGACCAACAACACCACGCAACCTGTAGCAGCCTAACCCAACCTAGCTTGGGGCAGAGACAGGAATTTGTATGAGGGGGCAAATGAAAGAATATTAGCCTTTTCTAATTAGTTGTGAGGCCTAAGTACTAAAATGCAAAGCTTTGAGGGCTTTTAGCAAATAAATTAGGGGGTCTAAAAAAAATTCTGCATGCTAATTGTGTGGGGGTGGAGGGGGTAGGGCCCCTGCTAGTACCCTATCTTTGCCACTGGACCCATCGCATTATGGTGAAAGCGACCTCCCATGACCAAACGACAACCAAACCAATCGACCATGCACAAAAATCGACCGTCCAATGGCTAGAGCATCTATGTTATATGTGTCTATTTTGGTTGTTTTAGCACTGTATGGTCCATTCCAAATTTCCAATCCCAAATAGCGCAAGAAAGGAAAATCAATCAATCACTACCTCAATAGTCCATGCGGTCCATACATGTGGTTTGTTTCAAGAAAAAAGTATTAAAACACCCTCAAATCCTTCAGGATGGACACATATCACCCTAAACTCCAATTGGCATAATTTTCACCCTCAAATCAACAAAATCGGGTTAATAACCCCCCATGTAGCAATTTTTATGGGAAAGCCATATGTCGCATTTTATTTAGGATCCAATGGAGTTACATCATTGATTAGACAGCTTAAAATAAACTCAGGGGGTTGACCCTCCCAGCTAATAACATAATTTGAAATATAAGAATATATAGCTAGTTGGCGCACCACCTAGATTGCATCTCCAGGGCAATTCTTAAAGCCAGTCTCATCAAAGGAATGAGCTAATTAACATAAAGCACTCAACAATAATCACAGAGTAGAGGCTCTATATTTCAATCACAACATTACACACTTGAATCAACTCTAGAGAATCTGATTCAATTATCACTTTGGAGACACCTAGCTTGTTTAACCATTCGAGTCCCTTAAGTAATGCCAAAGCTTCAGTAGATGTTGCATCAAGGACACAGTCAAGCAAACAAGCAGATCCCGCAATTGCCTCGCCATGATCATTATATAGTACTGCGCCTGGAGCACCCTATCCGTCTGCATAAAATGACGTGTCAATGTTCATCTTCAGTGCCAGGTTTCCCCCAAGGGATTGTTTTCTCTGTTGCTTTTCCTAAAACATCTTGGATATAATTCGATGTCAACGCATTAATGGCAAACGCTGATCATGAAGGATCTACAGCAGAGTCCCCTTTAACAATCTCCCTTTGTTGCCACCAAATATACCAACATGTAATAGCTATCGATTCACATAAATCTAGGATACCTATTGTCGGTCATTTCTGCTTGCTGACGGTTAAAAGAATTTCAAGGACAATTGAGTCAAAATGTTATCCAAGGAGTGCATGGTAGGAAAATTAGTGGGACCCACTTGTCAATGCATTGTCTCCAGCTGAAATCCCCTATTCGACTCTCTCTGAACCCTAGATCGCTCCACTGTAGCCTGCTCCGCCTAGCCGCTTTAGAACCCTAGCTCCGCCATAATCTGGTCGCCGTTGCAGCCCCACGACAAGCGTGAGCTCCAGCAGTAGCTCGCTCCATCGTCGGGGTCCTTTCATCCCAATAATCCCTGCCCCAACTGTGGAAGGACAATGAAGCGCAGCGTGTGAGGGATGCTGGAGCACACCGGCTGGACCTTCTACAAGTGTGAGTACCATGGGGTAGGTCTCAATCTGTCTGACATGTAGCTAATCTTTTTTATGAAACCTAAACGAAGCAACCTATGTCAGCGACAATGTTGTCATGGAAGACAAAATGGGAGCAAAGAGAAAAGAGAAGGCAATATTGGCGCTTTGGATAGAATGAATGCAATCATTAACTTTTGGGACCCACCCTCACTCACTAGCAGGACTCTCCGATTGGTACAACTCAGCGTCTAGTGGAGGACAAAACCACCCTGGATGTGACATAACCTGCTATAGGGGTTATTAAGCCTATTTTGTTGCTTTGAGGATGAAAATTGTGCCAAATTGGAGTTTGAGGTGATAAGTGATTTTAGGGTGATTTCTATATAGTATCATGTACCAACTCGGCTGGCTGCGCTCAACAGCCTAGGTCAGTCCAACCTAGCTAGTGTTTAATATAAATTTAGAAGAATAACCCTTGGGAAGATTGACGTGTAGGAAAGCCTATCTGATAGATCTCAACTTTAATCGAACAATCTTATTCAAGCCATTCTTAAATCATTATCCTTTCAAACACTCCAATGAGTAGAATTCCCATTTAATTCATGAGGGAGATTAAGTGGATGAGATATACTCTATTCTAAGCTAGGGGATATATCTGATATGTTATAGTCAGTGGTGGAGCTAGCCGGAAAATCCTGTGGGGTCATAGTGCATACTTAGGCAGGATCTATACACAAATATGTATATATTGAAGGGGTTTTCTAAAAAAGCTGTGGGGTCAGCTGACCCCACAGCTAACACACAGCTCCACCGCTTATAGTGATCCATGAGAACAAGTCAGTACTATGATTCTATGCATAGCTTGTGACTCATTTGTATCAAGTCCATCATAAGAGTAATCATATGGTTATAAGACATGCTATTCTTGATTGTGTTGAGATGATAAATACCTCACACACTCTTGTGAAACAATTCTATTCTTCTAGCATTAAACCCTAGTGTTATAATGATGTGATTATGATCACAAGATCTTAGGTGAAGTAAACCTAAACCTTGTCCAAGGATGGAAAGGACAACTATCCAATATCGTTTACTTGGGTAAAACACACAAAGTTTTTTTTTATGATCATAGGAACAATCGTATCAAACCATTTCTATCTAGTAGTAGTGAGTCTACTAAAGACAAATACTTAAATTCTTTATAAGCATCTCAACTCAAATTGGAGTATACAAGATCTTATAAAGTACTTTACAACCCAAAGGAAATCCATTTGATATTTTTCTCAAATATGAAAATCTATTTGTTACTCTACATTTTCATGTTATGAAATGAACATAGAAATCTTTGTTTGGTTTTCCAAACAAAAGAGCGGAAAATGTAAAGCTTATGGAAATTCTTTGGAGTTTAAAATAATTATTTTGAACTAAATTCCATTTTAGCAATATTTTTTTCTTATACCAAATTCTTTCCGAATAGGAAAGTACTTATTAAATTCCAATTTCAAGTACCAACTCGGCTGGCTGCACTCAACAGCCCAGCTCAGCCCAGCCCAGCCCAGCCCAGCCAGTGGTTAATATTAAATGTAAAAAAGTTTACTCCTATAGCACTCTTGGCTGTCGGCGATTAGCTAAACCGGGAGACCAAAACAAACCTCAACAGAAACGACCGGTCACGTCCAGCTCACCACGAGCCCAAAAATCTAGAAAAACCATCACCAAACCTCCCCACCGTCGCTTCCACGCGGGCCCCGCAAACCCCCTGGCCCCACCGCCCATCTAGAAAGCCGCCACCCCTGCCGCCCGGCGACCGGCTACTGCCGGTCAAGTTGACCGGCCGCCTTCGCGCTGCCTTCTTCTCCTCTGCCGGTGACTGAATAAACCCCACGACAGAGGAAAAAAACTCTTTTTTTTTCTTTAACACGCGCAGCGAAGCAGCGCAGCGGCGACAACAAAAGCGGGGAGCCTTTCCCGTTCGTCGCCACCGCCACCTACGCGCGTGCGGGATCTCGCGCTCGCACGCGCCGAGGAGGGAGGGCTACGCCGGTGAGGGGCCCGTCGATTCGGCCGTTGGACAGGACCCGTCGTGATCGTGGGCGGATCTGGCGGGGCGTCGCCGGATCTCGGACCATTTCGGGTGATTGATGCTGATGTTTTGGTTTTTTTTGGGTTGTAGGGTTTGCGGCGGGCGGGCGTCCGGCGATGGCGAGCCGGGTGAAGGAGGACGAGAAGAACGAGCGGGTCATACGCGGCCTGCTCAAGCTGCCCGCCAACAAGAGGTGCATCAACTGCAACAATTTGGTAAGCTTTTTTTTTTTCATGCTCGCTTGGTCGATGTCGTCCATTCCTCCTGCTAAATGTGGTTGGATTTGAGAGCGAGGTCACGTGCCGGGGAGTCTAGAGCGGTTTAGAGCTTGTTTGACCTGACTTCACCTGAGATCGTTGCTGGAAATGGTGCTGGTTTAAAGCTAATTTGTTAGTCTGCTTACTAGTTTGGTCCATTCCTAGTAAGTTTTGAATGCTAGCTTGGTCCATTCCACCTGCGAAATGTGGTCGGATTGAAGTGCCGGGAGTCTAGAGTGGTTTACAGCTTGTTATACTTCATCCGCGATCGTTGCTGGAAATGGTGCTGGTTTTAAAGCTAACCCGTCAAGTCACGAATGTACGTGGCTTATTAGGGCTCTCGTCAACATGGACTCGTAGCGGGTAGACCCCAAAGCATTATATGATTTTGTGGGTTAGATAGAAATGTAGCCTCGGTGCTGGAAAGTATGCCGTGCTTTCAATTACAGTAGTCAAGCAGCATGGCAACATGAGCCCAAGCTATTAGTGAGGGAAGTGACAATGGGTGTCCCAGGAGGCACCACTCGTTGTTAAGCTTGGGGCCATTTTATGCTCACTCTCTCAGTTGCTAGGCCGTTTTAGAGCTCATTTGACTTCATCCGCGATGGTTGCTGAAAATGGTGCTAGTATTGAAGCTAATTCGTGAGTCATGAATGTGTGTGGCCTACTAGGGTTCTCATCTTTCGACATGGATTGGTAGGCGCCAAAGCATCATCTTATTGGGTGGGTTAGAGAAAAACGTGAGCTCACTCCTGGAGATCATGCTGTGCTCTAAATTACGGTAGTCAAGCAGCACAGCGTTAGGATGCTGCATGAGCCTGAGCTATCAATAAGGAAAGTGTCAATGGACTATGGGTGTCTCGGGGCGTGCCATGCCTTGTTAAGCTTGATGCCCTTTTTCATGCTCACTCCCTAAGTGGCTAGGTGAACATCAAAGCTGCCAATGTGTTGTGAATGGTCCATGTACTACTATTCTCAAAAGGGCCAACATATGCCATTTACACGATCTCTACCATTATTTGAGAGTGAGCATGAATTTCTTATCATTCAATGAGCATATACCTCCCCTAGTAAAAAAACAAAGTGTGAGTTTTCGCTACCATCATTGCAAGCCTTGTGTACTTCTTCGGCAAGCAATGAATACCCCCAAAGTATTATCTGATTTTTTGTAGTTAGATAAAAATGTAGCCTAAGTGTTGGAAAGTATGCCATGCTCCAAATTACGGTAGTCAAGCAGCATGGCAACATGAGCCCACGCTATCAGTGAGGAAAGTGACAATGTGTGTCCCAGGGGGCGCCACTCGTTGTTAAGCTTGGGGCCATTTTCTGCTCACTCTCTCAGTTGTTAGGCTGTTTTAGAGCTCGTTTGACTTCATCCGCCATGCTTGCTGGAAATGGTGCTAGTTATGAAGCTAATTCGTTAGTCATGAATGTGCGTGGCCTACTAGGGTTCTCATCTTATTGGGTGGGTTAGAGAAAAACGTAAGCTCACTCCTGGAGATCCTGCCGTGCTCCAAATTACGGTAGTCAAGCAGCATGGCGTTAGAATACTGCATGAGCCTGAGCGTAAGGAAAGTGACAATGGATTATGGGTGCCTCCGGGCGTGCCATGCGTTGCTAAGCTTGATGCCCTTTCATGCTCACTCCCTGGTTAGGTAAAGCTGAAAATGTGTTGTGAATGGTCCATGTACTACTATTCTCGAAAGGGCCAACGTATGCGATTCACACGATCTCTACCATTATTTGAGAGTGAGCATGAATTTCTTATCATCCCATGAGCATAAACCTCCCGTAGTAGAAAAAGAAATGGTGAGTTGTCACTACCATCATTACAAGCCTAGGGTACTTCTTCCGCAAGCAACGAATAGGACGCTAAGAGTCTTGTAATTTGCACCATGAAACCGCATCATTGTTTTGAAACACATTTAATAGCTTGCTACTCAGTCTGCAGCAGGATGGGGTGATTTGAAGGCCACACCATTTTATTTAGACATATCAATTGAAGCTTGCCTAATTAGAAAATCACATTAATTGTTATGCTCTATAGCCCTATGATGTCTTCAATGTAATTTGACCAATCTAATCATTTCTTAAACTTGAAGAGCTTCGCAAAATGGACAAGTCATGGGCGTGATTGACAGTAGAAACATTTCAGTGTGCCCATTAAAGTCCTGTGCAAATATTCCTTAGCTCGGATGTGTTCCTAATTATTTTGCTGCAATTCAGTTTTCCTTGCATTTTATTTCGTATTTTTTCACTAAAGAGGGAGGGGGAGACTGATCCCGATCGATAAAGAAAAACACACATGGTATAGAGCACCAGTATTTTACCGGAATCTGTACATAAATCCTGAGAACCGCGCCGTAGCTGGGATGGTAGGCACGGGCTGATGCGTGGCTGCCCGCCTGGGTTTGAGCCTCCATGCTCGCATTTCCAGTGTGTACTCACATTATCTTCTATATAAGTAAGCTGAGGGATTCTTCCCCTCTGGTCTCCTTTATTTGGGTACATAAATCCTGTTCCTTTTTTATTTAGGACCTCTTTTCCCCATCTCAGTTCTACTGCTTATTTGAATGTCTATGCGACCATAAGTTTTACAACCCTAATTATGTTCCATTTGCATTCTGAACTAACGAGTGCCAGCTTGTGAATCATATACAGGCCATTTTGCCCATCTTCCGTGTTGCTTCTATTGGTTGACCTTACTTGTTTCCTAAAGATTGAAATACTGATGCACTACATATATTTGTATGAACAGGGACCACAATATGTATGCACAAATTTCTGGACTTTTGTTTGTACCAATTGCAGTGGAG
Organism: Dactylis glomerata; assembly: GCA_007115705.1. Lineage (NCBI taxonomy): Eukaryota > Viridiplantae > Streptophyta > Magnoliopsida > Poales > Poaceae > Dactylis > Dactylis glomerata. The sequence goes on along the minus strand of QXEO01000477.1, from coordinate 1,487,414 downwards.
CACAGTAAGATTCCTTTCCAGTTCTCTTTCATTTTGACTTAATTTTGTTAGAGCATTATGGTGGAGTCAATTAACGGGTTGCCCATTAAAGTCCAGCTAGCATTTTATAATAACTTGATTTTTCTTTTCTGCTCCTCTTAGCCGAGAGTTCACGCACCGGGTGAAATCAGTTTCCATGGCTAAATTTACTGTGCAAGAAGTTACTGCTCTACAAGGAGGAGGAAATGAGGTATTTTTCATGTTTCTCTGAATTTCCCTTCAGTTCATGTCTTGCTGTGTAACTTGACATGGGTTTTGCATAACATGTAGCGTGCTAGAGAAATATTTTTCAAGGATTGGGATCCTCAGCGCAATCCATACCCTGACAGCAGGTTACCTTCTTTGTTCATCTTCAAGGTTATAACTTGTTTGTTTTTCCTTCGGAATTATGACCTGTTTCTTTTTATCTCAGTAATACGGATAAATTGAGGACTTTCATTAAGCATGTTTATGTGGAACGGAGATATACTGGAGAAAGAAGCTCCGATAGACCACCAAGAGGAAAGGTGATGCTGGATCCTAATAGCTCTAGCATTTTTCAGCAGTGACTGCTTTCAGTTTTGGCAAAAAGTATCTTACTTATTTGCTGATTAATTTGCGTAATTCAGGATGATAAAGATGAACAGAGTGAAAATAGAAGATCTGATGGAAATCGGGGTGGTTCAAGAAGTCCACCATACAGTGAAAGTTACTCTGACCGTCGGAGTTACAGTGGACGTAGTGATGACAGAAATTCCAGACATTCTTATGGAGAACGTAGTCCTGGTTATGACCAGAATGACTATAAGAAAAGTCCCCTTTACTCTGAGGCTGTCGACGATAGATCTGGGAAAACAACTCCAGTTCAAAGGTTTGAGGACCGCAGGTTTTCTGAACCAAGAAAGCCAGAGACTGGCTCTCCAAATTATGAGAGAGAAGCCAATGGATCTAGTCCTCCTGTCGTACGACCAGTGAGGGAGATATTGGGTGATGATGCCCCTCAACTTCGGGTTGGTGAACCTCCAAAGCTGAATGTGGCCAGACCGATTGACCCTCCAAAACCAAATGTAGCCAAACCGATTGACCCTCCAAAACCCAATGTAACCAGGACCATTGAACCTCCACCTCAGGCACAGGTTGGCCTACTCCCTCTTGGTGTTTTCTCCCTCTCAGACACTGCTTTTCAGATTCCTTGAAATGTCATGTTTTTGTGCAAATGTTCTTCTTAATCTGATTATAACTGTTTGTCTGTAGAGGACGACATCTACTGCCAGCAGTATTGGTTCTTCTGAGGGGACTTCAGAACAGATCAAGGCAGCAAGTCCAGTCAGTTTAATTGATTTCGGGGCAGATCCTGAACCTACTGCATCTGCCCCGCCATCACAGACAGGCCCTACACCACCACAACAGCAGCCTGTAAATACACCACCACAACCTGTTAATTTAACAGCGCCACAGCCTGTTCTTGAACAACACAAAAGTGCTCCATCAGTGAGCGGTGGTGATTGGGCATCTTTTGATGCTTTTGGCCAGCAACAAACACCGCAAGTCGGCAGCACTGTAAATCCCCTTGAGTCTGTACTCGCACAACTGTCATTCTCTGAAACGCCCTCTGCACCCAATACATCAGCTTTTCCAACTTCTGTTGATCCAAGACCAAATGATAGAGGACAGTCATCCATGATGGAGCAATCATTATTTGGTGCACCCCTTGGAATCTCAGGCAATCAGGTACCACCCTTTTGCAGAAAGTTTCAAGAAGTGTGCATTTCAGTATGTTTTTTTCTTGAAAGATTTTTTTGTGATTACCTTTGCAGGTGTCAACAGGAATGCCCATCCAAGGATCTTCAGTTCAACAGTCTGCTGTAGCTGCCTCTGTGGGTGGTTTTCCATCTCAAGTGCCTTCAAGTTCTCAAGTAACAGGCGGTGTTCAAGACGGAACATCTTCTGTTGACAGCAAATCCAGTGGGAGGAAACCACTTCCAGTGGTACGTGATTTACTATTTGTTGTAGAGTACCTTCAAGTTCCTATCGAGTATCGACACTGCATGCCCTCACACTCTGAGCTATTCCAGATTTACAGTGCCATTTCTTAAGAACTTATTCGAGAACATAATAAACTGATGTTGTCAAAACCATTCCGTTAAATAAAATCATTACACCAGCATATCTAACATTGATTGAATCTTTGTAGGACTTCTTTACCTCACTCTATCCATCAGCAGCTCAAACAATGCCTGGCTGGCAAAGAGCTCCGCAATCTGGAATGGGATTTGCCATGCAGTACCCTGCTGGAATGGTATTCATTCTTGCATTGGCAATTATATGAACTTCGTTCAAGATTTTTATCTGAACACAATTTTCTCCCAGTTACAGGGAATGCAGGCATATCCTCAGACAGCATATTCTCAACCTACGTATCAACAACCTGCATATCAGCAACCTGCATATCAACAACCTGCGTACCAACAACCTGCATACCAACAAACTGCGTATCAGCAACAACCAGCGTATCAGCAACAACCGGCGTATCAGCAACAACCGGCGCATCAGCAACCTGCAAAAGCTTCAAACCCTTTTGACCTCGGAAATGATGCAGCTCCAGTTCAAGCTCATGCGGTATGACTGAAATATCTATCTGTTCCACATAATATTGGAAATTATAATCACATCGTATACTCTCCATGCTGTTATTGTATATATGCTGAGCACATACTATTAAGTGAATTAATTTGAACCCTTTGATGCCCACATGGACGATTCTGCTTGGTGTTCACTAAGTTCATCATCTGTTCTATAACTATTTTTTGTTCTGGCCATAGCAACCCCTATCTGGAGCACCAGCAGGCGCTACTCCCCCAACATTATTTGGTAACTCTAGTTTTGGAGTTCCACCACAGCAACCTCAGCAGTTGTATCAGTCATCTGCACCTCAAAGTATACACATACTTCCTCATCACAATCTCTACAATTTTGCTCTTTATTATCATTACTTTTTACGTAGTGTACTAATTTATGGTTCAACTTCAGACCATTACATGATGCAGCATGCTCCAAACAACATGTCTGAGCAGCTACCTAATGGCATGCTTCCAAGGTGAGCTGTTGTTGTATTTTTATGAGTTGAAATGTTAGTGCTGGGTTCTGCTTCTGAGCTGTGTTTTTTCTTACTATTCTATAGAACATCTTATAGTTGTATAAATGTATCAAATAGGAACCAACCTTCTCCACAAAAAATAAAAGAAACAAGCCTTAAAAGGAGAACTAAAACTTGCTTAACCGTCAATTCTGGCCATTGGATCAAATTGGATGGTTAAGATCATGCACCCAATGCTCCCAGCTTTGGAAGCTATCCTGTCAATTATTCCACCTTTTTACTACTAGCACCACACCTTTGAGTGGTGGGTGCATCTCCCAAATGTGATAGAGCTGTAATTTCATTGTGAAATTTCTGGTTTCGGCACTGATGTCTGACTTGTGTCATCACAGGCAACAAGGAGGGCCAGGTTCCCTTGGCATTGGCTATGACCAACAAGCTGCTCCCAGGTACACCCAGCCAAGCACCCCACCTTCCTATGGCGCTGTGGGTGGAAATCCTTTTGGGTAAAAGGCTTATCAGATTTGGACATACCATGTTATCTGTTTATGGAATCTTGTACATCTTCGGACCTTTTGGGTGATGCCCAATGAGACCAGAATGCACAAAGCCTTCGAGAAAATTTGTTCCGTATACTGGTTATGTGTTCGTCGACAGTAGCTCCATGTGACTTGGTCTGGAAATGACGGTGGGCATTATGTGACTTGGTCAGGAGCTGGAGTTCTTTTCTTGTAGTATATTATTTTTTTGTTTGGTGCATTCTGTATGTGTTTCATCCAATGTATATTCATAGAGACCCCATGCAGCGGATGGTTTTTGATTGGGATCTTATGAGCGACTGCATCTGATAGTTGTATTCTTATATTAGTTCAGAATGCTATTTGTAGTCTTGCTGGCTATTCAATTTTAGTGTTTATTATGGCAATGCCTGACTAAATGATGTATAATTGTGATATATCAGTTGATTGGCCTCGGCTTGTTGTATTGTGGATCATTTGCTGGTACCAGTTTCCACCCGGATTTTCTTCCTTTCTTGCATGGCTGCCTTTACTATTCTTATTAAGAGCAGCGTTTTCAATGCAGCAGTCTGAACAACAGATACCCACCCTCACAACAGCAACTTCCTTCTTCGGGTCTTTCATCTCCACTGCCGTCATCACGCGTTGGACCTCACCGTGACACCGCCTTCTTATTAAGAGGAATTTTAGACGAAAGATAACTGATGAAGAAGCCCACCTGAATTTGTAGCTAGCTAGTTCCTCGGAAGCTCACTACGTTTCGATGTGTTTGGGAACAACTTCGGGTGGGGGGTGAGGAGCAACAATCTTGACAAAATTGACCTAATAACGAAAGTTAATTGCAAAATAACCTGCTGGCGGAAATTATTTACAAAATAATCTTTTTGCTTGACGTCGCACCGTACAGCTTTCATACTCTTAAACCATGGCACTAGCGCTCATGGCGCCATACATCGCACGATCCCAGGCCATGCCAAAAGCGTGGCGCCATGGTAACCGACGCCATGGTCTATGGCTTGACACCTTGGTAGCCGGCGCCAGTCATTTGGACTGGTACACTTGACCTTGCATAACTCTTGCGCAGCAGCGACATCTATTTCACGTGAACTACGGCTGATGGTTATGTAGCTAACCTTAAGTAAAGAAAAACTACTCTACTATTCCCTCTGACCATTAATATAATACTCCCTCCGACCCATATTACTCTTCGCTAATACGGATGTATCTACCACTAAAATATGTCTAGATACGTCTATATTAGCGAAGAGTATTATGGATCGGAGGGAGTAATACTATCTCTAATAATGTATTTAGATATTTTAGTATCTAGATACATCTATACTAAAGACAAGTAATAGTGATCAAAGGGAGTAGATGGAATTTGCTAGCTGCTTTGCATCTTTTGTGTCAAATACCAAAGCAAAGGATATTGTTAATTGAAAATTTCATGAGGCCCACAAGTCATGGGGGCGTGCATATGTCGTAGTCCCACTGATCGAAAATAAATGTCGACAACTTAGTAGTACACTAAGTCGTTGGTACTTATTTTCTATCGGATGGAGTAGCAATTTTACATGTTTCATCGCAATTGACATGCACATGAATTAGATGTTCTATATTTTATATTACGATTTTTGGTAAAAAAAATTGGGTAAATAAAAAGGTTATTTTGTGAAGAAAAAAATCGACTAACAGGTTATTTTGCGCTTAATTTTCGAGTTTAGGTCAGTTTAATCAAAATCGTGATGGCTCCTGCGCGCGCTATCGATCGAAGTCACGCGCGTACGTGCCGCGACAGGACTAACAAGTATACACGGCGTACAGTCGTTCAAGGCCGGCCGTACGTCACGCGAGTACGTACCGCGACAGGAGCAACACACGGCGTCGGAGACCATCTCCGATTCGTCCACGTGACGCCGTCGCCTCCCGCCATAAATAGCGCTGCCTCCACCTCGTACCTCCACACACGATCGAGCTAGCTTTGAGAAGAAGAGATCGATGATGAGGAGGAAATCGATCACCGGCGCCATGGCTCGGGCGACCTTGTTGCTCGTGCTGTTGCTCGCCGGGCAGCTCCTCCCTGCAACGACGACGACTCCCTTCGCTGCTGCGGCGGACGCCTCGTCAAAGGCGACCAAGGGCAGCGGGCCGGTGATCGGCATCGACCTGGGCACCACCTACTCCTGCGTGGGCGTGTACCGGAACGGGCGCGTGGAGATCATCGCCAACGATCAAGGGAACCGCATCACGCCGTCCTGGGTCGCCTTCACCGACACCGGTGAGCGGCTCATCGGCGAGGCCGCAAAGAACCAGGCCGCCGCCAACCCGCTTCGCACCGTCTACGACGCCAAGCGCCTCATCGGCCGCCACTTCGCCGACGCAGAGGTGCAGCGGGACATGAAGCTGCTGCCGTACAGGGTCGTGGACAAGAACGGGAAGCCGCACGCCGAGGTGGAGGTCAGGGACGGCGACGTGAGGCTGCTCAGCCCGGAGGAGGTCAGCGCCATGGTGCTCACGCGGATGAAGGAGACGGCCGAGGCCTACCTCGGCGAGAAGGTCCGGGACGCCGTCATCACCATCCCGGCCTACTTCAACGACGCGCAGCGCCAGGCCACCAAGGACGCCGGCGCCATCGCGGGGCTCAATGTCGTGCGCCTCATCAACGAGCCCACCGCCGCAGCCCTCGCCTACGGCCTCGACAAGGTGGACGACAACAAGGAGAAGAACGTGCTCGTCTTCGACCTCGGCGGCGGCACCTTTGACGTCAGCGTGCTCGCCCTCGATGGCGGCGTCTTCGAGGTCCTCGCCACCAACGGCGACACCCACCTCGGCGGCGAGGACTTCGACCAGCGCGTCATGGACTACTTCATCAGGCTCGTCAAGCGGAAGCACGGCGTCGACGTCTCCGGCGACGCCCGCGCACTCGGCAAGCTCCGCCGCGAGTGCGAGCGCGCCAAGCGGGCGCTCAGCAACCAGCACCAGGTCCGCGTCGAGATCGAGTCCCTTGTCAACGGTGTCGACCTCTCGGAGCCGCTCACCAGGGCCAGGTTCGAGGAGCTCAACGCCGACCTATTCCGCAAGACCATGGCGCCCGTCAAGAAGGCCATGGCCGACGCCGGCCTCTCCAAGGGCGACATTGACGAGGTCGTGCTCGTCGGCGGCAGCACCAGGATCCCCAAGGTCCAGCAGCTCCTCAAAGACTACTTTGGCGGCAAGGAGCCGCACCGAGGCGTCAACCCCGACGAGGCCGTGGCCTACGGTGCCGCCGTGCAGGGGAGCATCGTGAGCGGCGACAACGCCGGTATGCTGGTTCTCGATGTGACGCCGCTGACGCTCGGCATCGAGACCGTTGGAGGCGTGATGGTGAGCGTGGTCCCCCGGAACACGCCGGTGCCCACCAAGAGGACGAAGATGTTCACCACCTACGAGGACCGGCAGACCACGGTGACCATCATGGTGTTCGAGGGCGAGCGGAGCATGACAAAAGACAACCGGCTGCTCGGCAAGTTCGACCTCACCGGAATCGCGCCGGCGCCAAGGGGTACAGCGCAGATCGAGGTGACCTTCGAGGTGGACGTCAACGGCATCCTCCACGTGCGGGCGGCGGACAAGGGAACTGGCAGGACGGAGAAGATCAAGATTGTCAGCGCCGCCGACCGCCGCATCACCCAGGAGGAGATCGACCGCATGGTGCGCGAGGGGGAGGAGTTCGCCGAGGAGGACAGGAAGGTGAGGGAGAAGGTGGACGCTCGGAACAAGCTGGAGGCGTACGTGTACAATGTCCGGACGACAGTCGATGGCGAGATGGGCCGCGGGTTGGACGGCGGCGACAAGGAGAGGGTTGAGGAGGCCGGGAGGGAGGTAAGCGAGTGGCTCGACGCCAGCCCAAACGCCGAGAAGGACGACTACGTGGAGAAGCTTAAGGAGCTGGAGGATGTCTGCGCCCCCGTCTTCGCTGCAGCCTACCAGAAGTCCGGTGGTGGTGACGACGGCGCCTACGATGACGACCACGACGAGCTTTAGACTTTTTTTAAAAGATTACAAGCTTTAGACTTTCATTTACTAGTACTAGTAGTACTGTTTATATAGCTTTGTAAGATTATGACTTCCATTGCTAGTAGTTTTTGTTCTTATAGCTTAGTACGTAAAGATTAGGATTGAACTATGCAATTAGTCTTCTGGGGTTTCTTCATCTTGTTCAGTGTTTGGCTACTTTCTCAATATATTTCTTGGCTAGATAGTACATTCTGGAACTTTTGAACACAGGAAATCTGATCAGAATTTTACTGGAATAAGTTCCGGTTTCTCCCAATACGAACAGAGTGAAATTGAAATCCTAAATGATTACCTGAATTAAGAGTTTGAATGCTTAAGAGGAAAACTTAAGGCACATTAAGATGTGTAAATCGTATTGACAACGTAAAGCCAGAGACATACACTAACACAGTGTAAACTGTATGAAACAACAGTGCAAGCACTGCAACATCTTTAGAGTTTTGGCAACAGCCTATGTATTCTCCATATCACTTAGCTGGGCTCATGAAAGGCAGAGGAATTGGCTAAACCCGAGCTGGGCTAAACCCTAGCCTTTTTGTTCTCTTCTCTTTCTCCCGTTGTGGTTTTGCATTTTGTCCACTAGTTGGATTGTAAACCTTTCTCTACTCTGCTTAACACGAAAAAAAGCAGCATTTTGCTGTACACCTCTTTTTGTGGATTAAAAGGAAGATATACAATTACCTGCTCTCAATTAGCTGGATAACAGAATATTGGTTCAACAAATAGTAAGTGATAAAAACCCTCTCTCTATTTTCTTGTCAAATGAAGCTCGAAGGTCACCGAGTAGTTAATTTCTTGGGTTACATACAATGATACAAAACCTGGAGTTCTATGGTTCTACCTGGCTTTGGATAATAATGGCTGAGCTAGCTTACCACTGTATTGGTGGACTTACTACTCCATAACGTGATGGGCATGGCATTGGTCTAATCGGAGAAAATTCCAAAAAAAATACCCACCACATTTCAGTCGCAAATACATAAATTCACTGGTATTGTGCGAGATTGCAAAAAACCACCGGTTTTGAGGAGATTCGTTTCAATGTACACTGATTCTCGTATTTACCCGAATTAACACGATTTCTGACATCGGGCCCTATTATCAGGCTAACGTGGCACACTGAATTGGTAAAAAAAAAGAGACAAAACTTAAGGTAGGGTTTTCTATGTAAATTTTCCTATTTCAATTTTTTTATGTTCATCTTCTCCGATGGCCACTCTCCGCACCTCCTCTGGTCCCCAGCCATCGGCGCCGGCCTACCTCCGGCGGGATCTCCGCCCGCTCCCCGAATGGCAGTTGGCACTGTGCACCGCGTCCGTGGAAGCCAACATAGGGAGCAGCAGCGCCGCCGCATCCGCTGCTCATCTCGAGCTTTGACGAAGCAGGGGAAGTCTAGGATGGCCGATGGCGGCGCGCACATGAGGGGAGGCCGGCGGTGGCGCGCCGCCCATGCCAGCTCGCTCGCCCGCACCACCCGGCTTGCTCGCTCGTCCGCGTCACTCATGGCTGCCGCTTGGCCAAAGCTCGTCGAAGCCCATGGCCCGCATGGCCGAAGATCACCGTAGCCCTCCCATGGTGGGCCAAAGCTCGCCCGCTCCCTTGTACTGAAATACATGTATTTTATGAACCATTATTGCTTGGTAATGACTAAAAGGGCATATCTAAAGACATATTTTCAACTTGTGTTTTCTGGCATTTCTTCAAAGTGTGTAAGTTGTAATGGCATAGATCCAATTAACCCTTTTAGAAATTGTATTGTATTTTTAGAAAGAATATTTGAGGGGATTAGATAGTATTAAATGAACATCAAATCCCCTACCCACTGGGGAAAATACAATAGAAGTAAATAAAACCTTAAGAAATCTTTCGGTTCGGTGCGCTCTCTAGTAGCTTTAGCCGCTAGGTTGCTTTTCCCCAACTAAACGTTTGCTTAGCTTGCATGTGAGAATCAACGCTTTTAACGATATAGCATGGTAGTATGGCACTTCATGGTGCTGTTAGACTGTCTAAGCACCCCCGGAATAACAGTTAGAATGGGAGAAAGCTCCATACAATAAAGATACAAAACTCCCATCAAATCCGATTACTGTCTTCCAACACCTGAGGTTTACATATGGGACGAGAGAAACGTTCCCAAACTGGCAGGCGACTGCCCTATGTACTTTGTGTAAAATATGGCACCTCCAATCACCAAATAAATTCGATCTCCAAATGTAAGATAATGAGCCTCTTACATCCTAGTATGAAACATTCCAGAAACCTACTGATCCAACCACTATATGAAAATGAAGCGCAAAATTCTCTATGACATGGGCGAAGTGCTAATCAAACTGCTGCTGAACATTGTAATTGGATGCACCAGTCCTAGAGCACATGCCGTGCTTACACAAATGAGGAGAAACAGCTTTTACATCGTCCGAGTAACAAACCTGCAACAAAAAATTAAAGTATAACTGAACGCTCAAGAAATTGAACAACCCATGAAACAGTAAGCTGTGGACTCAGAAGAAGACTTGCCTTTACAAACTAAACCTCTGAAGCAAGTTGCTGTTCCACTATCCACTATTGGTCAGGAGTCAGCACTGCAAAACAAGGGAACCATTAGAAACACTTTGAACGGTTCAGACTATCTCAGGATCAAACACAAGTTAAGAAGCTGGTTAAATAGCAGATTAATTGGAATTCCAAAACAAAGTCAATATAACAAAGTTAATTGTACATGCCACGAATTAGTTTGACTATCAACTACTCCCTCCGTTTAGAAATATAAGATGTTTTAGCTTTGTGAAGTGAGTGTATCTAGATATCTTTTAGTGTATAGATTCGAGTGAACCTATACACTAAAAGATGTCTAAATACACTCACTTCACAAAGCTAAAACATCTTATATTTCTAAACGGAGGGAGTACTTCATATTTGTTGCATTTGTCGTATATATTGCAGACAAGCAATCAGGAATATACAGACTGACTTGTTAGTTGTTAAAGAAACAATAAAAATAAATGTTAGAATAGGCCAAGGGCAAAAGGACTGTTCATGCAGGCTTTTATCTGAAAATAGTTTGGCTAGCTTTCCTAATACTAAAATGTTGGTGGAATTTTAAGTCAAGCAAAAGTCCCCTAGGCTCTCTGTGTTATTGCAAACACTCAGTCAGGCAGTACGATACCAGCATCGTCTAAAGCTAAAGGCCAAATGGTGACGCAACTGAAGGATATCTATATGTCAAGAATATAGGAGGCAAATGCTATCCAGCAGCAGGTTTTCCTTAAGATCATCGGTACACTAGGAGAAAAAACCGAAAAGGATTTGGGACTGTACACTTGCTCAACTACAGCTTTTATGCTGATGATTCCTCTTTATTCGTACCCCACTGTTCCTCACTGTCATTTCCATTCACATGGATGGTGCCATCAGTAGAACCATCAGCATCGACCTCAACAGCATCCTCTTGGCTATCTTCTACTCCGTCATCTTCAAAAACCTGTTGAACCAAGACGGTGTTATCATGTATGCAAGGATAGAGTATGAAAGGCAGAAAAGGAAGTGACTGGAGCAAAAAGAATGATAACAGTGACAGTCTTTATGTTAAAATAAATGCACAGAGATCCATAAGACCCGATTAATCGACACAATGTACCCATTAATGCTGACCCACATTGCCCAGGGTACTCCAAGAACTATTTCTGTTAGGATGCCCACAGGGAATTTGAAACAAAATCCCTTCTAATCTGGACAGATTGAGTTGGATCAGAGTGTACCCAAAGAAGCCCAAGAGAATGTAACGTATATACACACAATGCCCGAGGATCTGGGAACACAAAAACAATGATAAGTCTACATACAGCTGCTCGCTCACAGATCTTAGGGACCAAACTCTTGGGCGCAGTTGATTGAAGGAGATGAGCGGCAGAGCAGGAGCAGGGAGGAAGGAGGAACGAGAAGGATGAGGAAGGAGGAAAAAGGAGGAACAAGTGCTTTGGTTGGCAGGGCTGAGGTGCCCTGACTTCGCTGCTGGTAGCAGATCTGCGAAGGCACACTTGGGTAAGAAGTTGAGACGCTGTGACGCGGTTGAAGGCGGTGGCATGGGTGAGGAAGAGAGGGCAATTCCCTGGCAGAGTGTTGACGCTGCAGTGCCACAGCCCGGATATCCACACCGTAGGACTCCGCAAAACAAAATCCCAAATTATTTGTGCATTTGTAAGCCCATCTTCACGTTTTACAATGAAGTTTCTATCACCAACAGATAGTGGAATCACCCTACCAACCAGAGCACTTGTTCTTGGAGAATCAGACAATCAATAAGAAGAACTGGTTTTGGGCCAGAGATTCATAACATTGAAGATCTTCGAAAAAGAAAATGAACCAACCAACAAGGTTACCCACTAGCAGCTGATGATTGAATTTTTATGGAAAGGGTCACGTAAATTTGTGAATGTTTAATCTTATACCATTGCTGTTGTCTAGTTGTTCCTGTTTATTTGATTTTTGACTGATTTCAAAATACCGTAACATCAAGCAAAGGGGCACGCAGTGCTAGTAAATAGTAAGCAAAATGCATGCTCACAGGTTCCTCTGAACATGCCTATTTAGTTGCATATACAGCATAGTCGTTTGTACAAATGAATTTATATCCCCATTATCAGATATGTGTGATTTTGTCTGAGAGCACATATGTTACCCTCTCACCAGAACACATCAATGACCAACTACTCAACTGAAATAACAGAGCATATCTGGGTGTGCACGTCTAATGGTGCTGCCAAAATGATGCAGCACAAGGTTGTGGAGGAACAACTCCACGTCGCTGCTACAATGTGGACAGCACAAATGTTGAAGGAACCGCTTCAACGTGCTGCTCTAGATATCGCTCTAGGGGCGGTGTGCTAGATATCGCTCTAGGGGCGGGGCTGTCAAGAGTTTAGTCCAAAACTCTCAACACACAAGATCTTAGACAAGAACACAAGGTTCCATTTATTTGATAGGTAGTGGGTACAAAGTCCGGTTCTATAGCTAGAGGTGAGGACCTCTATTTATAGGCTGCATGAGCATTTACTACTTGGCTCTACTTATTATAGCTAGAAGGCTCTAGAGAAGAATACTACTTAAAACTAGGAAAACACACACAAACTACATGGGTACAACTCACACTAGAACACTCTAGAAACTACTCCACATATGACTAACAGACCAAATTACCCAGAATATAGTAGAAGTGTGTAGAAGCTAGTACTATATTTTATTCTGTTTTATTTTCACTACTGTCCCCCATCACAAAATTAATAACAAACCAACAGGTTAACTGTGCATGATATTTACAACTATTTTCTACAAGAGTAATACCTCGTGAACGGTATCATTTTCGTTTGTTAGCTCCTCCCCATCATGCACATCCTCTTCTTGCACATCATCCTCTTCTTGTACATCATCCTCTTCCTGTACATGCATATTTTTGAAAGCTTCCACAAGACTCTCGTTGGACCTCTCAGCATGAATCATGTATTCCTCAGCAGGTGGATAGAGACCCCTACCAAAAAAGGATTTTGTCAGAAGGGCAATAACTAATAGCTTCAAATACAGGTACATACATTATTTTAAATTTAATCAGAGGTTCCAACAAGTAAAAGCTAAATCCCTGTCACATTATGGAAGAATGTAATAAGGTAAAACTTCACAGAATGATGTAGCTTTATAAAGATATAACTAAACCAAAACCTTTTAGGAGCAACGGCAGCTTCAACATTGAGAGCAACCTGCCAGTCTTCAAATAAGTTTGGATACTCATCAGGATCTGCCAAGGACTCTGCTGCTTTTGAGTTTACCTATAAAAGCAAACAAAACAAAAAATAACAGCATCAGTTAGTAAAACGTGGCCCCTGGACATTAAAAGGAGGCAGCGTAAGTAAGCAAGAGAGATACTCTAATAAAACATAACAAAGCATGACTCAGCTAAGATACAACATCACAATGCATAGTTTCTTAGCACGTTTTCATAGGAGTAATTAAAATTTAAGATACAACTTCTCCAATGCATTGTTTCTTAAGGGTTGTCTCTTAATTAATGATGTTGGTCTCATGCATGCATATGATTGGGCTAGAAACAATTTTTGCCTATGAACTCGTGCAAGTGTTGTATCTTAGCTAAGCTACAACACCACTCTTTTTCCTCATTTAATATAGTGCCACGTAGGCAAAGTACCTAGGATACCGCGCTAAGAAACCCCCATTGTAAAAGGCCTAATGTGTACATCATCACCTGAGTTTAGTGTGTTAAGAGTCAGCTGGTACATTATGCATACTGAATTTGAAACATCATTATGATCCAACTCAATGTTACGGCTAGTGCTGAATGATATTATGGTAATGCTAAACGAAAATTGCATGTTGAACATGTAACTTATGTTGAGGTAACAAGTTGTGCCAAGGAAATGTGTGCACTAACAATTTAACATCAAGTTCCATGACGATCTGGAAAAAAGATTTGGCATCAACTGACTAGGACAAAAGCAAAGAATTTATAGGTCTGACGGTATCTGACAGTACTTTTTGGAGATCCTTTTTCCATAATTCTACTATCTCAGGGACTTTGCTTGGAAGGTAAGATCTCGCCATCAATGCTGCTTCCGGAATACGATTGCTGTACAGAGAATGGTAGTACAGTTAACATGCAAGTTGAAAGAATAAATGAAACAGGAACAGACTCACAAAATGGACCATACCTTTCAATCAACAATTGGAGACATTCCTCCAACTTGCCTAGCATGAACAAACAAAGGAAGGCAACATTGTTCTTTCCTTGTTCTTTAGCCAAAGACGCCAATTTTGTTATCCCTTCAGCATCCCCAATGGATGAATACAAAAGCAATAGACCACTGAGATCCATTGCATGTAGAAGACACTCCTCTGCCATCTCGAGCTGCAAAAGGTTGTATGACAAATGAGACCAAGGGTATGCAGACTCGGAGGTTTTCGTCCTAGTGCAAGCCAGAAACATAACATGGGAAAGGTTATTATGATGTGACTTAAGGTTTTGCATCCCAGTGCAATGCAGAAAAATAACATGGCAAAGTTATTAGAATGCACTTAAAAATTTGCAATCCACGGCAAAATTATTAGCTTTTACACTGTCCTATTTGTTCACAGAAAGGTTGAAAGAGCATAAGTTAATGCAAGAAACACTTCTTATTCGAGCATGATGTTGAGCAACAAGTAAAGCATCTCCTTCCCATCAAAACATTGATGTAATAGTTCTCTAGAAATGTCTACCCTGCATTATATTAGGCAGTATCCTGTCTAGTCATAGTTATTAACTCGTCCATTTATCGATAATTAAGAAACTCAAATGCTATGGCACAATAATCTAATCCAATGGCACAATACATTGAGCATTGAAGGTAAGTGATACACCCAGTAGCTATGTACCTTTCCAGTAGAGATAGCTAACTCCCCTAACTGCTTCCACTTTGACTCACTTTGCACCTCAAGAGCAATTGCCTGCAAAGCAACTACTCAGAATATTTGAATAAAGGAGAAAACTTTCTTGGAAATGCGAAAAACAATAGTCCACTGTGCCTTTGCATCGTCGACTCGCCCAAGTTGTACTGCCAGATCAAATCTGTAGTTAGAGTCTGTTGCTATCTCAAGGGCTTCCTCCAACATGCCCCGTGATTCCAAGAAATGTGCCACGCTGAAAATAAAATGTTATCTTTGTTTGCCGAGGCCTGAACTGCATAGTACAGCAAATAGTAGAACATGGGGCACCTGTCATATTGTTCCTTTGGTATAGATGGCAAAATATCATTTGCACGATCGAAATCGCCACGCAGTACTAGTGTTTTATATTCAATCAAACTGAGGAGTAAAGTGTACCCAACAACACTGCAATAAGAAATAATTTTAGCTTCAGAAGTTAATTGTTAGTTGATACCATGAAAAATACAAGAGCAACAAAGATAACTCACTTAAATTGCTTGTCAATAAGATAGACACGGCTCTGGTTAGCAAGATATCCTAGTAGGTACATCGGTCTGTCCAAGTGAAACAAGGTTGTGACCTGTAATACATGGAATGGTTATGAGTTGAAGAGGTACAACTACAACTACAACCGGTAATGAATGACCTCACTGGAACCACACATAAGAGCAACATTTCATATGATAAAAAGCTCACCTCTCCTCCTACACAGTAATTAAGCCGTGATTGAGAATTATTGTAGATAAAACAATCGCCAACCCATAGCCCAGTCCGGATGCGTTCATTGATCTCATGAAGCAGTTCAAAGGCATCTTCCACGCCCTCCTCGCCAACTGAACCCCCTCCATCCAAATGAGAAGATACTACATCTCTCTGGACGATAGTAATGTTGTATTATTACAGAATGTTAAAATGAGAACAGTTGCATGTGTTTCATGTAAATTGCTGGCGTCTTGCTAAAATTAACACAATAGAAGAGCATTTGTACATGAGCAGCAGAGGAACATAGCTACAAACTGTGAAAGGCAACAGAGTTTTAACAGAACTCACATTGTACTTCAAAATGTAGAATGATGTATCACTTGCCACTGTCACTAAATCACCACTGTCAGCCCAGTAGACATTCTACAATGATTAAAACACATCTTTTTAGTGGCATACCATAGCAGAAGGCATGGAAACAGATCTTTTCATGAAGCAGCACAATTAACTCACTTTCACATTGACGTCAATTCGACGTATCAACCTGCAATCTGCCCAGTCGTAAAAGCAGATGAAGTCATTTGTGCACATAGCCAGTAATACTCCACCAAATACACGTTCTGCTGAGAATGTTGGTCTTATGCTTTTTCTCTCCTGAAATTGTAAGCTTTCTATGTGTCAGCAATTGTAGTAAAGAAGATTGACATGTGGAATTAAATGCTCAAGCTTTAGCTTCATCCTCCGCCTAAGTGTTCAGGCGTTGAAAGACTTCTTCATACTATCAAATATATGCATCATACTTTAATAGGAATAAAGGATATTAGCATACAAAATAGGATATGTTGACAAGCCTGATTCCAAATCAGCAGCACTAAATACTTGTGCATCTCCTATTCTTCCTTTGTACTTCATAGTTTACATAAGAAAGTTTCTCTCATTGTTTGATAAGACAAGGCTGTTTTATTTTTCACATAGATTAAGGAATGGTGCGATGGGACAAAAATTAAATGAGTTCTGTTACTCCCTCCGACCCATAATACTCTTCGCTAATATAGATGTATCTAGACACATTTTAGTGGTAGATACATCCGTATTGACGAAGAGTAATATGGGTCGGAGGGAGTATTAAAATTACTCCAAAATAATTATATGGGTAATTGGGCAACCTTGTGTTATGAAACGGAAGAAACAATGAATAGAAGTCAATAAATTGCAGGAATTCTGGTTTAATGTATGAAGATGGTAGCAAAACAGGCAACAGAATATGTGTGGTAACATGTGTGTGTTCGCTTATCTACAGATGTTTATCAAAGATAGAACATTAATGCCAATATAACAAGGAAAAAAAGATGTTAGTTATACTGAATACAAACCTGGAAATTTTTACTGTATATCTTTATCCTCGAGGTGCTTTCCCTGACAGCGTATTCACCATCAGTTGACCAAACGATTTCAAGTGCAGACCCAAAAGATCTATTCCTCCATGCTAGTGCCGTATAAATTATGTATTCTCCATCTCCACATACAACAACAAATCTCCCATTCGGATTGTGTCTTAAACTCTGAAATGAAGATCAAAACTAGTAACTTGCTAATGAAAATAGAACAAGGGAGATGTACATCTACAAAATGGAAGGTTAATAGTTTCACCATGAACACATCTTCCTGATAACTCAAAGTAATGGTCAATGTTGTACAGGAGAATATGTTAGTGACTTAGTGGTCCTCGTGTGCCTTTTTTAATTTTTAAGCTAACAAAGTTCAATTTGAAACCACCACTTATTCCATATTGTGCCATAGCAAAGAAACTAACATGCCCCATTTCAGTGTTAGAGCCTAATTATACTGCAGCAACTACAAGTATCAGAATAATAGAATATCTATATATATAGTGGGGATACACTAAAAATAATGCGCCATATGCTTTCGAAAGCAAAATAGAATCAAAATATTTTAGTATGCATCATGAAATGTTGTAATGTAATGTGAGGTACTGAATTGAAAAAAGAAACAACTCAATCAGAAACATGGGACTCAATAACAGACATCTCGTTGACAAAGAAGAGGATGCACTAATTTCCATATCACAGGTAACCTACTTGTGGGTAAAGATCACAGCTTCCCAACTCCTTCACAGCCAACGGTAATCGCTCACCGTCTGCAATCTGACAAATTAAACAGGTTAACATAAGTAAAGCTTATACCAGGATAACAAGTTTTCAACACATTGGCATGGTGAACAAGGAGAACCTCATTGCCTGCACCAACAGTCTTGATATTGACCGTTTGGATTTCATTATGCTTTGCCCATATGATTTTTCCACTATTATCCATGCTAGCAACTGGAACTTCACGGCCAATTTTTATCATAATTGTCCCTTCGTCGTATCCAATCACAATCCTACAAAAATTAAGATAATATATCACTAACTTAACTTGTGAGGAAAGAACAAGTTAATGAAAGCATAAACTCTACATGTTTCGGTGAAGAGGAAATCCTGGAACTAACAGCTTAGCATATAAATAATGTCAACACACTAGGAAATTGTGGCACAGAGAATCAATATATGAAAATAATTCTTTTCTCCAGATATTTGAGGAATAAGTGTAGTACAAAATATTCAGTGTGGACTCCTTGTTAGTAGTGTGGAGCTTAAATAGTAGATAAGTGATGATATTCAGTGCCATGGCCCTTCACATTGGCCATATCACCATAGATTCATATAATGCAAGTTATTTATTACCTTCTTGATCCTTTCATGTACCCTAAAGCCCAAACTCGCTCAAGGCCATAATTAAGAGTGTTCTCGAGCCTGTGAGTGCATCAAAAAAAGTGTTATTTAACTTGTTTAAGATAATAGAAAGAACTGATACAGATGGAATAATAAAAATACAGAAATATGATGACAGAAATGTTAGATCCCAACTAGGCAGATGCATATGCAGTCATTCATTTAAATAGAAAGAAGGCAGCAGATTCCCATGGATTATGATGTCAAATCCTAATTTCAAAATTTGATAAAGAGAATTCAACAGATACCTTACCTAATTATACCAAATCTGCAAGATGATAGCTCCAACAATTAATTGCTCTCAGTAACTACATCTATACGAAATTCATCAAAAAAAACTACATCTATATGAATTCTTTTGTTCTCAGCACAGCGATTTATAGGAATTAATCACATCCATAATTGCTAATTGCATATGGTAATGTAGTCATATATTTCAAGATATTTTAATGTACAACCGTAACAACCAGCGGTGGCACCAACTAATACAGATTTAAGGTCAAATGTGTCCTTTCTTGATCCCTACTTCTAGTTGTAACGCTTCTTTTGTACTGATTGCAGGTAGTAGAGAATGACTGAGTTGTAATGCAATATTTAAGCTCAGACGAGCAGGTGTGTAACCATTTCACTGAACAATCAACTCTACAATTAAATCATGAAAAGCTATATGAGGATAGTGAACAGACCACAGAAGATATTGGCAAATTTCTAAGCAAAATACATGTAGAAGAAAATATAACAAGTAATATCAGTATTGGATCTGGGCATGGCTGCTAGTTAAAAAAATCAGAACTTCTGAAAAAGCGCAATTACTGCGTCTCCAAGAATATCACACTACGATAGAGCGAGAAAGAGACTGGGGGGGGATACCTGTAGGTAGTAGAGTGCCACAAGCGAACTGTGCCATCCTCTGAGCCAGTAATTATTATGGGTAGTTCCGGATGAAAACAGACAGCAGATACATTGTGTGCATGTCCTTCAAGTGTTTGAACACAGCTCTTCGTTTGGTAGTCCCAGACCTGATCCAAAAAATTGTGTAATAAGTCATACGAAAGCCCAATACCCTCACATATATGAGCATAACTCAGTGCAGATGGCACACCTTTGCAGTCTGATCATCAGAGCCAGTAATTAAAAATGGCCGATCACCACCAGTGAAGTAATCGACACAGTTCACACCTTTCGAATGGCCATCTAATGTGAAGTTAGGATCAGGAGAACCAATACTCCATATCTGAAGTTGACATCAAATATTAGGATATCAGCTACAGACAACGATACAAAACAGGGTACAATTTAACCAGCATCTTCTTTAAGAAGAAACACAGACCTTTATTGTGCGGTCAAGGGAAGCACTAGCAAAAGTATTGGTATCCTTTGGGTTAAATGTGACTTGCATCACATAGTGAGAATGTCCCTCAAATATGTGAGTGCACGCCCAGCCCTTATCCCAGTCCCAAAGCTTAATAAGCATGTCATCGGATGATGACAGCACAAAGGGCTGGGTTGGATGAACAGCCACACACCTGATGTAATCAGTATGAGCTTCAAATACCTTCACCTTATCCATTGTATTGTAATTGTACACACGGATGAACATATCGTCAGCACCAGCAACGACCCATTGCTTTCGTGCAATGAATTTAGCCGAACGAACTGTGATTGGCATGATATATTAATAAGATGGTATATCAAGCAAGAGAAGTAAAGCATCTAGGTGGGAAAGCATACCTGGTAACTCTGTGACTTCAAATGATTTCACCATTGTCTGGGGGTAAATAAATTTCGTCAGTAAAGTTTTAAGAAACTAAAGCCTTCTTGTCTGGGTTTTAAGTAAATTGCTAAGCTGTAAATGTTTGACACTCCCTCTCGTTCTCCCTTCTAGGAAAAGTCATTACCGTCGGTATATCACCTAATTCACTATTACTAAATCACGTTTCAAAAGACATACACCTTAGATCCAAATAAATATCCATTTCTAAATATGCATCGGAATTCTAATCTCATTACAAAAGCAACATACAAAGTACAAGTAACACCGTCATTATTGCTTATGATTTGCATCCTGTTTGACTGAAATCAACGAAGGCGGGCTACTGTGAACAGCCACCTACCTGTGTCTGGTAGTTCCAGATGCAAACACTCCCGGAGTAGAGGCTCGACAAAATCCTGCATCACACAAGCGGAGGGTGACACAAGTTACCACGGTTTGGGCCAAGCATTGATCGGCGATCGCTCGCACATGTCAATCAACAAGAATAAAACCATATCCATATCGCAGCACTCACCATGGCTCTGTCGGATGCAGATCCACGGACTTGACCCTCTCCGACCTCTGCGCGAGCTTCCTCTGATCCAACCAAACACAAAACCAACGTAAGCCACACCGAACAGAACACTCGCCGAGCAGATCCTAGTAAGAGGCGTCGCGATTACCTTGATATCGAGACGGAGCGGCTGCCACATTCACGGCAATCGGCCAAAAAAAAAACGAAACAAGGAAACCATGTCAGTACGTAACGCACAAAAAGCCCAGATCCACCGGGAATTCGACGTGTCTGGCGGCGGATCTCGCCGCGGCGGAGCGCGATACGAACGCGGCAGGCGACGGCTTAGCCGCGCCGTCGCCTGATCTCGGATCGCATTCGCGTGGGAGCCGCGGCGAGGAGAGGCGGGGAGGAAGCGGTTTGCCGGGAGGCCGGGAGAGAGGAGCACGTACCATTGTGGCGCCCGCGGCTGCTACGGCGGCGACGCGGGGCGGAAACGGGAACCTCGCGGTCCTATGGGGGCTGCGAGGCGGAGCCGCGCGGGCGGCCTCTCGCCGGAGCGGGAGGGGGAGAGCGCGGCGCGGAGGAGAGGATTTGCGAGTGGAGGACGAAGTGGGCGGTGGCAAACGGGCCTCGGTCGATCGGAGTAGTAGTATGTGCTGTGCTGGTCGATTGGATCTGAAGGTTGTGTGCGCGCGTGTGTTGTTGCAGTGCTGCCTTGCCGATGATGTTGACTTGACGCGCTGACGTCGTAGCTAAGCAAACTTTTTTCGTTTTTCTATATCTAATCTAATCTAATATCTATACCTAATAATAAAGGACGTAAGGTTTCCGTGGTTCGTTCGTCGGTTCGTTCGTCCAACATTTTTCTGAACCGATATACCCTTCCACCAAAATACATATTACCCTCAATGCCACCGGTAAGTGAAAAAACTGTTCACCAAACTACATATTACCCTCAATGCCACCGGTAAGTGAAAAAACAGTTCGATTTATTTGTTGATTGACCCCGGGCAGGCCTTTGTGCCATGGGCTCAGGCGCTCAGCCGATCTTTACACCAAGACGAGCCGATATTTACCAGACACAATATCCGCCGAAATTGACCCCTGCATCTTCCCTGGTGTTTGAGGAATATAATTAGTGAAGAATCCGGCTAGAGAAGGGGAAAGGGAGGCGTTGGCGCATGGTGCGGCGGCGCCGGTCGCAGCAGGGCTGCACTCCAACCATCAGGCGTGGAGCGCTCAGCTCAATAGTTGGATTCTTTACATGGATGCGATCTTCCTGGTGTCTGGTCCTATCCTTGATTCTTATGCCTCTGAGCTCCATGACGCCTTGGTCTCTGGTGCCCTCTCGCCATGGCGCCTCCGTCTCCGGTGCCCCATGCCTGCAGTCTGCTGCTAATGAAGCTGCTGCCCTCGGCCTAAGTCGATCCCCAACTCCCGTCCCATGACAGTGAGGGTCACCACGCCTCAAGCGGCTAGAATCCTCCATGTGTGCATGTAGCAACCTGTCCAATCCACATGTGTAATTGTGCATCCTTCCAATCTAATCAAGGAACAATTCAGGTGGAGAACTGGAGGTGGAAGCCTTATTTTAGCGATTGCTGCTCCTATGAGGAAGCCCACTGGAGGGTTGGTTGTCTTGCGATTGACTCGTGCCTGCCTCCGGGAGCGAGGGGTGCTCAAGCCATCCGGCGTCAAGGCCGGCGTGCACGCGGCGGTCGAGGCCCTAACGCTCAAGGTGGAGGCTGGCGCAGCCGCGCGCAGGCTGCTGTGCGCCGTCCAGTACGTCAGCGTCGCCGCGCACGAGGAGATGTGGCATGCCAGGTGAGCACTCTTAAGCGTATTGTGCTCTATATACCGCGGCGTCGAACATGTACGACTACAGGCCGGCCGGGTGCACTGTCAAATGCAACGTCCTGGCGTTTTGGTCTTGTGGAGGCAGATAAGTTTGTTATAGTGAGGACTTATTGTTATGAAATTTAATGCTTATAGCAGAATTGTCATTAACAACTTACTAAATTCAAAGATAGATACAATAACAGAACCAGCTACGATTTTTCAGAAATAAGACATTGAGCTAAAGTTCGTGCAAATCTTTCATGGTTTGCGGAATGCGAAGTTGCAGGTGAGGTCAGTACTATAATCTTGATTTACTTCATGACTAAATGTGAATGTTTGTAATTAGACAACTTCATTTGTTTTGTTGTTTTACTTAATCCTAAAAACAATCAATTGCTATTATTAACACCCGTCTCATGTGTCAATCAAACTTTGATTTTGTCATATAAAAGCAGAATACAGTAGTAGTGTTTTAAAAGATAGCATTAGGAGAGTGGAAGTAACTGTGTATATACTATATACACAGGCCACTGCGTTCAGAAGTGCTGGTGATTTGGTTGTTCTTTGTGTATTAAGTGGAAATATCAGTAGCTGTTCAAATAAATGAATACAAATTATGAGGAGAGTTATATTACTCAGTCTGTTGTGGTAGAAGGACTATGCATGGTTGATGCACCTGAAAACTGAAATATCTTGATAATCCAGTTAATTCGGGTTAGTTAACTTAATCGACACCTTGGTTCCTCCTGGACAATTTATCTGCCATTCTCTGCTTTCTCTACTTCTGACCATGAGAGAGATGAAGGCCTTCACATAGCGGGGTTGGGTGGCGCCGCAGCGCACAGATCTTGGTGGCCTCGCTTAGGTGACACATAGAGTAGGTAGTGGTGGCGGACCTCAACGTGACGCCGTCGTGGGCGCGATGGAGCTAGCTGGTTTATGCGGTGTAGTGACATAAATTTGTTTTACGTGTCCTGAACTCCTGATGCAAAAAAAATTATCTCCCCCGTTGCAACGCACGGGCATATTTCCTAGTCTAATAATAAAGGACGTAAGGTTTCGTGGTTAGTTAGTACGTTAAACTGGTTAGTTCGTACGTTAAACTGATCGATCGGATCGATCGCTCGCAGGCTTTTTCGTACGTTAAACTGATCGATCGGATCGATCGCTCGCAGGCTGGCGTCAAAACTTTAGTTGTCTTTTTGGGCCTTGAATAAATCTCTTTTTGGGCCTTGAATAAATCTTTTGGGCTAGCTTTTCTGGCGGTGTGTTTCTAGCTTCCACGTCCCACAAGTGGTTTCCTATATATACGCGTGTATATATCGAGTAGACACGATAGATTGAGGAGACGAGATCAAAGTGAGGGATCAATCTACCAAGAAGCAAGGGATCGATCTACCAACGCTGGGCGCCATC
Source organism: Dactylis glomerata (assembly GCA_007115705.1). Classification (NCBI taxonomy): domain Eukaryota; kingdom Viridiplantae; phylum Streptophyta; class Magnoliopsida; order Poales; family Poaceae; genus Dactylis; species Dactylis glomerata. Next base: position 1,463,236 of record QXEO01000477.1, on the reverse strand, counting down.
GCAAGCTGCGACGTCCATGCATGGACGCTCATGCTAACCTCCACGCACGCTCTCGGAGATCGTGACCGGGTTGGCCAAGGAACCGATCGAAACAAAGTATCGAGAACCATGGTGGCGATCACGGCCTCGTGATTCGAGGAGACATCAGGCGAGAACCATGGTGGCGACCACGGCCAACAGAAGTAAAGTCGACGAGTCGAGGTCTTAGGCAAGGAGATCACGCACGGCGGCGCTCCACTACAGCCGCAGAAGTGGCGACCCTCCGCGACTCGCGCCGCCATGAACAGTGTTGTCTCACTCCTCCACGCCCCCTACGCATGATGTCTGGCAAGCCAGAAATTTTGAGAGGTGGAGGACCAGCTCCGAGAGTGTGCCTGTAGGGGGAACAAGTGCCAGAAGCGCGATCGCCGTTCGAGCGGTTCATGCGTGAGGCCACCGAGCCGCTGCAACATGGTAGGGCAGCGGGACAATGCCATGGATTTGCTCCAGTGCGTTCTGGTGTGTTCCTTTGTATTCAGTGCCCAAGGTGTGCACGCCGGCAGCTACGCACGGCTTGGCTGTCAAGGTCGGCCCCGTGGAGCACGAATACGCCAGCCCGAGCAACATGTATGTGGAGGCGCGGAGTGCGGGGCTGCCGCGCAATGTTCGACGATGTACAACGAGAGAAGTTCATCCACAGCACGAGACAATATGACATCGTTATATTATGGAGGAGGACACTGCTTTCTGCTTGTTGGAAGCCGTGCAATTATTCATTTTGCAAAACTTGTATTTGAGAGGATTCTTAAGCTACATGATTTCATGGTGGGAATCATACTCAACGATCTAATTCGTTTCAAACATGTCATGGATGGGGATGGGGTGTGCTCTTCTGGAGGCTATTGCTAGATTTTAACACAATCTTTGTACGTTGATGCTATATCCCTCTTGTGTCCACTCAGGTATGGTTATGTGCATTTTAAAACCAGATAATAATTCAAGACTTATTTCAGATACTGCTAGCATTGATTTTATTTTGTGCCCCTTTTATCTATTATATACGGATATTTGTGTGACTGGTATCGACGAGGAGGAAGAACATAACCAGTCTAGCTAGCTGGCCGACCTGCATCATGCATGTTTTATATATGTGCTCGGTTTTTCCTGGTCAAGTCATCGAATCGCATCCGATTGATTAGATCTCCAAGGTGAAAGCCGGCCGCGGCCTCGCAGCAGGTGGCGGATCAGCGGCCGCATGGATTTAAAGAGTAAGAGCTGTTGGTGACTGGCATGGTGCGATTTCAGTTGCGTTATGCCCCAAATCCTCACGCATGGTATGGGACAGAGGCGGGTGGAAGCAGCGTCAATGGCGGATGGCCTGGGAAAGACGATGTGTGGCAACGAGCCTATAACTAAAGGTATCGTTTTTTGCTTCCACGTTTTCAAAAGTCCAGCAAGTTTAGCCTCCTCATGTGGATTATATTGTTGGACGGTGTTTCGAACACCACCGACTGCATGCTGGGCTTATTATATTTTCTTTTTTGAATTCATTGCATAGAGCTGGCTCAAACCATCTATACTATATTAGCGCATGCGGTTATATGATCAGCCAACCTCACAGGAAACCAGTGCACCCCTAACTCCTGCATTACATCTTCATAAGCTATCCATGGCATTGCTTCTCCTATTAGGTCTACTCCTTTTTTATTATATAACAGTCCGATAACAGCGATGATAGGAACATCACCATGAAACATGATGCATACATAGCTAGCTGATGTTGTTTGTGGGTTTGAAAAATTATGTCTTTAATCAAATCTAGGTTAGGTTTAATTTTTTTTAATAAAATAATTTTTTCAATTTATATCAAATTTGTAATGTGCAAATATTAGCAAAGCTTCTTGATTGTTTTTGCGCCGGTCTCGAACTCTCAATCCGCGGCACCGCTAGCTGGTATTTGCCTGGTTCTTCATTGTTACTAACTAACTCGCTCCACCTCGACTTTGACAGCAATCACATCATATTGTGCCCCTCTAGCCGCAAATACTTAGCAAACTAATATATTGTCTATGCATTATTTTATCCCATTGCAACGCACGGGCATATTTGCTAGTTTTGCATAAAGCAGCTAAAAGAGTACAAGTTTGTTGTTTATCCAACAAATATTTACGATTTTGGATCAAAACAATCTCAACTAAACATCAATGTAAATCAAACTTATTAATGTTTCAACATCACACAATACAAAAATAATCTAAATTGCAATAATAGTTCAAACTCAAATCATTAAGCATAATACAAATGGTCATGAATGCAAAGAATGGTTCAAATCACACATTGCTAAAAGTGAAAACAAATGAATAAATTGGTAGACTATTTAAGTCCAAATCTCCCTCATCCTCCATGATCGTGTTATGTAGAATCACACATGTTGTCATGATAATGGTGAGGGATTTCTTGTCTCACAAACAAGCAAAACTCAAACAATAGCAAACCGAGCTTGCAACACACACAAAGCTCCCTTAGTGTCCTTTTGCCATGCTTCTTGACATATTGCAAATTGAGATTGCTTTTCACCTTGAGGATTTGTGATGGTCTTCACAAATGCAGGCCATGAAGGATAGATGTCGTCAGCTGGATATAACTCCATGGTATATTCATGGCTACTAAATCCAATGAGAATGGCAACATTCCTCAGGCGAGTGAAAAAATGGCGGTTGGCCTCGCAAGCTTCGACAACATACAAAGAGATCTCTCCTCATTCGATAACGTCTACGAAAGAGATGAGCTGGTATCGTGCAAACCACATCGAAATAATCCTTCATGAGCATTTCATGGTTGAGAGCTTGGTTCTAGGAATACAAAATGACCCACTGTTGTTGATCCCCTCCACTTTCTCTTCTTTTTTGTCCTCGAATTACTTCACATGATCATCAAAAGGATGTCCTCGATCTTGTCGTTGTCAATCAAAATGTCTATGTACGAATCATCAGGCGATGCAAGTCCTAAAAGAGGAACTTCAAGAATGGACGCAAGGACAAACTTGTATAAAATATTATGTTAAAACCGCTATGATTGCGATTCCTAAGGTAAAAATGTTGAAAAAGTTACCTCTGAGTCTTTGCACGAACACAAGATAGTTGGAGAGTGCTCCACACCGAATTGGGCACATCCCGATCGGCGCTAGTTGAATTGAGATGGGAGACGACGATCGATCGATGAATCGGGCATGTTGGCCTCAAATCAACAACGACACCTGCTACCTCGACAAAGCGGCCAAACTGGGACAGGAGACGAGCACTCCCAATTCAACGACGGTATGTGGCGGAGGCGGCAGGAAGGGCTCCTCCTAAAATTTCTGCTGCACCAAACTTTTCGAGCGATGCGGGAGACAGACAAAAGATGGGCTGAGAACTAGGGATATGGTGTACCCAGGGTGGTTTTCTAGGAAACAGTAAAAGAAATGTAGGTCCACTTTTATATAGGATCTGCTCGATGCAGTTTTTAAGCCAAAAACCATAAAACATCAATTATTTTTGTAGACAGAGTGCGTTAGCGATGGGGGTGGAGGCCCAGATTGATGGAAATATATATACGGGGGTGGTATATGTGATTTTTCTCAAAATCTATTATTTTTATGGCAGCCGGTAGGGATACCGGCTTAAACCACATTCAACAAATTTAACACTGTAGTAGAAAAGAAGCATCTTTAGGACATAGAGCTCGTTATCTTAAAAAAAAGGACATAGAGCTCGTCTTCTGTAAACAAGTGATATATTCATAGAAATGGAAGGTGAAATGTGTAGGTTTTTCAGTTAACCTGTTTACATAGATGATATCTCTCGTTCGCATCGTCCCAACATGATTTTCCTCAAGGAAAAAAGGACAAGAAAATATTACATGGTAGATCGAAGTGCTTTTACAGGTGGAACTCTGCAGCTCGCGCCGCGGATGCGCACAAAATCCTTCTTCTCCGGCCTCCGGGGTATCTACGGGGCTGGAGCCGATGGAAGCACGGCTAGTGAAGCGCGTACGTGGCGACGAGCGCGACGACCATGAGCGCGTAGGCGACGCCCCGGTCGACGGTCTCCTGGTCAACGAGCCTCCGCCGCGGTTGCCACTGCGGCGGCACCGTCTCGTCCGCCCCTGTCGCCGCCGATCCCGCCGCCATCCCGATCAATCGATGCGCACAGCCGGGCGAAAACTGAGCCCAACCGGACAAGAAGGCCGATCCCTGGAGCCTGTAGGTAGCTTGCTGCGATAGAGCAAGAGCTCAAGCTAACGACGACGCTCTAGCTAGGCGAGCTTGATTATCCAAGATTCCAAGGAAGGATCGCTGCCATGGCATGTGTGCCTGCGGGGAGATTTATATACGCTCGCCGGCAGGCCGGCGCCAGGAAGGATCGAGCAAGGCAGGTGCACGAGGCACGACAGGACGCCAGGTAGAGTTCAGACAGTAGCCGCCTCGTTTGATTGGAGAACGCCCTTTTGGCCTGTCGTTTTGGTTGGTGCCGGCCTATTGACCCGGCCGGCCGCCGGGACGGCACGCCGTCGTCGGGCCCAGCTGTGGTAAGAAATAGCTTACTGATCTCTTTCGTCTGAGTGGAGCTGAAACAGCAAGCGGTCAGCAGTCCTTAATAGGTCCGGCAGAAAACAGGAGGTCGTTTGTGACTCGGTGTTCGTGGGCGGGCGGCCGGGCGCAGCCAAGGAGAATTTAAGCAGCCAAGGAGTACTATGAGCTCAAACTAATATATGGTGCTAAACTACTAAGGAACATTTTTGAGGAAGTTACCTACTAAGGAACATCTCCAACCGCCCAACTTCGTACTAAGGGGCTGTTTGGTTCAGTGGCTATCCACTGGATGATAGTGGATATCCACTTTTTTGGTGGCTATCTATTGTTTGGTTTAGAGGGTGGAGGGGATAGGGATAACCACTTTTGTTTTAAAATGATGGTTGAGCATATCTCACCAAATCTGCTGGATGAGCTCAACCACTTTTGGCTGGCGTCGATAGCCTCACCCGAACCATTTTATTCTTGAGTCGTTCGTTCACCAACCATTATCCATTCCCCTTCTCTTCTCGTTTCCTCTCTCTGACCACTGTAGTGGTTGCCCGTGGAGGGCTGAGCAGGGGCGAAGAGGCCCGAGCTCGCGGCCGGCGGCCGAGAGGCATGAGCTTGCTGCCTGAGGCGGTAGGGAGGGGCGAGCTGCGCGGCCTAAGACGACGGGGAGGGGTGAGCAGCACGGCGGGTGGCGGTCTGCGGGTAGGGGCATGCAGCGCGGCGGCGGCCGGTGGCGAGGAGTGGCGAGAAGTGTAGCCCGTGGCCGGCGCTGGGTCGGCGCAAGCTCGCGGTCGGCGCCGGGGAGGGAGGCAGGAGGTGGGACGGCCTCCGAGACGTGGGCGGATGCAGGCGCGCCACTGGGTAGAGGTAGGCACGGGCGGGCGGGAGTAGCACAGCTTGGGATGGCGCCGGCTTACCGGAGGCGAGCGGGTCAAGCACGGGCCGACCGGGCTTCGCTGGGGAAGCGAGCAGGCGGAGGAAGAAGATAAGAGGAAAGGGGAATGGCTAACCACTTTTTGTCATACCTAGCCAAACAGAAAAATGGCTATCCCTAACCAGCTGGTTGGGGATATCCTTATCCCCTAAATGCCATCCCCTAAACCAAACAGCCCCTAAATGTGTCTGTTTGGCGTCTCCCTCCAACGACAGGCAGCGGCGAACCAAAGCTCCCAAATCCCTAGATCTCCGGGGATCTCGTTCCTCCGTTTTGTAGTTAGGGTTAGGGCTTGTCCCCACACCGGCGGCGATCTTTACGGTGACGTCTCGGAGTTGATGGCAAAGCGTGCTTGTCGATCCTTTAGATCGGAAGCGTGGTCTTCTCTCTGTTCTTCAGATCTGGCGAGATCTGTTTCTCGACGTGTCGCTAGTGCCCGTCGTTATCCACGGTGGCGCTGGGGTCGGGACGAGGTGGGTGTTATGGAGCACGGATGCTAGTCCAAAGGTGGTGGATCTGTCGTTATTCCCTGACTTCGTCGATGGGATACGATGGCTCTTGGTCCAATGAAGCACGGGGACGTCCCCCGGTCGGCATGCCACAGCGACATGTGTCTCGCTGCTTGTAGCACGCCTGTTCATCGACTCAAAAAGCCTTGTTGGCGATGGTGCTTCTTTGGATCTGGCAATGGTGGAGGCTTGGTGTCTCTTTCGACGTGCATCTAGGCGGCATTGGAGTGTGGCGGCGGCAGCTAGTTTCGGCGGGTGCAGAAAAACCTAGTTGTATTTTTTCATCCTTTAGGATTCTCTCTGCAAAGTGTCCAGGACAACTGTTTTCTCCTGGTCTATCTTTGTCTTTTAGTTCCATGTGTGTTTACTCATGTAACTTGATTTTCTATTAATGAAATACCTGATTTCTCTCCAAAAAAAAGTGTATGTTTTAGTTTGTTTGGGTCAGACCGCTGATATAATATTGGCTGCCATATTCCTCTTGTCAATTTAGTCGGGTGGCCTAGCGGCCCGATACATTTTATTTTTTTCTCCATTATCATGGACGGCACGGTGATTAGCCCCGTCACTAACTACAATGTTGGTTTCCTGCTCGGGCACTTTGTTCCTGCACGCACCCCGGTCGCTTCCCGCACGTGGCCCTAATTGTTTCTTGCCCTGGTCGTGGCTACAAAGAGTGTTGCCTCCGCCAGGAGCTGCCTAGACCAAGCACAAGCCAGAGAAACGCCAATCCACGTTGTTACCTGGGCCAGGATCACGCGGAAGGCCTTCGCCCGCTCCCGCATGATGATGAGACGGCGTATATCATCGCTGCCGAGGCATACGAGGCAGAGGAACCCGCCGCATACGCCGTTGATGAGGAGCTCTTCACGCCTTAAGCCCAGGTGGGGCGCGAGGCGGTGGCCATGGCTTTCACAGAGGCGGATGTGGAGACAGCTGTTACCGAGGACAAGCTCGTGGCTGCCTGATATCTGCAAGTGTACAAATGTAAGTAACTAGTTCTGAAATGATGACTATCGAATCCACGAAGATCTAGCTTGCTATGGTTTTAATGCTTGTCGTTACCTTCGCTCGTTTGTACTTGCAAGTTATCTTATAACATCTCCACCAGGGATCCTGAATGCCCCCCGAATAGGCTTTTGGGGCGGGGTCGAGAAATTTGGCTCACACTAGGGGCCCCAAATCGGTGTCAGCATCAGTCCACGCCCAAAAATGTGTTTGGCAATCCCACGTCGGACCAGAACCTTTGAGGTCCGTTCAAGAATGCTGGCATGCGTCGCTGATACGTCTCAAACGTATCTATAATTTTTGATGCTCCATGCTTGTTCTTACACTATTTGCTTAGTATTTTGTTACACTTCGTGGCGTTTTTATGCATTTTCCGGGACTAACCTATTAACAAGATGCCACAGTGTCAGTTCCCTGTTTTCTGCTGTTTTTGTATTTTAGAAAAGTTACACAGGAAATATTCTTAGAATTGGACGAAACAAAAGCCGAACCTCCTATTATTTAACGAAGCTTCCAGAAGACCAAAGAGGAGACGGAGAGGGGCCAGGGGCCGGCCTCACCACCAGGGGGCGCGGCCCAGCCCCTGGCCGCGCCGCCCTATGGTGAGGGCACCTTGGCCCACCTCTGACGCTGCCCCTTCGCCTATAAAGACCCCTCGACAGGAAAAACCTAAAGACCCGATCAATTTTCTAGAAACACATCGCGATCCGCCGCCGTCATCGATCCGAGATCGGGAGGGTCCAGAAGCTCTTCCCGGCACCCTTCCAGAGAGGGGAATCACCACCGGAGGTCTGATGCGTGGTAAATGACCAGCCCGTTGGGAACCCCAAGAGGAAGGTGTGATGAATATAGCAGCAAGGCTTTTCCCTCAATTAAGAAACCAAGGTATGTCGATCTTGGAGAGGAGAGACAAACGACTGAAGGTGATGCGGACTGGCTTAATAGCACTCCAACAAGGGTGCCGTTTACGATACTTGTTGACTCGTCTTCGGCCAGTAGCAACGTGGAACCTGCACACACACACAACCAAATACTTTGTTCCCAACTTATGATGAGGTTGTCAATCTCACCGGTTTGCTTGAAACAAAGGGTATGAGCGTATCGAGTGGAAAACAGTGAAAGTATGCGAGTAAAGTAAACAGTGCGAGTAAAGTAAACAGGTGATAGCAATATGATAGAAATAGGACCGGGGTCCATAGTTCACTAGTGGTGTCTCTCCATAAGATAAATAACACATGCTGGGTAAACAAATTACAGTTGGGCAATTGATAGAATAAAGATAAACGTGATATGTCAAGAAGATCACTATGCGATTTACTCTGGGCATTACAACAAAATACATAGACCGCCATCCAACTGCATCTATGACTAATAATCCACTCACGGGGATATCGTCCGAACACCCCATGAGTATTAAGTTGCGAACAACAGATAATTGCATTAAGCAAAGTGTGTAATGTAAACAAAGCATATGCCCTCGAGCATATGAATGTTGTTTTCTCCCTAGTAGCAACAGCATATCTATAACCTTAGAGGTTTCTGTCACTCCCCCAGGTTAAATAGAGGCATGAACCCACTATCGAGCATAAATACCCCCTCTTGGAGTCACTAGCAACTACTCGGCCAAGATATCTACTAACAATGGAGAGCATGCAAGATCATAAACAACATAGAGATAACATAAGATAAATTTTAGTACATCAACTCAAGCATAACACCAATATTCATCGGATCCCAACAAACCGAACATGTAGAATTACATAACGGTGATCTCAATCATATAGGGCAGCTCATGAGATCTAAACATGAAGCACATGGTGGAGGAGACAACCATCTAGCTACTGCTATGGACCCGTAGTCCAAGGTAGACTACTCACTCATCGCTTCGGAGGCAAGCATGGCGATGAAGAAGACCTCCGGTGGCGATTCCCCTCTTCGGCAGGGTGCCGGGAAGAGCTTCTGGACCCTCCCGATCTCGGGTCGATGACGGCAGCGGATCGCGATGTGTTTCTGGAAAATTGATCGGGCCCTTAGGTTTTTCCCATCGGGGGGTCTTTATAGGCGAAGGGGCACCGTCAGAGGTGGCCCGAGGTGCCCTCACACATAGGGGGCGTGGCGAGGGGCTGGGCCGCGCCGCCCTGGTGTGTGGGGCCCTCGTGGCCCCCCTCCGACTCCTCTTCAGATCTCTGGAAGCTTCCAGGAAAAATAAGACTTCAGGAACTTGTTTCATCCAATTCCGAGAATATTTCCTATGTATCACTTCTGAAACACAAAAACAGCAGAAAACATGGAACTGGCACTATGGCGACTTGTTAATAGGTTAGTTCCGGAAAATGCATAAAAGTGCCACGAAGTATAACAAAATATTAGGCAAACGGTGTAAAAACAAGCATGGAGCATCAAAAATTATGGATACGTTGGAGACGTATCAAGCATCCCCAAGCTTAACTCCTGCTCGTCCTCGAGTAGGTAAGTGATAACAAAGAATAATTTTTGAGGTGACATACACCTACACAATATTGATCATATATGTAAGCATTTGAGAGCTGGGATCATAAGAACTTAAAACATGGGCATGAAAGATATAATCTTGACAATAGAACTTAGCAACCATGTTATAAACATGAAAATGAACACAAACAAAAGATCATGAAAATGAAACAATGAAAGTCAAACATGTGTTCAAATCATAAGGAAAAACATACAAATGGTTTTCAGCTTGTCCTTCAAAGAGAGCAAAACATAAATGCATAGGACACCTTTAAGTTTAAGAGGGCGACTAGATACAAATAATTTAAGAACAAGTGAAACCAACAATATGAATCAATCAATGAAAACTTTGGGACAATGCACATTATACTAAGAATGACAACTATGCTCTCTTAATGGTGCATAAAGATAGAAGGTGGTGACTCAACATAAAAGTAGAAGAAAGGCCCTTCGCGGAGGGAAGCAGTGATTGCAAGTTTTATAACCTTCAAAAATTATGGTACTTACCGGCTTTGAGCTCTCATTTCCCCCATCATAAGCATCTTGAATGGTTAAAGTTAATGCGAGAACAATTATGATGCATATGCTTGACAAATCATAAGTTGAAAACCTCGTGTCCCGTGAATACGAGTACCCAAACCTCATGCTACTTTACTTAGAGTCCCAAGCAAGGCTCTTGTCATTGTAAGTATATATGTATCATCGAGAACCGCCAACGGGGTACCTCCGTGCCCGATGACATGGAACAAGCCCACATCAAAATGACAGGACAAGCAGACAATGAACACCTCGACATCTCTTTTATTTGCCATTTGTTTAGCTTTTTATTGTGAGATGCGTCGTCGAATGTCCACCATGGGTATGCTGCAAATTTCCACCATGAATTATGCATGGCCTAGATTGGCGGCCCAGGCGTTTCCCTAACACACATACAAACTCCATGATCCCCATAAGATTCCCAATTCATTTCACACCGCGGGTGACGAGGGTTAACTCGACAAATGTCCTAGATGAAGGACTTAGGATCGGGGAGATAGGGCGTTGGATGAATTCGAAGGTAAAGTTAGTCGAAATAGGTGTGTATCGAAAGTAAACTTGGGTGTTCAACCTGGGTTTCTTTCAATCTGCCCTACACCGTCCCCTCCTGGCCCCTATATATAGGTAGCCAGGTCTCGAGGATCGGGTAGGGTCCGATACAGATTACAATATCGACATACGGTAAGAACTCGTATTCGACTATCATTACAATTGGGCCTAGCTACACGGGCCTTAGGGGTACTCAACTAACGGGCTTTATTAACTATACCCTTGTCAGTAGCCCCTGAGATTCTACCAGAATTGCAGATTCAGGTTGAATCTCTAATCTCTAAATCTTTGACTTGATCAATTCTTCGACTTCTTCTTATCTTCAAATCTTCGACTCGGTCTTTTGACTTGTTTTCATAATAATATATTGCAAGGGGTTTTGATGAACAAGCCTGACAACTCTGACGGATCAAGAGGTCAGTTAACTGCCGGAACAGATACTTGTCACCTACTTCAAATTCAATCCCCTTGGATTTGAATTCGGGATACCGGTCAAACCCACTCTTTTGCCGCATTTAGGACTTACAAAGAATGAATCCCAGTGATTCTCAGGGTACCTAGTGCGTCCACCAGGATTTTCTTCGCGTTGTAGACACGGATACATACCAGCAAAGCACATCCATGTGCGTATACCAGGCCACACAGGACGGATCCCGGGGTCTTACCTTCATGATAAATCACGGCATTCGAGTTTCGTTGCGATAACGCAACTCGAGAATCTTATGTCGCAGCCAATTTTTGACTGATAAAATCAAATAATTTCGAACTCAAATTAACTTCTTCCAATTCCCTCCCGATGGGAGTAATCTCTCTGTATTTTGTCGACTATTTAGTCGAAGTTTGTATGATAATCTTTCTTCATCTTCACTATTGATTATCTCATCCTCTATCGGGTGCGCGCTCAGCGCTCCCGATGGGAGTAGCCCCCGAGGCTATGTTTGGATACTTGTAGTCAAGCATAGGCTCGAAATTCACTTTTTCTTCTTTTCTTTTTAACTTCTACTGTTTGTAAGCCCCGAACCCAAGGCGGGGTTCTTTATATCGTGCGACCACACTCTCCCCTTCTTTTTTTCCTTCTTTGGTATTTATCGTCTGCTATGTGCAGAATTTAACTCCTTTGTAAAATATGTTTATGGGCCTTGCTTATCACGGGGGCCCGATAATACGTGCTTATAAATAAGGCATCTTTGGCAAGGGTAAAAAACCCTAATCAGATTCCTCCTCCGCCGCATCATCTTCTCTCGTCCTCTAGGGTTTCCAGCCGTCCCACTTTTCCACATGGCTGACGCAGATGGTTTTCGTTTGAACCTTGGCTCTCCGGTGGCGCCGCGAGGTCGGGGCCGCCCTCGTGGAAGCAAGAACAGAACAACTCCGGCCGCTGCAGGATCGTCATCGACCGCTCCGGTTAAGCGTCGTCCCGGCCGCCCACTTGGTAGCAAGAACAAGCCCAAGGTGACAAGCGCTACCCCAGGTCCAAGCGCTCCTCCTCCTGCTGCTCCCGCTGCTCCTAGTTCTCCTCCCAGAATCTTTTCTTTCTTCTGCATTGCCATGGCGCAGTGCCGCGAGATTCAGCGTCTACCGCTAAATTTCACCAAGTTCATGGATGGGCGGGAACTACGAGAAGCGGTTCTCCATGAATAATCTGGCAATGGGACTCCATACGAAGTGGAGGTTTGGTATGATGGCGACGGCGAGCAATACTTTAAGGGTGGCTGGTCGCAGTTTGCAGAAGACCACGACATCCATCAAGGCTTCTTCATGACCTTCGACTTCCATATCGGCACGTCAAAGTTCGACGTGAAGATCTATGATGGTACTCAGTGCCAGAAGGAGTACGAGGCTGAAGTCCACTTTCATTAGGATCTGCTTTATATGTAATTTCTTTTGATAATGTCCTTGCTGCCGCGCTATATGTAATGAATATTCGTACTTTGCTTTGACGCTTTTACTAGTACCATGAAAACAAATCATTGTTCTGAGGTATGCCTTATATATATATCGGGTTCTTTGCGAACCAATTATTTTGAAGAATATCGGGTTGACTGCACCATCTTGTAATATAAAAAGATCTCCATGTCGCGATAAAAGTTTCTTTCGTACGAACCGAGCGTTGAAGCCCCCGAGCGGAGAAGTAAAAATATGTGTACAATTTTGTCAAGTTCAACCCAAGGAACCCGACCTGTGGCCTCATGTTCTGGGTTCAGAAGGTTAACTCGAGTTTACTGATACCACTAGATTTATCCTATGCGTAAAAACGTCGTAGCTATTCTGCATTCCACGGGTTGCCCTCGTCTTTTCCTGTCTTCTTGTCTTGTAGTCGATATGCTCCTCTTGGTATCACTTCTGTGACGATGTAAGGTCCCACCCAAGGGGATTCCAATTTGCCGTGGCTGTCTTGCCTAAGTCGCAAAACTAGATCTTCCACCACGAAGGATCGTGGACGAACTCGACTGCTGTGGTAGTTTCGTAGGCTCTGTTGATATTGCGTGGCTCTTTCTAATGCCTTATCTCTTGCTTCATCTAGGGCATCGACATCGTCTTGCAATGCTTCTGTCGATGCTGTTTCATCGTATGCCGTCACTCTTGGAGCCTCGTGTGTAACTTCGACTGGAAGCACGGCTTCTGCGCCATGGACCAGGAAGAAAGGAGTTTCTTGAGTTGCTGCGTTAGGCGTAGTTCTTAGGCTCCAAAGAACGGAGGGCAATTCATCTACCCAAGCGCTCTTGGCTTTCTCGAGAGGTGCTAAGAGCCTCTTTTTTTATCCCACTACATATCAGGCCATTGACTTTTTCGACTTGCCCATTTGTCTTTGGGTGCGCCACAGAGGCAAATTTGAGTTTGATTCCTAGTCCTTCGCAATAACTCTTGAATTCCTTTGAAGTGAAGTTTGTCCCGTTGTCCGTGATAATGCTATACGGTACACCGAAATGGAATACTATCGACTTGATGAAGTTGATTGCTGCTGTCGAATCTTGAGTTGTTACCGGGGCCGCTTCCACCCACTTGGTAAATTTATCGACTGCCACTAGCATGTAAACATGTCCTCCTGGCCATGATTTGTGCAACTTTCCCACCATATCGAGGCCCCATTGTGCAAAGGGCCAGGACAATGGTATTGGCTGTAACTCTGCTGCTGGTGCATGCGGACGAGATGCGAATCTTTCACACTTCCGGACTATATCTTTTGCGTCTTCGATGGCTGTTAGCCAATAGAATCCTGCTCGAAATGCTTTTGCCGCTATTGCTTTGCTGCTAGCATGATGGCCGCACACTCCGCCGTGTATATCTTTTAGTATTGTTTGTCCTTCCTGGGGCGTTACACAACGCTGCAAAACGCCGGTAATACTCTTCTTGTATAATTTCCCCTGCAACACGACAAACGCTCTCGATCGTCGAGTTATCCTCTTGGCTTCCACTGCATCTTCTGGTAACGCTTTATGTATCATATATGCGAGATATGGCTGCATCCAGGTTTCTTCTATCATCATGACTTCCTCGGGTTCTGGCGTAGCCCCCGAGCTTGCTGCAGCAGTCGAACTTTTGATACTTTTTATTGACCTTTCCACTATTTCCTCCCAGAATACTCCAGATGGCACGAGTAGACACTGGGACCCGATGTTTGCTAAGTTGTCGGCTTCTTCATTGCTATTTCTGCTGATGTGCAAGACTTTGCATCCATCAGATGTTCCTTCGAGATAGTGATATAAGTTCTTGTAGGCCATCATGTTGTCATTGATTGTGTCGCATCTGTTCATAACTTGTTGGACGACAAGGTCTGAATCCACAAATATTTTTATTCGAGTTGCTCCACACGCTTTGGCCATCTTCATTCCATGTAACAGAGCTTCGTATTCTGCTTCGTTGTTAGAAGCCTGCGGAAAACTCATCCTTAAGATGTACTTCAGTTTGTCGCCATGCGGCGATATCAAGATTACTCCCGCGCCTGCGCCTTGTACTCTTTTAGAACCATCAAAGTACATTGTCCAAATACTCGATAGATCTGGCGGTCCCGTGCTCTGCAGCTCCAACCATTCTGCTGTAAAATCTAGCAAGATTTGTGACTTGATTGCCTTCCTTTTTCGTACGTTATGTCCATGGGAGATAATTCGATTCCCCATAAAGAGACACGTCCTGTTGCTGAAGGATTGTTCAATATGTTCGATAGTGGCACTTCATTGACCACTATAATTGGGTGCACCGTAAAGTACTGTCGCAGTTTCCATGCAGTAGTGAAAACACTGTATGCAAGCTTTTGATAATGCGGGTACCTCTATTTTGTCGGAGATAATACTTCACTGATGAAATATACCGGCCTCTGGACGTCGTGGGCCTTTCCTTCTTCACTTCTTTCGACTACTAATACTGTACTCACCACCTGATGGGTTGCGGCGATGTAGAGTAGTTGTGGTTCTTTTTCTTTTGGTGCGACCAGCACTGGCGGCGTGGAAAGCACTTTTTTCAGCTGCGCAAAAGCTGCGTCTGCTTCGTCTGTCCATTCAAATTTATCATCTGACTTCTTCATAAGTGCATAGAAAGGAAGCGCCTTTTCTCCCAATCGAGCAACGAAGCGACTTAATGCCGCAACGCGTCCTGCAAGTTTCTGTACGTCGTGTAGTTTCGTGGGTTTCCCCATTGTTAAAATTGCTTGAATCTTCTCTGGGTTCGCCTCTATTCCTCGTGCTGATACCAGGAACCCCAAAAGTTGTCCTGTCGACACGCCGAAGGAACACTTTGTCGGGTTAAGCTTAAGCTTGTACCTGCTCAGGTTGTCGAAGGTTTCTGCCAAGTCGTTGATTAAAGATTTCTCCTCTCTTGTGGTGATGACTACATCATCAATGTAGACTTGTATGTTGTGTCCTATTTGGCTCCCGAGGCAGTTTTGCATCATCCATTGATAAGTTGCCCCTGCATTTTTTAGGCCAAACGGCATTACTTGGTAGCAAAACACTCCGTACGGTGTGATGAAGGCCGTCTTTTCTTCGTCTTCTTTCTTCAATTTGATCTGGTTGTAACCAGAATATGCATCCAGAAAGGAAAGCCTTGCGCATCCCGCTGTTGAGTCAATTATCTGATCAATGCGGGGTAGAGGGAAGGGATCCTTCGGACAATGCTTGTTGAGAGATGCGTAGTCGACACATACTCTTTGTACGTCCGTGTTCTTCTTGGGTATGATAACTAGATTGGATACCCAACTCGAAGTTTTGATTACTCTGATAAATCCGGCGTTTTCTAGCCTGTGCAATTCTGATGCTATCGCCTTCCTTTTAGGTTCATCAAATCGTCGCAGTGGTTGCTTTACTGGTTTCGCCTTGGGATCTACATTCAATGCGTGCTCGACGAGTTCCCTGGGAACCCCTGGCATGTCCGATGGACACCAGGCGAAGATTTCCCAGTGCTCACAGAGGAACTCGACAAGCGCGCTTTCCTATGCGGGATCCAAGTTCACCGCAATTGATGTCGTCTTGTTGGGATCTGTAGGGTGGACCTGGATCTTCTTCGAGTCCTGAGTTGTGTCGAAAGCCTGATCTGGCAGGGATCGTCCAACGTCGGGTAGCACATCATGATCCGTTTCTCCTTTTAGCCTCTCATATTCCGCTGTCATGCCGAAGGTTTGTGCCATCCTATTGAATTCTCTGTCACATGTGTTGGCTACTTCAAAGCTCCCTTGCACTGTAATTGTTCCTTTCGGTCCTGGGATTTTTAGCGTAAGATACGCGTAATGAGGTACTGCCATGAATTTTGCAAATGCTGGGCGCCCCAGGATTGCATGGTATTGCGATGGCCAGTCCATAACTTCAAATTCCAGCTTCTCTCTACGGTAGTTGCTGCTACTGCCAAAGCAGACGTCGAGTTCTATTCTTCCCAAAGGGTAGTTTACAACTTTTGGTACTATTCCATGGAATGAGCAGTCTGTTGGCTTCAGACTCGATAGCGAGATGCACATTGCCTTTAGGGTTCGAGCATATATTAAGTTTATGCCACTCCCTGCATCCATGAATACTCTTTCGATGTCGTACCCTCCTATTTGCGCTTTTAGCACCATAGGCGAGTGGCCTGGCCTGGGAACTTTCCTCGGGTGGTCTGCTCTACTGAACTTAACTGGTTGATCTGACCACCGCAAGTACTTTGTAGTAGCTGGTGGTGACGATATTGCTAGGTTTACTTGCCTGGATATGCTCTTTCGCTCTTTCTTTGACTTAGGCACCGGTTGAATCATAGCTGATATGTAAACTTTGGACTCTAGGTGCCTTGCTAGTCTTTGCACTTGGTATCCTTGACTTGTGTGCTTCTCTCCACGCCATCCTCCTTGGTTTGAACCCATGGCGCCTTGTAATCTCAGGAAAGTTCTACAATCCTCCATCTGATGATTTGAAACTCTTTTTCCATCGAGATAGGCATAATGGATTCGACAAGGCCCGTATGGCATGTCTTCGGCCGAGGGGCCGGAATATCTCGACTTTTCTGCTCCCTTTGTTTGAAACCTCCTACCTATGTCTTCTTCCTCTTCTCTTACTCCGTAACCCGCAGCTACCTGGTTTCGCCTTTCTTGCTTATCCCTATTGCGGTGTCGTCTCCTTTGCCTGCTCGTTCTGTCGACTTCTGGTGATCGTCCTCTTTTGTTATTATATGCGTCCTCTCCATCAGCGAATTTGTTGGCTTCTTCCATTAGTTCAGCTACTGTCGTTGGCCTCGTTCTTCCTATCTCTTCCATGAGATCTGATCGACGAAGTCCGGCCGAAAAAGCGTCTATTGCTCTTTCGTCGGAGACGTCTTCTGCTGAGTTTTTGATTACACTCCATCGTTGTATATAAGAACGTAAAGTTTCGCCTTTCCTTTGCACACATGCTTTGACCTCCTCCAGTGACGCTGGACGCTTGTATGTCGAACGGAAATTTCTTGCAACTTGGCTTTCGAGTTCTCCCCAGCTCCCAATGGATTCGTTGGGTAGGGTATTCAACCAGGACCGCGCTGCGCCGGTGAGGTGTAGTTGTAGACTTTGCATTGCAGTTGCTTTTGTCCCTCCTAGTATCTATACTGCCTACAAGTAATCTGATAACCATAGGGTAGGTTCTTGCGATCCGTCATATTTTTGCTGGTCATGTGGTAATTTAAACCCTTTGGGTACCCGCGTTTTGCGAACCCTGCGGGTAAAGCATAACGCGCCCATCTCTTTTTTGTTGTCTTCATAATTTTCTTCCCTCCAAGCGTGGCGTGATTTATTTACTCGAGCCAGCGCTATTATATTTCGTGTGTCCTCCTTCCTCTTTTGTCGCCGTTCCTCTTCTGATGACTCGCTATACTCGTTATTTGTGAAGTTGTATCTGAGCTTCTCCTTTTGCTTTTCCTTGTAGCTTGTCGACTTTATCTCTGGACCTTTTTCCCTGATCTTGCTCTCCACTATCTTGAGGCTCCGTATTGCGGCCCGGTGCATATTTTCTCGTGGATCCCCAGGTTCTGGCCTTGTAGTTAGTAAATACGCCTGTGCTGCTATCAACGCTGCTTCTGGCATTTCTTGTATGAAGTCATCTTTCTCCTCTTCTAGCTGTGGGGTAAGGCTCCTCGAGTACCTTTCCTCTCTGCTGCGTGCTGCTGCCCCCTGTTGTGTTTTGGGTCTCCGCGCCTTTCTCTGCTGTACTCGGAATCCTCACTATAGTTATCCCAGTATTCCTCCCTTGATACCCTGTTATTGTCTTGAAAAACCGTGTCTCTTTCCTCCCTTAGTTTCTTCCTATGTTGGTATAATGCATACTGATATCCCATTAGAACTTCTCTTCTCGATCCTTCGGGTACTTCTGTACCATGATTGATAGCTGACTTGATCATTCTCCATTCGCCAGCCGAAATGTGGACTTTCTCCTTTTCCTTTTTGTTGTGTTCTTTTATTTTGTCGACTTGCCTGTCGACCTTTTTACTTCCTTCGTTGTTGTTTTCTTCTTCTGCCTCGGTGATAATGACGCATAGCTGATGTACTTTGGAGACGCCACTGCTTCCAACGGTGAAGTCCCTTGCGCTGTTGTGCGTTTGACACACCCCTTCTTCTGAGTCGAATTTTTCCTGAATTATGTCGCCTTCTTCGATTGGTGCCTTTTCCAAGCTGACCGGCGAGTTTACCTCGCTGGAAGATCCTTCTGATGATTCCAACATTGCCTCTGTTTCGGGCTTGCTCGCCGACGGTTCTGGTTTCGCCGAATCCGAGAGGCGGGATGAACCCGATGGCCCGACGAAGATGCTCAAACTTCCAATTGTTAACTTCATCTCTTGACTTCCGTCGAGTTCTGAACTGCTATTGGCTAAAAGCGAAAAAGCCGTCGAATTCATGATTCCAACACCCAGGTCCCCACGGTCGGCGCCAATTGACGAGGGTTAACTCGACAAATGTCCTAGATGAAGGACTTAGGATCGGGGAGATAGGGCGTTGGATGAATTCAAAGGTAAAGTTAGTCGAAATAGGTGTGTATCGAAAGTAAACTTGGGTGTTCAACCTAGGTTTCTTTCAATCTGCCCTACACCGTCCCCTCCTGGCCCCTATATATAGGTAGCCAGGTCTCGAGGATCGGGTAGGGTCCGATACAGATTACAATATCGACATACGGTAAGAACTCGTATTTGACTATCATTACAATTGGGCCTAGCTACACGGGCCTTAGGGGTACTCAACTAACGGGCTCTATTAACTATACCCTTGTCAGCGGGCATCCATAAACAAAAGATCACGATATCAACTCAAAAGAGAAGTGCAATGTTGAAAGCTTGCCCATGACTGCATGGCTGGGCTAGTCTCCAACTTACAACTTGCAAGCATAACAACTCAACATAAGAGACCACAATGTCAAATTTTTAAGAACAGGAAAAAGTAAAGTGTGCCTTCTGGTTCGTGAGAGCTTTACTGACCGAATTTCGCATAACACTGGTAAGAGTTTAATTTGAAGAGAAAAATAAAAGCAAGTCAAATTTACTTGGAATAGCAAATTGCTAGTAGGTATGTATGGTGGACACTTTGGAATAACTTGGTTTTTAGGAGTTGGATGCACGAGTAGAGCTCATACTCAGTACAAGGTGAGGGCTCGCAAAAGACTGGGAGCGACCAACTAAGAGAGCAAAAATGGCCATAATCATGCAAAGCGACAAAGCGACATTAAAAGAAGCATAAGATGGCATAAAAAGTCAAAATCTAAATGATCATAGAGGCTATTGGCGACTTTGTAAGAGTCTAACATGTATGAGCATGCGCCAAGTCAACCCAAATAAAGCATCAAGGAGAAAACCAAAATAATGCTTCCAAACAATTAAAACAACGCATGATTTTTCAAAGGCTCATTAAGCAATCTCAGTTATTTGAGACAAGTCATGCTACAGCAAAACCACTAAGCATACTATCAAAAAGACATCAAGCATGACATGAAAAAGCCTAGGCCGCAGTCTACAGAAGCTCCTTCTTGTACCACTTTTTTGCATAAAGCTTTTTCTCTTTTCCAACACCATTTGAAAAATTTTAAGACACCTCTTTTGATGAAAACCAATAAAGATCAGAGGAAAAAATACACCTTGATGAAGAGATATAACAAGATCTGAACACATATCAAGGCGAAAATCTAAAGCCAAAAGCAGTAGCAGAAAAAGAAGAACACTCGGTTTTTGATAAGAGTAAAAACTGAAGCGTTCTTGGCAAATGAAAAGCAAGGCAACTTCTCCAAAAGAAATTTGTTGGGGTCCAACCATTTATTGCAGCAAACAAACTAAACTAACTAAGAAAACTAAAACAACTGACGCTCCAAGAAAAACACATAGTGCATGAAGCAATAAAAATATAGTGTCTTGAAAGGTGACCTGATTTTTGCCGATGAAGAAGGAGTGCCTCGGGGGCATCCCCAAGCTTTGACGCTTGTACTTCTTGGATATTTCTTGGGGTGATGCATGGGCATCCCCAAGCTTGAGCTTTTGTCCATTCTTCAACTCATCTCATCATTCTCCAATCCCTACACTAGAAAACTTCCTTCATACAAAACTAAACACAATTCTATTAGCAACATTAGTGTAGCATAACATATAATCAACCTCTTTTTGCTTCAGGTTTCAACCCAAAACCACCACATATATAGCATATACTACTGTAGCAACTTCCCCAAAAGTTCCGTGATCAAAAGAACTCAAAAAGAAAGCGATAAAGCGGCAAACACAAATATTGGCAGAAATCTGTCAAAACAGAACAGCTGACAAAGGCCGAATTTTTGAGGGGTTTTCTGTTGCTCAAATAAAAAAGTGTTCAACTAATGAAAGTTTGGATATAACCTGGGGCATATGAACAAGAAATCTCAGGTCCAAAAGATATATAGAGAATTTATACGAATTTTTACGGTGCAGCACCAAAAACTGTTTCAGGACAGCAACATCCCCAAATCTTTACCTCACTCAAATTAGAGGCTTCTCTTGGCACAACAATGAAATAAAAAGGATAAGGAGCGGTCATTACAGTAGTAATGACTTCCAAGACTCAAATAAAAGAAAAAGTACTGAAAAGAAAACATTGGGTTATCTCCCAAGAGTGCTTTTCTTTAACGCCTTTGAGCTAGGCGCAGAAAATTGCGAATCAAGTAACATCAAGTGATGAAGCATCAATTACCTCAATAGGCACTTTGGAAGTTCCCGAAGATGATTCAACCTGCAAGTCACTCTTAGTTGAACTAAAAGTCTTACCAATTTTAAGAACATGCTGAGGTTTAAGCGCAGAAACCTTGGGAACATACATAATTTTTTGCTCCTTTCCAACAAAAACTTTCTCTTTCTTAAATTTAAGAGAAGAGAAGATTAAACTAAGAGTTTCCATAGACTCCTCTAGTTTACCAATCCTTAAGTTTTGATTATCATGAGTAGTGCTAGCCTCTAAAACGGTGATTCTATTACCAATATTTTCTATTGATTCATTAACCCGGCTAGCATTTTCGAGGATACTTGGCAAACTTTTCTCTAAAGAGCTGAGCTTATCTAAAACCTCCTCCAAGGTGATTTCAGTTTTAACAACATGAATAGGTGGTATTCTGCTAACGCCAAGTTGACGTTGGAACATGCAGTTGATGGTCCTTGTGCGTGGTGAACAACCAGCCCGTTGGGAACCCCAAGAGGAAGGTGTGATGAGTATAGCAGCTAGTTTTCTCTCAGTTAAGAAACCAAGGTATGTCGATCTTGGAGAGAAGGGACAATAACGACTGAAGGTGATGCTTGCTAGTTTGCGACAGCTCTGGACAATTTATATAAGGCGCCTCTTCCAAGCTTTGCTTGCTAGCTGCAATGCGGAACCTGCACACAACACAACCAAGTACTTTGTTCCCAACTTGCGATGAGGTTGTCAATCTCACCGGTTTGCTTGAAACAAAGGTTATGAGCGTATCGAGTGGAAAAACAGTAGAGTATGCGAGTAAAGTAAACAGTGCGAGTAAAGTAAACAGGTGATAGCAATATGATGGAAATAGGACCGGGGTCCACAGTTCACTAGTGGTGTCTCTCCATAAGATAAATAACACATGCTGGGTAAACAAATTATAGTTGGGCAATTGATAGAATAAAGATAAACGTGATATGTCAAGAAGATCACTATGAGATTTACTCTGGGCATTACAACAAAATACATAGACCGCCATCCAACTGCATCTATGACTAATAATCCACTTGTGGCGAATCAATCCGAGAACTCCACAAGTATTAAGTTGCGAACAACAGATAATTGCATTAAGCAAAGTGTGTAATGTAAACAAAGCATATGCCCTTGAGCATATGAATGTTGTTTTCTCCCTAGTAGCAACAGCATATCTATAACCTTAGAGGTTTCTGTCACTCCCCTAGGTTAAATAGAGGCATGAACCCACTATCGAGCATAAATACCCCCTCTTGGAGTCACTAGCAACTACTCGGCCAAGATAGCTACTAACAACGGAGAGCATGCAAGATCATAAACAACATAGAGATAACAAAAGATAATATTCATTACAGCAACTCAATCATAACACCAATATTCATTGGATCCCAACAAACCAAACATGTAGAATTACATAACGGTGATCTCAATCATGTAGGGCAGCTCATGAGATCTAAACATGAAGCACATGGTGGAGAAGACAACCATCTAGCTACTGATATGGACCCATGGTCCAAGGTAGACTACTCACTCATCGCTCTGGAGGCAAGCATGGCGATGAAGAAGACCTTCAGTGGCGATTCCCCTCTCCGGTAGGGTGCCGGGAAGAGCTTCTGGACCCTCCCGATCTTTGGGTCGACGGCGGCGGCGGATCGCGATGTGTTCTAGAAAAGTGATCGGGTACTTAGCTTTTTCCCGTCGGGGGGTCTTTATAGGCGAAGGGGCGATGTCAGAGGTGGCCCCAGGCCTCCTCACGCCAGGGCGGCGCGGCCAGGGGCTGGGCCGCGCCAGCCCTGTGTGAGGGCGGCCTGTGGCCCCTCTCTTTCTTCTCTTCGGATAACTGGAAGCTCCCGGACAAAATAAGACTTCAGGAACTTGTTTCGTCCAATTCCGAGAATATTTCCTGTGTATCACTTCTGAAACACAAAAATAGCAGAAAACAGGGAACTTGCACTGTGGCAACTTGTTAATAGGTTAGTTCCGGAAAATGCATAAAAGTGCCACGAAGTGTAACGAAACATTAGGCAAATGGTGTAAAAACAAGCATGGAGCATCAAAAATTATAGATACATTGGAGACGTATCAAGCATCCCCAAGCTTAACTCATGCTCGTCCTCGAGTAGGTAAGTGATAACAAAAGAATAATTTTTGAGGTGACATGCACCTACACAATCTTGATCATGTATGTAAGAGAGCATAGTTGTCATTCTTAGTATAATGTGCATTGTCTTAAAGTTTTCATTGATTGATTCATGATGTTGGTTTCACTTGTTCTTAAATTATTTGTATCTAGTCACCCTCTTAAACTTGAAGGTGTCCTATGCATTTATGTTTTGCTCTCTCATGAAGGACAAGCTGAAAACCGTTTGCTATGTTTTTCCATATGATTTGAACACACGTTTGACTTTCATTGTTTCATTTTCATGATCTTTCATTTG
Source organism: Dactylis glomerata (assembly GCA_007115705.1). Classification (NCBI taxonomy): domain Eukaryota; kingdom Viridiplantae; phylum Streptophyta; class Magnoliopsida; order Poales; family Poaceae; genus Dactylis; species Dactylis glomerata. The sequence continues at coordinate 1,439,598 of QXEO01000477.1, read as the reverse complement.
TGTTCTTTTTCATGTTATAACATGGTTGCTAACTTTCTTCTATCAAGATTATATCTTTCATGCCCATGTTTTAAGTTCTTCTGATCCCAGCGCACAACGCTTACATAGATGATCAAGATTGTGTAGGTGCATGTCACCTCAAAAATTATTTCTTTTGTTATCACTTACCTACTCGAGGATGAGCTGGAGTTAAGCTTGGGGATGCTGATACATCTCAAACGTATCTATAATTTTTGATGCTCCATGCTTGTTTTTACACCATTTGCTTAGTGTTTCGTTACACTTCGTGGCATTTTTTTGCATTTTCCGGAACTAACCTATTAACAAGATGCCACAGTGCCAGTTCCCTGTTTTCTGCTATTTTTGTGTTTTAGAAAAGTTACACATGAAATATTCTCGGAATTGGACGAAACAAAAGCCGAACATCCAGAAATTTACCGAAGCTTCCAGAGAACCGAAGAGGAGACGGAACGGAGCCAGGTGTGGCCTCACCACCAGGGGGGCGGCCTAGGGCCTGGCCGCGCTGCCCTATGGTGAGCCCCACCTGGTCCACTTCTGACGTTGCCCCTTCGCCTATAAAGACCCCCCGACGGGAAAAACCTAAGTATCCGATCAATTTTCCAGAAACACATAGCGATCCGCCGCCGTCGACCCGAGATCGGGAGGGTCCAGAAGCTCTTCCCGGCACCCTGCCAGAGAGGGGAATCGCCACCGGAGGTCTTCTTCATTGCTATGCTTGCCTCCGGCGCGATGAGTGAGTAGTCTACCTTGGGCTATGGGTCCATATTAGTAGCTAGATGGTTGTCTTCTCCACCATGTGCTTCATGTTTAGATCTCATGAGCTGCCTTACATGATCGAGATCACCGTTATATAATTATATATGTTGTGTTTGTTGGGATCCGATGAATATTGGTGTTATGATTGAGTTGATATGCTGAATATTATCTTATGTTATCTCTATGTTGTTTACGATCTTGCATGCTCACCGGTGTTAGTAGCTATCTTGGCCGAGTAGATACTAGTGACTCCAAGAGGGGTATTTATGCTCGATAGTTGGATTCATGCCTCTATTTAATCTGGGGGAGTGACAGAAACCTCTAAGGTTGTAGATGCGTTGTTGCCACTAGGGAGAAAACAACATTCTTATGCCCAAGGGCATATGCTTTGTTTACATTACACACTTTGCTTAATGCAGTTATCTGTTGTTTGCAACTTAATACTTGTGGAGTTCTCGGATTGATTCTCCGTGAGTGGATTATTAGTCATAGATGCAGTTGGATGGCGGTCTATGTATCTTGTTGTAATGCCCAGAGTAAATCTCATAGTGATCCTCTTGACATATCACGTTATCTTTATTCTATCAATTGCCCAACTGTAATTTGTTTACCCAGCATGTGTTATTTTATCTTATGGAGAGACACCACTAATGAACTGTGGACCCCGGTCCTATTTCCATTATATTGCTATCACCTGTTTACTTTACTCGCACTGTTTACTTTACTCGCATATTACTATTGCTTTCCACTCGATACGCTCATTCCTTTGTTTTCAGCAAACCGGTGAGATTGACAACCTCATCGTAAGTTGGGAGCAAAGTACTTGGTTGTGTTGTGTGCAGGTTCTGTGTTGCAGCTGGCAAAGCAAAGCACTGGACGAGGCGCCTTATAAATTGTCCGGAGCTATCGCAAAGCTAGCGAGCATCACCTTCTTGAGTTTGGCATTTTCCTGGATACGATAAACCTTGGTTTCTTACTGAGGGAAAAGCTTGCTGCTGTGCTCATCATACCTTCCTCTTGAGGTTCCCAACTGGATGGTGAAAAACCATCAACACCATGCTGCATCACCCAACAAACCGTCAAGGACTTCGTCAAGGAAGTGGAACGTCAATATGGCCAAGATATCTTGATGATTCGAAGTGACAGTGGGACAGAGTTCAAGAACTACACCATGAATGAATTCTTGAGTGATGAGGGAATATGTTATCAATACTCGTCTCCCTACACTCCGCAACAAAATGGTGTAGCCGAGCGGAAGAACCAGACCTTGATGGACATGGCTAGGACAATGTTAGCAGAGTTTAAATCTCCGTATAACTTTTGGGCCGAAGCTATCAATACCGCTTGTCATGCTTCTAACCGGCTATATCTTCGCAAGGGCTTGAACAAGACTCCGTATGAGATCCTCATCGGCAACAAGCCTAACATCAAATACTTTCGAGTATTCGGTTGTAAGTACTTCTATCTTAGAAAGGGTGTTCATTTGTCCAAGTTTGACTCTAAAGCTCTTGAGGGTATCTTTGTTGGTTATGCCGCCGAATCTCATGCTTTTAGAATCTTTGACAAAGAGTCCGCTCGTGTTGTTGAAGTTTCTAACGTGAGATTTGACGAGAATGACGGCTCCCGTGTGGAGCAAAGTGGTGTTTGTGATGTAGGTGATGAAATATCTCCTCAAGCCATAAGAAGAATGGGTGTGGGACATCTCATACCCATTGAGGAACACCTTTTGGCAGAAGGAGAAGGACTATGCTCTACTCAAGTGGAGCCTTCACCTTCACAAGCCCCACAAGCTCCACAAGGTTCGATTGATGCTAACCAAAGACAAGCTCTAGACCTTCACTCAAGCGAGCAAGACCAAGATCAAGACCAAGTGGACGGTGGTGATTCTTCAACAATGGTAGATCAAGGCCGAGCTCAAGATAATGAGCATGCTCATGATGATGATCAAGCTCAAGTTGAAGGTCAAGGCGAGGACCAAAATAGTGGTGATGACCAAGTGGCTTCTCAAGAGTCTTTTGAAGAAGCTCAAGCTCGTCGTGCAAGGAAAGTGGAAGATGCTCTTCGCAAGGGGAGCCATACCTTGGATAGTGTGATTAGAAGTGTGAGGAAAGGGGTTTCTATAAGGAGACAATTAGCCCACTTTAGTATCCATCATGCCTTCGTCTCTTGTGTGGAACCTCAAAAGGTGTTTGAGGCACTTGAAGATCCGGATTGGGTAGAAGCTATGCACGAAGAACTCAACAACTTCAAGCGCAACAAAGTTTGGACTTTGGTGGAGAAGCCCAAGGATTGCCGCAATGTCATCAGAACCAAGTGGGTGTTCAAGAACAAACAAGATGCCAATGGGATTGTTGTGAGGAACAAGGCTCGCTTGGTTGCTCAAGGATACTCTCAAGTTGAAGGCATTGACTATGGGGAGACCTACGCTCCCGTGGCTCGCCTTGAGTCAATCCGTATCCTCCTTGCTTATGCTTCTCACTTCAATTTTAAGTTGTATCAAATGGATGTGAACAGTGCTTTTCTCAACGGTCCTCTACATGAATTGGTCTATGTGAAGCAACCCCCGGGCTTTGAGGACCCTCATTTCCCAACCCATGTCTACAAACTCGATAAGGCGCTATATGGCCTTAAACAAGCCCCACGTGCGTGGTACGAGCATCTTAACTTAGTTACTAGTGGACCGTGGGTTTGAAATAGGGCTCATTGTTCCAACTCTTTTTACTAAGAAAGTCAATGGGGAGCTTTTCATATGTCAAATTTATGTAGATGATATCATATTTGGCTCTTCTAACAAAATCTTCAATGATGAATTTGCCAAGCTAATGACAGACAAATTCGAGATGTCTATGATGGGAGAGTTGAAATTCTTTCTTGGCTTTGAAGTTCGGCAATTGAGAGGAGGGACCTTCATCAATCAAGCCAAGTACATCCAAGACATGCTCAAGAAATTCAACATGGACTCCGGAGTTAAGGGAGCCAAAACCCCCATGCCGACTAAGGTTACTCTTGATCTCGATCCTAATGGTAAAGAGGTGGATCAAAAGCTTTACCGTTCTATGATTGGCTCGTTACTCTATCTTTGCGCATCTAGACCCGATATCATGCTTAGTGTGGGAATGTGTGCACGTTACCAAGCTGCCCCAAAGGAAAGCCACTTGATGGCCGTGAAAAGAATCTTTCGATATTTGATTCATACCCCAACTTTTGGCCTTTGGTACCCGAAGGGATCAAGCTTCGAGCTTGTTGGGTACTCGGATTCGGATTGGGCGGGAGATAAAGTGGATAGGAAATCAACTTCCGGGGCTTGCCAATTTCTTGGTAGGTCCTTGGTTAGTTGGTCTTCCAAGAAGCAAAATTGTGTGTCTCTCTCCACCGCCGAAGCCGAGTATGTGTCCGCGGAAAGTTGTTGTGCTCAACTCCTTTGGATGAGGGAAACGTTGAAGGACTATGGAGTTCATTGCGACAAGATTCCACTCTTGTGTGACAACGAGAGTTCCATCAAGATTGCTCATAATCCGGTTCAACACAACAAGATGAAGCACATTGAGATCCGGCATCACTTCATCCGGGACCACGTCAATCGAGGTGATATTAACCTATCTTATGTAGGTAGAAATGATCAACTCGCCGACATCTTCACGAAGCCCCTTGATGAAGCAAGATTCTAAGAGTTGAGGCATGAGTTGAATATCATTGATTCTTGCAATGTGGCTTGAAAGTGTGCACTCATTCCCATACGATAGCACGTGTTCTAATCTAGATGTGGGCATGGATATAGGGGGAGTGCGGTCCTAATTCATTGGACTATCCCTCCCCCCATAATGCTGAAAGTAATGAAATCATTCTCTTAATATCATTTTGTGATATGTGAGCTTCAATGCTGAGTACTGGTTATGGACCCAAGATATATCTTCGCGGTCCAATGCCAAAACACTCATAAATGGTGGCTTCGGCCACCGACCTCTTCTTTGAAGAGTTAATTCCTTAAAAATCTTTTGGGTTTTATTGAGCTTTCTTGGTTTTGTTGCTCTTTGATATGGGAAGGCGCTTATGTTGGTTTTATCAAGTTGTTTTGTTGTCTCTTGCAACATTAAGTGCCAAGAACCACTCCATGTTTGTTTCTCTAACCTAAGCTCCCTTCATCCCTAAGACTTTTCTTTCCAACACACAAGTCAACCTCTTGTTTTACCTTGGCTCTTGATGAGATGGCCGGACTTTCCGTGTGCAAGTGATAGAATTTTTCCAATGGGTGGAAACCCTTATTTCCTTAGCAAATTTTCATGCCTCCATGTACTTCCACGAAGTGGTGCACTTTGCAGTACATGGGCCGGAAATTTGACCCGGAAATTTGGGCGGAAATGTTAAATTTCCGCCCCCCAGAAATTCCATCACTTAACCCAGAAATTCCGGGGCCAGAAATTCCGCCCCTAGGGCCGGAATTTCTGCCCCCAGTGGTTAGCCTATATAAGGAGGAGGCCGGGGTGAAGATACCTCTTGGCATCTTCTACCATCCCCGACCTCCTCTCTCCAAACCGCCGCCGCCGCCTCTTCAAGCACCACTCCGGTGACTCCCTAGCCGCCGGAATCCCCGAATCTTGCCGGCCTGTGCTCTCCTCGGCGTGGGGGTTCCTTTCCTCCACTTGGTTTTCACCATGGACGATGGTATTGTCCCAAATCCCTCTCCCTAGGCGCTCTTGCCCTAGTTCTAGATTTGCTTGGGCCGATCCATTCTTCCATTGAAAGGAGCATGTTTTTAGAGGTAGTATCTGATGCGGCACGGTGTTGATAGTTTTTCACCGTCCAGTTGGGAACCCCAAGAGGAAGGTATGATGAGTACAGCAGCAAATTTTCCCTCAGTAAGAAACCAAGGTTTAATCGTATCCAGGAAAAAGCCAAACGTCAGAAGGTGATGCCCGCTAGCTTCGCGACAGCTCCGGACAATTTATAGGGCGCCTCGTCCAAGCTTTGCTTTGCGAGCGGCAACGTGGAACCTGCACACAACACAACTAAATACTTTGCTCCCAACTTACGATGAGGTTGTCAATCTAACCGGTTTGCTTGAAACAAAGGGTATGAGCGTATCGAGTGGAAAGTAATAGTAATATGCGAGTAAAGTAAACAGTGCGAGTAAATTAAACAGGTGATAGCAATATAATGGAAATAGGACCGGGGTCCACAGTTCACTAGTGGTGTCTCTCCATAAGATAAAATAACACATGCTGGGTAAACAAATTACAGTTGGGCAATTGATGGAATAAAGACAACGTGCATATGTCGAGAGGACCACTATGAGATTTACTCCGGGCATTACTACAAGATACATAGACCGTCATCCAACTGCATCTATGACTAATAATCCACTTGGGGCGAATCAATCCGAGAACTCCACAAGTATTAAGTTGCGAACAACGGATTACTGCATTAAGCAAAGTGTGTAATGTAAACAAAGCATATGCCCTTGAGCATATGAATATTGTTTTCTCCCTAGTGGCAACAACATATCTACAACCTTAGAGGTTTCTGTCACTCCCCCAGATTAAATAGAGGCATGAAACCACTATCGAGCATAAATACCCCCTCTTGGAGTCACTAGCAACTACTCGGCCAAGATAGCTACTAACAACGGAGAGCATGCAAGATCATAAACAACATAGAGATAACATAAGATAATATTCAGCACATCAACTCAATCATAACACCAATATTCATCGGATCCCAACAAACACAACATGTAGAATTACATAATGGTGATCTCGATCATGTAAGGCAGCTCACGAGATCTAAACATGAAGCACATGGTGGAGAAGACAACCATCTAGCTACTGCTATGGACCCATAGTCCAAGGTAGACTACTCACTCATCGCGCCGGAGGCAAGCATGGCGATGAAGAAGACCTCTGGTCGCGATTCCCCTCTCCAGCAGGGTGCCAGGAAGAGCTTCTGGACCCTCCCGATCTCGGGTCGACGGCGGCGGCGGATCGCGATGTATTCTGGAAAAGTGATCGGGTATTTAGGTTTTTCCCGTCGGGGGGTCTTTATAGGCGAAGGGGCGGCGCCAGAGGTGGGCCAGGGTGGCCTCACAACCAGGGGGCGTGGGCCAGGGGCAGGCCACGCCGCCCTGTGGTGTGGCTGCCCTGTGGCCCCTCTCTGTCTCCTCTTCGGTTCTCTGGAAGCTTCGGTAAATTTTTGGATGTTCGGCTTTTGTTTCGTCCAATTCCAAGAATATTTCCTGTGTAACTTTTCTGAAACACAAAAACAGCAGAAAACAGGGAACTGGCACTGTGGCATCTTGTTAATAGGTTAGTTCCAGAAAATGCATAAAAATGCCACGAAGTGTAACGAAACACTAAGCACATGGTGTAAAAACAAGCATGGAGCATCAAAAATTATAGATACGTTTGAGACGTATCAGCATCCCCAAGCTTAACTCCTGCTCGTCCTCGAGTAGGTAAGTAATAACAAAAGAAATAATTTTTGAGGTGACATGCACCTACACAATCTTGATCATCTATGTAAGCGTTGTGCGCTGTGATCAAAAGAACTTAAAACATGGGCATGAAAGATATAATCTTGATAGAAGAAACTTAGCAACCATGTTATAACATGAAAAAGAACACAAACAAAAGATCATGAAAATGAAACAATGAAAGTCAAACGTGTGTTCAAATCATATGGAAAAACATACAAATGGTTTTCAGCTTGTCCTTCATGAGAGAGCAAAACATAAATGCATAGGACACCTTCAAGTTTAAGAGGGCGACTAGATACAAGTAATTTAAGAACAAGTGAAACCAACATCATGAATCAATCAATGAAAACTTTGGGACAATGCACATTATACTCAGAATGACAACTATGCTCTCTTAGATGGTGCATAAAGGTAGAAGGTGGTGACTCAACAAAAAAGTAAAAGAAAGGCCCTTCGCAGAGGGAAGCAGTGATTGCAAGTTTTATAAACCTTCAAAAATTATGGTACTTACTGGCTTTGAGCTCTCATTGCCCCCATCATAAGCATCTTGAATGGTTAAAGTTAATGCGAATACACTTATGATGCATATGCTTGAAAATCTTAAGTTGAAAACCTCGTGTCCCATGAAATACGAATACCCAAACCTCATGCTACTCGACTTAGAGTCCCAAGCAAGCTCTTGTCATTGTAAGTATACATGTATCATCGAGAACCGCCAACGGGGTACCTCCGTGCCCGATGACATGGAACAAGCCCATATCAAAATGACAGGACAAACAGACAATGAACACCTCGGCATCTCTTTTACTTACCATTGGTATAGCTTTTTATTGTGAGATGCGTCGTCAAATGTTCACTATGGGCATGCTGTAAATTTCCACCATGAATTATGCATGGCTTAGATTAGCGGCCCAGGCGTTTCTCTAACACATATACAAACTCCATTATCCCGCAAGATTCCCAACTTATTTCACATCGTGAGTATCCATAAACAAAAGATCACGATATCAACTCAAATGAAAGAAAGTGCAATGTTGAAAGCTTGCCCCATGACGGCATGGCTGGGCTAATTTCCAACTTACAACTTGCAAGCATAACAACTCAACATAAGAGAGCCACAATGTCAAAATTTTAAAGCGAGAAAAGTAAAGTGTGCCATCAGGTTCGTGAGAGCTTTACTGACCAATTTTCGCATAACACCAAAAGAGTTTAATTTGAAGGATAGATAAAAGCAAGTCAAATGTACTTTAGAATAGCAAATTGCTAATAGGTATGTATGGTGGACACAATGGCAAACTTGGTTTTTAGGAGTTGGATGCACGAGTAGAGCTCATACTCAGTACAAAATGAGGGCTAGCAAAAGACTGGGAGCGACCAACTAAGAGAGCAATAACGGCCATAATCATGCAAAGCGACAAAGCGACATTAAAAGAAGCATAAGATGGCATCAAAAGTCAAAAACTAAATGATCATAGAGGCAATGTCGACTTTGTATGAGTCAAACATGTGTGAGCATGCGCCAAGTCAACCCAAATAAAGCATCAAAGAGAAAACCAAAGTAATGCTTCCAAATAATTAAAACAATGCATAATTTTTTCAAAGGCTCATTAAGCAATCTCAGTCATTTGAGACAAGTCATGCTACAGCAAAACCACTAAGCATACTATCAAAAAGACATCAAGCACGACATGCAAAAGCCTAGGCCACAGTCTACACAAGCTCCTTTTTGTACCACTTTTTTGCATAAAGCTTTTTCTCTTTTCCAACACCATTCGAACTTTTTATAAACAACTCTTTTGATGAAAACCAACATGGACCAGAGGTCAAAATACACCGTGATAAAAAGATATAATAAGATCTGAACAAAAATCAAGGCAAAAATTGAAAGCTAAACGCAGTAGCAGAAAAAGAGAACACTCGTTGAAATGATAAGAGTGAAAAACGGAGTGTTCTTGGCAAATGGAAAGCAAGGCAACTTCTCCAAAGGAAATTTGTTGGGGTCCAACCATTTATTGCAGCAAACAAAACTAAACAAAACTGAAAACTAAAACAACTGATGCTCCAAGAAAAACGCATAATGCATGAAGCAATAAAAATATAGTGTGTTGAAAAGTGACCTGATTTTTGCCGATGAAGAAGGGGTGCCTCGGGGGCATCCCAAGCTTTGACGCTTGTACCTCTTGGATATTTCTTGGGGTGCGTGGGCATCCCCAATCTTGAGCTTTTGTCCATTCTTCAACTCATCTCATCATTCTCCAATCCCTACACTTGAAAACTTCCTTCATACAAAACTAAACACAATTCTATTAGCAACATTAGTGTAAGCATAAAATTGAATCAACCCTTTTTGCTTCAGGTTTCAACTCAAAACCACCACATATAAATTATATACTACTGTAGCAACTTCCGCAAAAGTTCCGTGATCAAAAGAACTAAAAAAGAAAGCGATAAAGCGGCAAACACAAATATTGGCAGAAATCTGTCAAAACAGAACAGCTGACAAAGATCGAATTTTTAGAGGGTTTTCTGTTGCTCAAATAAAAAAGTGTTCAACTAATGAAAGTTTGGATATAACGTGGGGCATATGCACAAGAAATCTCAGGTCTAAAAGATTTACAGAGAATTTTCATGAATTTTTACGGTGCAGCACCGAAAACTGTTTCAGGACAGCAACATCCCCAAATCTTACCTCACTCAAATTAGAGGCTTCTCTTGGCACAAAAACGAAATAAAAAGGATAAGGAGTGGTTATTACAATAGTAATAACTTTCAAGACTCAAATAAAAGAAAAATTACTGAAAGTAAAAACATTGGGTTATCTCCCAAGAGTGCTTTTCTTTAACGCCTTTGAGCTAGGCGCAGCAAATGTGAATCAAGTAATATCAAGTGATGAAGCATCAAGCTCATAATTTGCTCTAAGAATAGAGTCAAAAAGCAATTTGTTTCTCTTTATAGGGAAGTGTTCCATACCTTTCTTGAGTGGGAATTGATATTTGATGGTGCCTTCCCTCATATCAATGATGGCACCTACAGTTCGAAGAAAGGGTCTTCCAAAAATAATAGGACATAAAGCATTGCATTCAACATCCATGACAAGAAAATCAACGGGAAGAAGGTTATTGTTAACCATAATAAGAACATCATTATTCCTTCCCAAAGGTTTCTTCTTAGCAACATCAGCAATAGGAACATCATAATAACACTTTTCAAGCGGTGGTAAATCAAGCATGTCATAAATTTTTCTAGGCATGATAGAAATACTAGCACCTAGATCACATAAAGCATGGCAATCAAAACCATTAACATGCATATCAATGATGGGTTCCCAACCATCTTCTAACTTCTTGGGAATAGAAGCCTTTTGCTTCAACTTTTCATCCCTAATTTTCATAAGAGCATTGGTAATATGCTTAGTAAAAGCAACATTTAAAGGACTAGCATTGGGAGTCAAAGCAAGCTTTTGCAAGAAAAAAATAACTTCAGATATATTGCAGCCATCAACATCAAAATCATTAAAGGAAATAGAGCTATCATCTCCTACACTCTGAAAAATTTCAGCACTCTTTTGAGAAAAAGTTTTTGCTGTTTTAGGCTTTTTAACACTAGGAGTAGGAGTTTTCTCTACACCAATCAAAGTAAGAGGGTTGCTAGCATTAGGAATAACATCATTAGAGGTAGTAATGGTACATAACTTCATCTTTCTAGCCATCTCATCTTCTCTTTCCCACCTGGCATGCAATTCTGCTAGCATCCTAACATTTTCATCAATTCTAACTTGTATAGCATTAGCAGTAGCAAAAGGATTGTTCTCCTTCACATCATTAGGCAACACTTTTAATTTCAGAAGTTCAACATCATGAGCAAGGCTATCAACTTTAGAAGCAAGAATATCAATTTTGCCTAACTTTTCCTCAGCAGACTTGTTAAAAGTATTTTGCTTACCGATGAAGTCCTTGAGCATAACCTCAAGCTCGGAGGGCGCGGCCCTAGTGTTGTTGGAGGAATTACCATAAGAGTTACCATAAGCATTACCATTGGTAGAAGGATATGACCTATAATTGTTACTAGCAAAATTGTTCCTATAAGAATTGTTGTTGAAATTATTATTTCTAATGAAGTTTACATCAACATGCTCTTCTTGAGCAACCAAAGAGGCCAAAGGAACATTATTAGGATCTACATGAGTCCTATCATTAGAAAGCATAAGCATAATAGCATCAATCTTATCACTCAAGGAAGAGGTTTCCTCAACAGAATTTACCTTCTTACCTTGTGGAGCTCTCTCGGTGTGCCATTCAGAGTAATTTACCATCATATTGTCGAGGAGCTTCGTTGCGGCGCCCAAGGTAAGGGACATGAAAGTGCCTCCAGCAGCTGAATCAAGTAGATTCATTGAAGAAAATTCAGTCCTGCATAAAAAGTTTGGACAATCATCCAAGTAGTCAGTCCATGAGTGGGACAATTCTTTATCATAGATTTCATTCTTTCCTAAGCCTGAGCAACATGTTCATTATCAAACTGACTAAACTTCATAATATTGCTACGCAAAGCTATAATCTTAGCAGGAGGATAGTATCTACCAATAAAAGCATCCTTACACTTAGCCCATGAATCAATACTATTTTTAGGCAAAGATAGCAACCAATCCTTAGCTTTTCCTCTCAAAGAAAAAGGAAACAACTTAAGCTTAATAATATCACTTTCTACATCCTTATAATTCTTGCATCTCACATAGCTCAACAAAATTGTTGAGATGAGCTGCAGCATCATCAGTACTAGCACCTGAAAATTGCTCTTTCATAACAAGGTTCAACAAAGCAGGCTTGATCTCATAAAAATATGCAGCAGGAGCAGGTGGCACAATAGGAGTGCAGATAAAATCACTATTATTAGTGCTAGTAAAATCACACAACTTGGTGTTTTCAGGAGTAGCCATTCTAGCAAAACTAAAAGCAGACAAGTAAAAACAACTATAAAGGATACTAATTTTTTTGTGTGTTTTTGATAAAACGATGCAAGTAAAAATAAAGTAAAGCAAAACTTAAAACAAAGTAAAGGATGTGCGTGCGAAACTCCCCTTGCAGAAGTCTTCTTTTTCCCCGGCAACAGCGCTAGAAAATTATGCTTGATGCGGCACGGTGTTGATAGTTTTTCACCGTCCAGTTGGGAACCCCAAGAGGAAGGTATAATGAGTACAACAGCAAATTTTCCCTCAGTAAGAAACCAAGGTTTAATCGTATCCGGGAAAAAGCCAAACGTCAGAAGGTGATACCCGCTAGCTTCGCGACAGCTCCGGACAATTTATAGGGCGCCTCGTCCAAGCTTTGATTTGCGAGCGGCAATGTGGAACCTCCACACAACACAACCAAATACTTTGCTCCCAACTTACGATAAGGTTGTCAATCTCACCGGTTTGCTTGAAACAAAGGGTATGAACGTATCGAGTAGAAAGTAATAGTAATATGCGAGTAAAGTAAACAGTATGAGTAAAGTAAACATGTGATAGCAATATAATGGAAATAGGACCGGGGTCCACAGTTCACTAGTGGTGTCTCTCCATAAGATAAAATAACACATGCTGGGTAAACAAATTACAGTTGGGCAATTGATGGAATAAAGACAACGTGCATATGTCGAGAGGATCACTATGAGATTTACTCTGGGCATTACAACAAGATACATAGACCGTCATCCAACTGCATCTATGACTAATAATCCACTTGTGGTGAATCAATCCAAGAACTCCACAAGTATTAAGTTGTGAACAACAGATAACTGCATTAAGGAAAGTGTGTAATGTAAACAAAGCATATGCCCTTGAGCATATGAATGTTGTTTTCTCCCTAGTGGCAACAACACATCTACAACCTTAGAGGTTTCTGTCACTCCCCCAGATTAAATAGAGGCATGAACCCACTATCGAGCATAAATACCCCCTCTTGGAGTCACTAGCAACTACTCGGCCAAGATAGCTACTAACAACGGAGAGCATGCAAGATCATAAACAACATAGAGATAACATAAGATAATATTCAGCACATCAACTCAATCATAACACCAATATTCATCGGATCCCAACAAACACAACATGTAGAATTACATAACGGTGATCTCGATCATGTAAGGCAGCTCACGAGATCTAAACATGAAGCACATGGTGGAGAAGACAACCAACTAGCTACTGCAATGGACCCATAGTCCAAGGTAGACTACTCACTCATCGCGCCGGAGGCAAGCATGGCGATGAAGAAGACCTCCGATGGCGATTCCCCTCTCCGGCAGGGTGCCAGGAAGAGCTTCTGGACCCTCCCGATCTCGGGTCGACGGCGGCGGCGGATCGCGATGTATTCTGGAAAAGTGATCGGGTATTTAGGTTTTTCCCGTTGGGGGGTCTTTATAGGCGAAGGGGCGGCGCCAGAGGTGGGCCAGGGTGGCCTCACCACCAGGGGGTGTGGGCCAGGGGCAGGCCGTGCCGCCCTGTTGTGTGGCTGCCCTGTGGACCCTCTCTGTCTCCTCTTCGGTTCTCTGGAAGCTTCGGTAAATTCCCGGATGTTCGGCTTTTGTTTTGTCCAATTCCGAGAATATTTCCTGTGTAACTTTTCTGAAACACAAAAACAGCAGAAAATAGGGAACTGGCACTGTGGCATCTTGTTAATAGGTTAGTTCCAGAAAATGCAGAAAAATGCCACGAAGTGTAACGAAACACTAAGCAAATGGTGTAAAAACAAGCATGGAGCATCAAAAATTATAGATACGTTTGAGACGTATCAGTATCTTGTCTAGGGAACCTAGGATTGAACTTAGATTTGTGCCGATCTACTTTTTCTAGAGATTTTAGCATCTATTTCGTACTTTTCTCAACAGGCCAGAATTTCCGCCCTTGGCACCAGAATTTTCGGGGGCCGGATATTCCGCCCTTCGGGCCAGAATTTCCGCCCCGGGGCCAGAATTTCCGCCCCGGGGCCAGAATTTCCGCCCCCTTGGCCGGAATTTCCGCCCCTCTATTGAGTTTAATACGATATAGATGGATCATCTCTAGAGTGTTTCTGCCTCTCTAGTTCCTTTCTATATTCTTTCTAGCTATCTTTTCGACTTGTGTGTTCTCAACCCCGTGCTTTTCTCCCTACCTCTTTCACAGGTGACTCTAGTTCTCGTCCTCGTCATGACTAGCGTGGCCGTTCTGCTGTTTGCAAGCGGAACTTTCGTTTCACCGATAAAGGAACCCTTGAAGATGAGTATGTGACTCGCCAAGCAGAACAGGAAGCTGCCCGAGAGGCAGCAAAGGAGAAGGCAGCTAGGGCGGCCAAGAGGGCTGCTCGCCACCCCTCGAGGGCTCCTCGGATCAACTATGATGCTATGAACTCTGTGGAGTACAGCGCTTTGAGGCAGTTGGACTGGTTTTCTGAGGCAAGAGATGAAGAGCTTGAGGATCCCCGTTTCTGGTGTTTTGCTCAGCAGTGCATCTATGAAGACATCTACCATGCTATGTCACAGAAGGTTTGCTATATGCATGTGTTAGATCGCACTCATCTTCAGAAGAAGTCCGAGTACTTTGGTGATGCTTTGGGTATTATGAAGAGGCTCGGTTTATTTCATCTCATGGATATTCAGTGTCACTACAATGAGAAGATCATTCAGCAGTTCTATGCCACTCTCTCCTTTCAGAATGATGAGCCTATCACCTTCAAGTGGATGACTGGAGATACCATGCGTCAGTCTAACTTCTATGAGTTTGCCAAGCTTTTGAACTATGATTTTCAAGGTTTTAGTGTGCCAGTTGGTCACTGTGTGCATCAGCATGGAGCCCATCCGGATAAGAATCGTTTGGCTCCGCTCTACACTTCCAAGGGGAAGATTGGCACCATCAAGGTTTTGCTTCCTCTCTACAATATTTTGCTCCGCATGTTCAGGGAAAATATCTCACCGTCTGGAGGCAATCGGGATGCTATTCGTTCAGCTCTTGTTGAGCTCATGTACCTATCTCACCGCTGCTTTGTGAGTGAAGACCCCAATGAAGACTTCAAGTTGGATGTGATGCACTACAACTTCAATGAAATGCATGATGCCATGATCTCCAAGCATACTCCACCCTATGCTCCTCACATCATGCTCCTCATTTATGAGAAGGTTAAAGATATGATTTCTCCAAGGGCAACTCAGAGCACAAGCTCAAGCGTATGAATGTGATCAAGCCAACGGAAGATAAGAAAGTTGTCAAAGGTAAAGGAAAGAAGCAGGTCCCTGAAGTTGGTGATGATGTTGAGATGGATGATCCTAGCTCTCCTGTGCCCAAGACCTCCTCCGCTCGTCCATCTCGCAGCAAGAAGAAGCTCTCTTTGTGGCAACACACTCTCTTGTGCATCAATGTTGCCATCCACAAGGAAAACTATGCTGCCTATGAAGAGAGGAGGGCCATCATTCACAATCAATAGTCCATTTGTTGCGAGATTCAGCTTATCCAAGATCCCTCAGCTCAGCTCTCTCCTGTTCCTAAACCTACCTACATTCCGTATGATTGGTGGCAAGATGACAATGGCGTCGATTGGGCTCAGTTGGAGGCTCTCTCCAAGGTTGGTAGTGATGAGGAGATTTCCGAGGAAGATGAGGATGCTGCGGATGATGAGGACGAGTTCGATGATGAGTGATCTCCTTGGGATGTGTAGCATCGCTCTTCTCCCTTTTTGGTGTCTCGATGCCAAAGGGGGAGAAGTAGTTCTATTTAGGATTTGCTTCGGGCCTTCTTAGGGTGTGCTCTTATTTGCTTTTCGTGAACCTTGTGAGTGGAGACTTTGGTGGAACCTTTTATTGTAATAGGCTTGAGAACTTTTTTTAATCTATTTATCTCCTCTTGGTGTGTGTGAATTTGCTCTTGTTGCTCATTTCCTATCTTGCACATGTTTAGGGGGAGCTCGTGTATATGTATTATTATTGCAAATCCTTGTATTGTCATCAAACACAAAAAAAGGGGAGATTGAAAGGACATGTTCCTTGCTTTCGTTTTTGGGTGTTTGATTACAACACAAGGCAATTAATCTTGTGCTAAGCATTGTAGGGATTCTCCAGGTATTGCACAAGACGGATGTTGAAGAGAAGTTTGGAAAAGGGGAATACTGTAGGAAGGCTCAAAATCACCCAGAGGACTGCATTTCACAGGGCCCGAAATTATGTTTTAGGGCCGGAAATTCCGCCCCAGGGCCGGAATTTCCGCCCCTGGACAAAATTTCCGGGGGCCAGAAATTCCATAATTTCCGGCCCTTCAAAATTTGGCTAAGTCCCTTACGGAATGTTGTGGTGCAACGTGCAGTAAGGGGGCCAGAAATTTTGGTTTGGCAGAATTTCCGGGGGCCAGAAATTCCATAATTTCCGGCCCTCAAAAATTCGGCTAAGTCCCTTACGGAATGTTGTTGTGCAACATGCAGTAAGGGGCCCGGAAATTCTGGTTTGGCAGAATTTTCGGGGGCCAGAAATTCCATAATTTCCGGCCCTCGAAAATTCGGCTAAGTCCTTATACAAAGGGTTGTGGTGCAACTCTCTGGTAAGGGGCCGGAAATTCTGAAGAAGCAGAATTTCTGGGGGCCGGAAATTCCATAATTTCTGGCCCCCGCGATTTTTCGCTAAGTCCCTTATCGTGAGCTGTGGTGCAACTCTCTGTATAGGGGCCGGAATTTCTGGCCGAAAATTCTAGAATAGAATTTTCGAGGGCCGGAATTTCTGCCCCCAGGCCGGAATTTCCGCCCTAAGTGAACCCCGGAAATTCCGCCCCCAGGCCGGAATTTCCGGGGTAAGTTACCTCCAACGGGCTGATTTCGAGCTGGCCTATAAATAGTCGTCCCCTACCTCAGATCTGAGCTACCTCATCCACACACTCTCTCCACCATTAAAGCAGAGCTTCAACTCTGTAGATCTCCTTCCCTAGCCAACCAAATCCCCCAAGATTTGGTAGATTGGGAGAGGAGCCCTATCTACAATCCCACCGAAGTGATTTGTGTTTGCTTCACTCCTCCTCCGTGGAACTTGCCTTGGGCAAGAGAGGTCACCTCAAAGCTTCCTCCATGTAAAAGCTTTGTGGTTTTCTTGTTGCGATCCTCCAATTGAGTTGTGGAGTTGTGCCCCAACCTCCGTGTAAGGGTTTCGGTCGGTGCCCCCAATACCACCGCTTAGTGGAAATGAGTTAGCCTTCATGGCTTGCTCACCGGAGAACAAGGTGAGCCTTTGTGGCGTTGGTGGACTCCGTGTCGCCACACCTCTCCAATGTAGACGTACTTCCCCTCAAAAGGAAGGAACTACGGGAATACATCCTTGTGTCTCCGGTCTCCGCTTTACGGTCCTTTCTTACCCTTACTTGTATCTTGTTTGCGTTTTTCTTACTTGCTTGCTTGCTTGCTTGTCACATAGGAAATTCACCTAGTTGAACATCTAGTGAATTTATTTCGTGTCAAGCCTTAAATTTGAAAAAGGTAAAATTTTGTGTAGCGCCTATTCACCCCCCCTCTAGTCGCCCTTAAGATCCATTTCATAAACAAAGCAAATGTCCTTAGACACAAGAATGTTGTTTTCTCCCTAGTGGAAACAACACATCTACAACCTTAGAGGTTTCTGTCACTCCCCTAGATTAAATAGAGGCATGGACCCAACTATCGAGCATAAATACTCCCTCTTGGAGTTACTAGCATCTACTCGGCCAAGATAGCTACTAGCAACGGAAAGCATGCAAGATCATAAACAACATAGAGATAACATATGATATAATTCAGCACATCAACTTGACATAGTACCAATACTCATCGGATCCCAACAAACACAACATGTATGATTACATAAAGATGATCTTGATCATGCTGGGCAGCTCACAAGATCTAAACATGAAGCACATGGTGGAGAAGACAACTATCTAGCTACTGCTATGGACTCATAGTCCAAGGTAGACTACTCACACATCACTTCGGAGGCGACCATGGTGGTGTAGAAGGCCTTCGGTAGGGATTCCCCTCTCCGGCAGGGTGCCAGGAAGAGCTCCTGGATCCTCCCGATCTCGCGACGATGACGACGACGGCTTGTAGTATGTTTCATGGAAAAGAGATCCGTACTTTAGGTTTTTCCCATCGAGGGGACTTTATAGGCAAAGGGGCAGCGTCAGGAGGTGGACCAGGCGCCCTCACCATGGGTGGGCGCGGCCAGGGGCTGGGCCGCGCCCCCCTATGGTGTGGCTGGGCCCTGGCCCCCCCTCCGTCTCATCTTTGGTCTTCGCGAAGAATTGGTAAAAATAGGAGGTTCAGCTTTTGTTTCGTCCAATTCCGAGAATATTTCCTGTGTAACTTTTTAAAAATACAAAAATAGCAGAAAACAAGGAACTGACACTGTGGCATCTTGTTAATAGGTTAGTTCCGGAAAATGCATAAAAACGCCCAAAGTGTAACAAAACTCAAAGCAAATGGTGTAAGAACAAGCATGGAGCATCAAAAATTATAGATACGTTTGAGACGTATCATGTACAAGTAAAATATGCAACATTTTAACTATATTTAATTGCACTATTCATACATCGAATGTGTACATGCATTTCACAGTAGATTTGATTTTCACATATACAAATGTGTTTTCCTTGGTTACGTCTTCGTCGTCATCCTTGTATCATTTGTTATACTTTGTCCCGAAGCCTTCATCTGAAGAAAAATTTTGTCCGACTAGATCTTCGAGGCTAGTACAACCTGTGCATAAGTAAGGAAGCAAATTAGTGATATGATTGAAGCAAATAGATCAGTTACAAGTTTTCAGCAAAGAATCTTACTCTTGGTTAGCACAGAAAGGGTCAAAACATGGCAAGAGAGACACTTAAGCGTCTCTTGTGACCATGTCGTGCTATAAGAAAGCGAGACCTTCATCCTTTTGGTGCGTCACAACTTCAATTGTAGGACTTGACGCCGAAACTCAAAAAAACTATAAAACTCGACAAACAAATTTCTCATGTGAAAATACTTACCAAAGAAGAGGAAAAAAACCCAAAAGGCTGCGTAGGATTGAGATCATACCACCACTGCATGCTGTCGTGCTGCGGAGTTTCCGGATTTGGTCCAAAGTCATCTACTTTCGCAATCTTGGCTGGATCGGTGATTCCGAGGTCATCGTGATCACCGTACATTTGTGAGTACGTGGAGGTGCTGCACTTGTGGCGCCGGAGTCGTTGCATTGAGTTCTTTGACAACCTTGAGGTCGGCTATGTCGGCTTCATCATCAGCGCCTGTGTAGGGGCATAATCCCCATGTTCGGTCTTCTAGGGTATATCGCCGAACACTAGTTTTCCGTTACAACATTACTAATAGATAAATCCTTGAGCAATTCAGTGTTGTGTAGAAATAAATTTTTTTGTTATTTGCATCGAACCCCAACACATGTATCACAACATAGTAAAGTATATCTAGAAGTAATCTAATAACATAAACATAAAAGTAAAAGTAGATCTAGAAGTAACAAAGAGAATCTGCATTACTAGTAGTGCGTATGTAAGATCTGTACTACAACACACTTAGAAACCAGGAAAGCTAACATCGGGAAAGCTAAGAAGTAAAACTTTTTGGAAGGCGAGTGCTTGCAGGCGTTGTCTCTATGCTGGATGGCGAGGTCGAGGTGGCTTGAGCAGAGGTGTCAGAGGCACATCCGGCCATCGCATCCACCTCCAAAACACCGCTGGGGAGGTCATCGTGTCTCCGGCCAGATGCTGCTTGACTTCCGCCTGGCCGACCAGGTGAGATATCCGGGGACCTAAAGAGGAAATAGGCGGCTGTCGAGTGGAGTTAGAGATAAGGACCAGCAGCTGGTCCTTTATTTATACCAAATATCTTGTAGGGTTGCGTCTATTGGGCCCTAATGGGCCAAAATAAAGCAGACGCTTTTATGTGAAAAACCATGTGCGACCGTATGCTATTACATACCAATTATCTTCTGTTACTCGTTTGCGTTGGTCGCGAGAAAAAATTACTGCAAACTTGCAACATTCCTATATTACACACAAATTTTCTAACTTCCCTCATTTGGATTGCTTGACATAAATAAATTACTGCAAACATTCGCCCATACATTTGCATTATTCGAACTACTTGCATCTTGTTATACCTGACAGGGCTATTACAATACTAATTAGGATTACAACAACAACTAATGCATAATGAAGGCATTTTTCTTTATGACGGGCATATTTTTGATCTTCTTCATCTTGAACTTGTCTTCCTCCATTTTCATCTTCTGTATAATATCTGCCAAATTGTATTCAATCTTCACCTTTTCTTCTTCAAACCTCTTCGCTTTTTCCTCTACTTCCATCTTCTCCTCGACAACCTTGCTCAGATCTACTAACAGAAGCTGCATGTCCTCGCACACGCGGCGACAATGGGAGACCTAGAATATTCACATAAAAGCCATCTGATAGGAAGTAGAGCACAAAGTAGAGCTTTATCGATAATCAAGCCTACAAAGTTTGCCTCTTCTAAGACCATGTCATTACCGATAGAGGAAACCAGCGGCGCATTGTACACGCTCCCAGCTTCCCTCAAAACCATGGCGATGGGTGTCGCAAATTTGTCCTCACTAGGATGCGTGAGGCATGCATCGGTTGTAACGACTCCAAATCTATGAGGCATTTCGAAAAGTAAGGTCACTTGTATTTAAATGAGTGGTACTACATTACCCACAATTTCTTACGGTAAACCATGTGTGTTGTACAATGTGTCGCACGAGGAGATAGAAGAAACCGTGTGACATTGTACAACACACACGGTTTACCATAAGAAATCATGGGCATTTCGACAAATCGCACAAGGTGAGTCCACTACTTTTGTGTGTTTCCTTCGGAAGCCTACATTTCTTCCTTACAGTGTTAAAAAGAAACAAAGAAAACTTCTATGAAATATATATAAATTTGTTCATTACATTGGATTGCCTGATATAAAAAATCTCATACGGCTAGTTACAGGAAAATTGTATGCTATGAACTAAATTCAAAATATAACTTCTTATATAACATATAGAATACCCATATACATAATCGAACTTATTCAATTAGAGCTACATTGAGACGATCTACATGGGTATTGTACCCAGCCAAATGAAAACACTTCCTACCAATCTCGAATCCTAGGCGAGCATTTAGAGTGGCATACTTGACTTGTTCAAAGCTCAATGGTGATACGTCTCAAACATATCTATAATTTTTGATGCTCCATGCTTGTTCTTACACCATTTGCTTAGTGTTTTGTTACACTTTGTGGCATTTTTATGCATTTTCTGGAACTAACCTATTAACAAGATGCCACAGTGTCAGTTCTCTATTTTCTGCTATTTTGTGTTTCAGAAAAGTTATACAGGAAATATTCTCGGAATTGGACGAAACAAAAGCTGAACCTCCTATTTTTACCGAAGCTTCGCGAAGACCGAAGATGAGACGGAGGGGGGCCAGAGGCTGGCCACACCACAGGGGGCGCGGCCCAGCCCCTGGCCTCGCCCACCCATGGTGAGGCCGCCTGGCCCCACTCCTGACGATGCCCCTTCGCCTATAAAGTCCCCTCGGTGGGAAAAACCTAGGGGATGGATCGCTTTTCCCAGAAATATACTGCAAGCCGCCGCCATCATCGAATCGAGATCAGGAGGATCCAGGAGCTCTTCCCGGCACCTTGTCGGAGGCCTTCTACACCACCATGGTCGCCTCCGGAGTGATGTGTGAGTAGTCTACCTTGGACTATGGGTCCATAGCAGTAGCTAAATGGTTGTCTTCTCCACCATGTGCTTCATGTTTAGATCTTGTGAGCTGCCCTACATGATGAAGATCATCTTTATGTAATCATACATGTTGTGTTTGTTGGGATCCGATGAGTATTGGTACTATGTCAAGTTGATGTGCTGAATTATATCTTATATTATCTCTATGTTGTTTATGATCTTGCATGTTTTCCGTTGCTAGTAGCTATCTTGGCCGAGTAGATGCTAGTGACTCCAAGAGGGAATATTTATGCTCGATAGTTGGGTTCATGCCTCTATTTAATCTGGGGGAGTGACAGAAACCTCTAAGGTTGTAGATGTGCTGTTGCCACTAGGGAGAAAACAACATTCTTGTGTCTAAGGATATTTGCTTTATTTACATTATGCACTTTGCTTAATGCAATTATCTATTGTTCGCAACTTAATACTCAAGGGGTCCTCGGATGATTCCCCGCGAGTGGATTATTAGTCATAGATGCAGTTGGATGACGGTCTATGTATTTTGTCGTAATGCCCAGAGTAAGCCTCATAGTGATCCTCGTGATGTATGTACGTTATCTTTACTTTATCAATTGCCCAACTGTAATTTGTTTACCCAACATGCTTTATTTATCTTATGGAGAGACACCACTAGTGAACTGTGGACCCCGGTCCAATTTCCTTTACATAGCTTTACCGTTTTACTATTACTCGTTCTGTTTACTTTATTTGCATACTATTATCTTATTACCACTCGATACGCTCATTCCTTTGTTTACAGCAAACCGGTGAGATTCACAACCTCATCGTAAGTTGGGAGCAAAGTACTTGCTTGTGTTGTGCAGGTTTTACGTTGCTGCTGGTAGAAGACACGCCGTTACAAGTTTTCTGGCGCCATTGTCCGGAGTGTCACGAAGCTAGCAAGCATCACCTTCTGAAGTTTGGCTTTCTCGTACTGGTTCGATTAAACCTGGGTTTCACAACTAAGGGAAGACTTGCTACTGTGCTCATCATACCTTCCTCTTGGGGTCCCCAACGGGTTATACTTACAAGCCATCAAGCAGTTTTTCTGGCGCCGTTGCCGGGGAGGAAAAAGACTTCTGCAAGGGGAGTCTCGCACGCACAATCTCTTACTTTTTTTTATTGTTTTGCTTGCATCTTTTTTATAAAAAATACAAAAAAATTAGCTTCCTTTATAGTTGTTACTTTATTTCTCTTAGTTTATTATATTGTTCCCTAAGTATGTTTTGTAGGACATCTCATTAGGTAGTGGTTCTATTATTGGGAAAGGTAACATTGAGGAGTTCTTTAATCATATTAGTATGCATAAAGATGTTGAGGATAGATCTTTGGTTGAGCTCGCTCCTAGTTATGAAGTTGCTTCTGTTTATTTAGTTCACATGTTGGAGGCTAGGTTTGTTAACCTTAATCCTTTTATGCAACAAATGTTTCTTAAGCTTCATGATATCAAAGACTCCGAAAAGAAAGATTTTATCTTGGAGACTTTGCGTAGAGAATTTAGAGATGTTGCTATTGAAGCTAGGAAAGTTTTTGAGCGTTTTGATATGCTTGGCTCGTCTGTTAATGTTGCTGGTACAAACAATGAAACCAAAGTACCAATACCTAGCAAACTCTTGGGATTGCATGAAGCTTTGGAAAATAATTTTGATTGGATCTGTCCTGAAAATTTTTTTAGTGAATTGAGTGAACCAAAGTGTGATCACAAGGGGTCTTCAAAAATTATGTGGATGCAATACAATGTCTTGTTGAAAATACTTATGCAATGGATCTTAATGCATCACTTGATATTACTTGATTTCCACCTTTCTGCGCCTAGCTCAAAGGCGTTAAAGAAAAGCACTCTTGGGAGATAACCCATTGTTTTCTTTTCAGTACTTTTTATTTTATTTGAGTCTTGGAAGTTATTACTACTGTAATAACTGCTCCTTATCCTTTTTATTTCGTTGTTGTGCCAAGAAGAACCTCTAATTTGAGGGAGGTAAGATTTGAGGAAGTTGCTGTCCTGAAACAGATTTCGGTGTTGCACCGTAAAAATTCGTGAAAATTCTCAGAATATCTTTTTGACCTGCGATTTCTTGTTCATATGCCCCAGGTTATATCCAAACTTTCATTAGTTTTACACTTTTTGATTTGAGCAACAGAAGGTCCTCTAAAAAATCAACCTTTGTCAGTTGTTCTGTTTTGACAGATTTCTGCCACTATTTGTGTTTGCCTCTCTATCGCTTTCTTTTTGAGTTCTTTTGATCACGGAACTTTTGAGGAAGTTGCTACAGTAGTATATGCTTTATATGTGGTGTTTTTGAGTTGAAACCTGAACCAAAAAAAGGGTTGATTCATTATTATGTTTATGCTAACGTTGCTAATAGAATTGTGTTAAGTTTTGTATGAAGGAAGTTTTCAAGTGTAGGGATTGGAGAATGATGAGATGAGTTGAAGAATGGACAAAAGCTCAAGCTTGGGGATTCCCATGTCACCCCAAGAAATATCCAAGAGGTACAAGCATTAAAGCTTGGGGATGCCCCCGAGGCACCCCTTCTTCATCGGCAAAAATCAGGTCACCTTTCAAAATACTATATTTTTATTGCTTCATGCACTATATGTTTTTCTTGGAGCGTCTTTACTTTTAATTTCAGTTTTCTTTTGTTTTGTTTGCTGCAATAAATGGTTGGACCCCAACAAATTTCTTTTGGAGGAGATTTACTTGTTTTCATTTGCCAAGAACACTCCGTTTTTCACTCTTATCGTTCAACGAGTGTTCTCTTTTTCTAGAACTGCGTTTAGCTTTCGTTTTTTGCCTTGATTTTTGTTCAAATCTTGTTTTATCTTTGTATAAAGGTGTATTTGGACCTTTGGTCTATGTTGGTATTCATCAAAAGAGTTGTTTCAAAAAGGTTTGAATGGTGTTGGAAAAGAGAAAAAGTTTCATGCAAAAAAGTGGTACAAAAAGGAGCTTGTTTAGACTGCGGCTTAGAATTTTTAATGCCATGCTTGATGTTGTTTTGATAGTATGCTTAGTGATTTTTGCTGTAGCATGACTTGTCTCAAATGACTGAGACTGCTTAATGAGCCTTTGAAAAAATCATGCGTTGTTTTTATTATTTGGAAGCATTAATTTGGTTTTCTCCTTGATGCTTTATTTGGGTTGACTTGGCGCATGCTTACAACATGTTGGACTCATACAAAGTCACCATAAGCCTCTATGATCATTTAGTTTTTGACTTTTGATGCCATTTTATGCTTCTTTTAATGATATTTTGTCGCTATGCATGATTATGGCTGTTATTGCTCTCTTAGTTGGTCGCTCCGAGTCTTTTGCTAGCCCTCATTTTGTACTGAGTATGAGCTCTACTCATGCATCCAACTCCCAAAAACCAAGTTATTCCAATGTGTCCACTATAAATTCCTATGCATGGTATTTGCAAGCCATTCCAAGTAAAATTTCATGTGCTACCTTTCAAGAACCTTCAAAATACTTCTCATTTTGTGACACTATTTTCAGCTCATGGGGACATAGTGGTCGGATTTGCTATCTTCCATATTTTTTCATTCCAAAAAGAAAAAAAAAGAAAAAAGAAAAGAAAAAAGGCACTCCTCCATGGTATGTGAATGTTGGTGGGCACCCGATGGAATCGGTTAGCCATGGTTTGTGAAAGGAAAAAAGGTGGGGAGGAGTGCTAAGCTTTATAAAAGAGCACAAAAGTGCCAATCTCTCTCAAAAACTTGCTTCATTTTTTGTATGGAAAATAGTAAGAACCCCATTGCCAGTCGTTGACAAAGACAACCACCTCTCAAAACCCAATTTTTATCTCTTTGTTTTACAAATGAAAAGCTCTAGCACATGTTTAATCACTGCTTCGCTCTGCGAAGGGCCTTTCTTTTACTTTTATGTTGAGTCACCGCCTTCTACCTTTATGCACCATCTAAGAGAGCATAGTTGCCATTCTGAGTTTAATGTGCATAGTCCCAAAGTTTATCATTGATTGATTTATGATTATGGTTTCAGTTGTTCTTAAATTATTTGTAGCTAGTCGCCCTCTTAAACTTGAAGGTGTCCTATGCATTTATGTTTTGCTATTCCATGAAGGACAAGCTGAAAACCATTTGCTATGTTTTCCATATGATTTGAACACACTTTTGACTTTCATTGTTTCATTATTCATGATCTTTTGTTTGTGTTTCTTTTCATGTTATAACATGGTTGTTAAGTTCTTATTGTCAAGATTATGTCTTTTATGCCCATGTTTTAAGTTCTTTGATCCCAGCACTCAATGCTTTACATAGATGATCAAGATTGTGATGGTGCATGTCACCTCAAAAATTATTATTTTGTTATCACTTACCTACTCGAGGACGAGCAGGAGTTAAGCTTGGGGATGCTTGATACGTCTCAAACGTATCTATAATTTTTAATGCTCCATGGTTGTTCTTACACCATTTGCTTAGTGTTTTGTTACACTTCGTGGCGTTTTTATGCATTTTCCGGAACTAACCTATTAACAAGATGCCACAGTGCCAGTTCCCTGTTTTCTGCTGTTTTTGTGTTTCAGAAAAGTTACACAGGAAATATTCTTGGAATTGGACGAAACAAAAGCCGAACCTCCTATTTTTACCGAAGCTTCGTGAAGACCAAAGATGAGATGGAGGGGGGCCAGAGGTTGGCCACACCACAGGGGGCGCGGCCCAGCCCCTGGCCGCGCCCACCCATGGTGAGGCCGCCTGGCCCCACTCCTGATGACACCCCTTCGCCTATAAAGTCCCCTCGACAGGAAAAACCTAGGGGACAGATCGCTTTTCATAGAAACATACTGCAAGCCGCCATCGTCGTCGAATCGAGATCGGGAGGATCCAGGAGCTCTTCCCGGCACCCTGTCGGAGAGGGAAATCCCTGCCGGAGGCCTTCTACACCACCATGGTCGCCTCCGGAGTGATGTGTGAGTAGTCTACCTTGGACTATGGGTCCATAGCAGTAGCTAGATGGTTGTCTTCTTCACCATGTGCTTCATGTTTAGATCTTGTGAGCTGCCCTACATGATCAAGATCATCTTTATGTAATCATACATGTTATGTTTGTTGGGATCCGATGAGTATTGGTACTATGTCAAGTTGATGTGCTAAATTATATCTTATGTTATCTCTATGTTGTTTATGATCTTGCATGCTTTCCGTTGCTAGTAGCTATCTTGGTCGAGTAGATGCTAGTGACTCCAAAAGGGAGTATTTATGCTCGATAGTTGGGTTCATGCCTCTATTTAATCCGGGGGAGTGACAGAAACCTCTAAGGTTGTAGATGTGCTGTTGCCACTAGGGAGAAAACAACATTCTTGTGTCTAAGGACATTTGCTTTGTTTACATTACGCACTTTGCTTAATGCAATTATCTGTTGTTCACAACTTAATACTCAAGGGGTCCTCGGATGATTCCCCGCGAGTGGATTATTAGTCATAGATGCAGTTGGATGGCGGTCTATGTATTTTATCGTAATGCCCAGAGTAAGCCTCATAGTGATCCTCGTGATGTATGTATGTTATCTTTACTCTATCAATTGCCCAACTGTAATTTGTTTACCCAGCATGCTTTATTTATCTTATGGAGAGACATCACTAGTGAACTGTGGATCCCGGTCCAATTTCCTTTACATAGCTTTACTATTTTACTATTACTCATTCTGTTTACTTTACTTGCATACTATTATCTTATTACCACTCGATACACTCATTCCTTTGTTTACAGCAAACCGGTGAGATTGACAACCTCATCGTAAGTTGGGAGCAAAGTACTTGTTTGTGTTGTGCAGGTTTCACGTTGCTGCTGGTGGAAGACACGCCGTTACAAGTTTTCTGGCGCCATTGTCCAGAGTGTCACGAAGCTAGCAAGCATCACCTTCTGAAGTTTGGCTTTCTCCTACTGGTTCAATTAAACCTTGGTTTCACAACTGAGGGAAGACTTGCTACTGTGCTCATCATACCTTCCTCTTGGGGTTCCCAACGGGCTGTACTTACAAGCCATCAAACGGTATGTCGGCCCATCCTTCTCTTCTGATGGTTGCTATCTCTGGATCATTTTTAGAAAGATTGGTCTCAATGTATGCATTCGCCAAAGCATAGAGACCTGGGGGATAGTTGAAGGTTGGATTGCGGATCTCCCTCTGGAGGTCGCATGCCCCAGGATCGGTGATTCCGTTGTACTTTAGCATCTGGACATCGTGATGGATTGCTGTGGCCCAGAACATGATTGCAACATTGTTCAGGAACTCCCTTAGGAGCTCTGGCACTGCATCCGCATGGCATATCTGGAAGACCAGAGTCTCGGACGTCACAGAGAGTTGCAGGATGGCGGCGCGTTGTCTCTTCTCTGGCGGAAGGTTCTTCTGCTTCACATTGTTCACTGCGTTGGTATAATCGCAGTCCAGGCCAACGCACTTGGAATCCTCCGGTGCGCGGTCGAGAAACTCCCGATGCACGTGACGGATCCAACTCTCCACACGTGATGCTCGGAGAGTGACCGTCACCCTGAAGCGCATGCCTTGCTCGACAAAATAGTACAACCTGCTCCTGGGTACGGCCGCCATAGCAAGCACTTGATCGGTCTCTTGATTTCGATGCATTAGAATGATGGAAAGATGATCGAGAGGAGAACGCTAGGACTGTGGCCGGGGTGTTGATCTCGTCTCGTAACCGATCTTAAGATTTTATAGTGTATTATCAGTCTACAACACCGTATCATTAATTTCATGATCAATGTGAGCACGGTGGCGCCGGATTTCAGGCGACTAGCCAAGGAAGTGCCACCGTCACTAGCGCGTACGTGGGAAGCGAGAGCGCACTTGGTGATCGGAATACGAGGAGATAACCTTGGAAACACACACACGATTAATGTGGCTAACGCGTCAGCAATGGAGCAGTAAAATGGAAATGATTGGCATAGCGGAGGCGTCGTGAAATTAAAGCACACGACAGCCGCTTCTAAGCCGTGTGTGAATTTAGTGACGGTCTCTAAGGGCTCGTTCGGCTCCTATCATTTGGGGCTGATATCAAAGAATTCATTTATGATTCCAGCAATTACTTGTTTGGCTGTCACAAAATTGGTTATAAAATTTATTTGGAATTCCATGGTTTGTCATCCTATGCCCAACCTTAATACCTATTGGGTACCCTGTCATTTCTATGGATTTGCCAAAATGAAATGATATCATCATATCATTTCTACCAAATGAAATAAAATGATGGGTGCCAAACTAGCCCTGAAGGATATCCGTGTGCAATATTTTCACACACGGTTCTCCAAATATAGCCGTTTGTGTTATGCCCACGCTGAAGCCCGCCCCGGCCTCCCGCACACAGTATGTTTACCGGCCTGTATGCCATATATGACATCGCACATGCACAACTTTTTCGTTTGCGACGAAGGGTCTTAAAAGGTTTGATCTGTACTGGTGTTGTCAATCACTGCCATTTTATTTCGATACAAATGTAGAAGAGCGCACCAAGAGCACTAATCTCTATATGGCTCCCCTAATAGCGGTGTCAATGTCTTATCCGCACAATTGTAGCAATAGCAAACAACATCAAGATTAGGACCGGTAAAACCACACGACCCATTTTGGTACTTCTGTTGTATGCACAGATCCATACATGGTATTTGATTGCAGGGATGGAGGTTGACTTCATAAAACTTACACTTGTCAGCTTCAGTGCCTATAATAACGAAAAGATCCATTAGGCGATAGAGTATGCTTGGTAAAGTTTCAGTGATTATCTTGTGTACTCACCATAACAGAAGAGGACTGCTAACATGACCACATATACAACCACTATTGGCATCTTGCATGCCATGGCGAATGCTTGGATGGAATCCTTGAGGTGTACAAGGCAAGAGTTCTTTTTTTTGCTGGCAAGAGCTGGACAACTTGAGAGAAGAAGGATTCAGCAGGCGTGTTTATCTATAACGTTAGACTAGTCACAATGGAGAGTATCATACACTAGTATCATGCATATGATACTAGTTTATGATACCACTACTACAATGCATAATATTATAGAGTAGTATCATAGTTTCATCATATTTAATGTTTTGTAGAATCTCAATGCAAATATGTGTACAAGATATATTTGTCACTAACTTTTCTAGATTGACGTGCTATGATACAGTATCATGATATGATACCACATTCACCTCTCTCCTTATTAATTATGGTGCCACATCAGCTTTTTATATGCATGTAGTGCAT
This sequence comes from Dactylis glomerata, assembly GCA_007115705.1. NCBI lineage: Eukaryota > Viridiplantae > Streptophyta > Magnoliopsida > Poales > Poaceae > Dactylis > Dactylis glomerata. Next base: position 1,409,377 of record QXEO01000477.1, on the reverse strand, counting down.
GATACTAGCTATGATACTCCCATTGTGAGTAGTCTTAGACTAGTCATAGTGGGAGTAATTTAGATGGTAACATCACACTTTTCAAGATAGAATGGTGACATGGCAGGTCATTAATTGAAGAGAGAGAGGCTTGTGGTAACTAGCTATGTTACCATAACATCACACACCCCAAAGCAAAATGAGTCTATAACCTAATAAATGACACCTTGCATGACACCACACATAAGTTACTACCCACTATGAAGGTAGTAACATATAATAGTAACATGTGCATGACACTACTCTAAGTTACTCCCCACTATGAGCAGCCTTAGGCCTTTCACAATGGATGTATCTTAGCACGGTATCATAGGTAAAATGGTGATGTGGCACCCTAATTAATGATGAAAGAGAGTGGTGTTGTATCTTAGCTAAGCTACAACCCTTGCACGGTATCATAGGTAAAAATGCATGGCTAGCCCAATCACATACATGCATATACCCAAAATCAATTAATGTAGATACAACACTTTAGAGACAATGCATTGTGATAGTTGTCTCTTAAAATAAACCATTGTCTAGGATATCACGCTAAGATACAATGCATTGTGAAAGGCCTTAGGCATGCATGCCATGGATAAGCGTATGTTCGGAAAACATTAAATGATAATTAATAATATATTTATGTCGACAATCAATGTGTTGATACATCCAAAATATTCAATTGTTTGGTACGGTAGATAATTACTTGTTTCAATTAGTATGGGAAATGTGCCCATGTGCATTATAACAGGGAAGAAAACAATAAAAATTACAGTGACACAACATGGTACTCCCTCCATGCCGGATAATTAGGCAAATAACATGGGGCAGCGGAACCAAGGTATGTTGTGATTGGCTTCAAAATTGTGATTCAAATCAGCCGTTTGGTTTCTTTGAGGAGTTAATCATGGGAGTTATAACCTGAATTAATTATAGGACCAAGGCATGCAGCGGGTAGATAGGATCACAAGGCCCAGATTTAACACATGCAAAAACGTTTTTAGAAGAAAGGAAAGGCTAGGAGGATTTCTAGGCATTATCATGCATACATAGAAGTAAATAGGAGCAATTAAAACGCAGATTTGCCTAACAAAATGGTTTACTCTTTCACCTCAGATTTGCCTAATTATCCGGTATGGAGGGAGTAAGAAAATATAATTATGGCGACAGAACAAGAGCAATAAGAAGATTTTGCACAATCTGACCAAGCTCAACCGGAGGCTAAGAGGTTCATCAGAATGTTTCCAAAATTTTCTTGGAGAGTCCAATCTGACAGAAAGCCGATGACGTGGAGGAGGAGCTGTTCTTAGAGAGAAGGTGTTGGAGAAATCAGCAATTTACCAGAGAATTTAATCCATGAAAACAGTAAACAAAACACGGCAGAAAGCATCGAAATCAAACTAACCATGTTTACAAGTGAACGGTATGAACAAAGCATATCTAGCATATCTAAATCGATTGCTAGTCTGAGAAACTGAAGCGCAAATGCGAAAATCAGGAAGACATACAGTGTTGGAGCCGGTGCGGATGCAGAACCGTCGTTGGTGTTGTCGTCAGTGAGAGACATGTCGCCGAAGAGATTGTCAATGTCGGGGAAGAAGTCCTCGTTGGGGAAGACGTCGTCCTCGTGGGCGTCCGTGATGAAGAAACCTTCAGTAGTCGCGCAGAGCGCTCCCCAAAAACCTTATCGCCTCTCTCCCGTACAGGATCGCAAGAGACGGGGTTCCGGAGGCCTATTGTCCCGGCTCGCGGTGCACGCCGCAAGACGGGATGGGGAAGACTGTGAGGCAGCGCAAAGCTTTGGAGCCAGTGGTGGCTGTGTGCGCTGAGGGAGGCAAACAGGCAGCGCGGGAGGCGAAACGAACAGCCAGAAGACGAACCGAACAGTCTCGTATTCATTTTCCACTCAGGCTAATCGTTTCAGCTTCCACGTGACCGTTCAGTTCCGTAGTCCAGTCATGCGTGACAAAAATAAAGGCTCGGCACATTCCGCAAACCGCGGCGCGCGCGCGCGTCGTGACGAGGCGAGGCATGGCGTGGCGTGGCGTGGCGTGGCGTGGCGTGGCGAGGCGGGCGGAGGAGGAGGAGGAGGAGGAGCGCGCGTGAGAGAGCTTTCTTCTCACACACTCTTACCACAAGGGGGAGAGCTCACCTTATATGTTGGTCCAACTCCTTCCAAACTAGCAAGGTGGGACTAAACATTTGTCCCACCCCTTGTCATGCATGAATGGGCCACATGGGCCTCTAGGATTTAGGAATTATTGGATTTACTATTTATAGGTTGGGCCATAAAGGGCCAAAATTCCAACAATCCCCCACCAGATCCTAGAGGCACATAAAGTTGCCTTAGGTTCCAAAACATTGTTTATATACCAGTGCTGCAGTGGAGACTGTTAAGTTGAACTTCCACCTAGATCTCTATGCTACACTAGACTGCTACTTGAACAGTGGACTAGGCCTTGAACTGCAAGTTTTCTGCGAATCTAGTTTTACACAAAGCCTTGACTGATACTGGGCTGCCGTGGGACTTCCCCGCGGTTTGGAGCTTATACGTCATACTCCGAGGCCTTTCATGAGTTTGTTAAAGAGCACCCAACTCTCATAGACTGCGACGTTGAACAGTCAGACTCACATAGGTGTGTTCTTCAAAAGATGTTCTGCAGGACAACATCTCTGCTTAAGTAAGCCACTTAGAACACATTAAGATAAAATCATCCTGCCTTGCAGATTAGGAGAGTTCTGCATCTTCACGGAGTGGTATTATACAAAGTAGGGATACTCTCCTCTCAATTGACCAACAGCTTGTCTCCCAATTCTAATTCACGGGATCTCCGATCACATAGAGTGGGTTACCACTGTGGACAACTCATATTGTGGGTCTCATACCCATCTCCTTCGATGCATAATCTATCACGTTTCGTGATAGACCCTTTGTGAAGGGATCTGCCAAATTCTTAGATGTGTGGATGTAATCCAACGCAATAACTCCGGAGTTTCTCATTTTTCTGACAGATTTTAATCTCCTCTTCACATGCCTTGATGACTTCATGTTATCCTTAGAACTGTTTACTTTGATGATCACAGTTTGATTATCACAGTTCATAGGAATTGCGGGTATTGGTTTTTCAACCACAGGCAAGTCCATCAAGAGCTCACGAAGCCACTCTGCTTCAACAGTGGCTGTGTCTAATGCTGTGAGTTCTGCTTCCATAGTTGACCTCGTTAAGATGGTCTGCTTGCAAGACTTCCAAGAAACAGCGCCACCACCAAGTGTAAACACATAACCACTCGTGGCCTTTGTCTCATCAGCATCAGAAATCCAATTTGAGTCACTATACCCTTCAAGTACCCTTGGGTACCCAGAGTAGTGAATTCCATAGCTCGCAGTGCCTTTCAAATAGCGCAAAACCCTTTCAAGGGCCTGCCAATGAACATCTCCAGGATTTGACACAAATCGACTCAACTTGCTTACAGCAAAGGAGATATCAGGCCTCGTGGCGCTGGCTAAATACATAAGCGAGCCAATAATCTGAGAGTATCTCAGCTGATCCTTAGCATCCTTAGGATCTCCCTGATTCTTTCGAACCAACATGCTAGGATCATATGGTGTAGGAGAAGATTTGCAGTCGCTATACCCAAAACGACTCAAGATCTTTTCCACATAGTGAGATTGAAGCAGTGTTATCCCACCATCATCATCTTTCAGTAGCTTGATGTTCAAGATCACATCAGCCACTCCTAGATCTTTCATCTCAAAGCAATGAGATAGAAAGTCTTTGACCTCCTTGATGACTTCAAGATTGGTCCCAAATATCAGGATATCATCAACATACAGACATAGGATGACTCCCTCGCCCCCACCATGGCGATAGTACACACATTTATCAGCCTCGTTTACAACAAAGCTTACAGCAGTTAAAGTTCTCTCAAACTTTTCATGCCACTGCTTAGGTGCTTGCTTAAGACCATACAAAGACTTCAGCAACTTGCACACCTTTCCTTCTTGACCATCTACCACAAATCCACCTGGCTGATCCATATAGATTTCCTCATCTAACTCTCCATTTAGGAAAGCCGTCTTAACGTCCATTTGATGAACAAGAAGACCATGTGAGGCAGCCAAGGAAAGTAGTACTCGAATGGTAGTCAATCTGGCCACAGGTGAGTAAGTATCGAAGAAGTCTTCGCCTTCTTTCTGGGTATAACCCTTAGCAACAAGGCGTGCCTTGTACTTTTCAATGGTACCATTAGGTCTAAGCTTCTTCTTGAACACCCATTTACACCCTACAGGTTTACACCCATAAGGACGATCGACAATCTCCCAAGTTCCATTAGCCAAGATGGAATCCATCTCACTGCGGACGGCTTCCTTCCAATAGTCAGCATCCGAAGATGCATAGGCCTCTGAAATAGAACTAGGAGTGTCATCCACAAGATACACGATAAAATCATTACCAAAGGACTTTACAGTCCTCTGTCTTTTGCTCCTTTTAGGAGTTTCATCGTCATTCTCCACAGGATTTTCGAAGTGTTCTAACGGAATGGTGGGTTCAGGAATTTTAACTAATTCCTGTCTAGATGAACTGGGCATCTCCTGATTCGATGAGTTAGGCATATCCTTCATAGGAAAGATATCCTCAAAGAAAGTCACATCATTCGACTCCATGATCGTGCCAACAAGCATATCGGGTACCTCAGATTTTACTATCAGGAATCTGTACCCAATGCTATGGAAAGCATAACCTAGGAAAACACAATCAATAGTCTTTGGTCCAAGCTTGCGCTTCTTGGAAATTGGCACATTGACTTTGGCCAAACAACCCCAAGTCCGTAAGTAGGAGAGTTTTAACCTTCTCTTCTCCCATTCCTCGAATGGAGTAATTTCTTTGTTCTTTGTGGGAACTCGGTTCAGGACATGACAAGCTGTCAATATAGCTTCCCCCCACCATGCCTGAGAAAGACCCGACATATCTAACATGGCGTTAACCAAATAAGTTAGAGTGTGGTTCTTTCTTTCGGCCACCCCGTTTGACTGAGGTGAGTAGGGAAGCGTCCTCTCATGGATTATACCATGTTCCGCACAAAAAGAATCGAACTCGTTGGAAAAATACTCTCCACCACGATCAGACCTAAGATGTTTGATCTTTCGATCAAGTTGGTTTTCCGCTTCGGCTTTATAGATTTTAAAGAAGTTCAGAGCCTCATCTTTTGATTTCAGAAGATACACATGGCAGTATCTAGTGGAGTCATCAATTAGAGTCATGAAGTATCTCTTTCCACCTTTTGTCAAGACACCATTCATCTCATAAAGATCTGAATGTATAAGCTCTAGTGGTGCCAAATCTCTTGCCTCTGCAGTCGTGTGAGACTTGCGAGGTTGCTTAGCTTGCACACACACTTGGCACTTGGAGCCTTTCACCATAGTGAATTCAGGGATTAAATTCATTTTAGCTAGCCGCATCATACAACCAAAATTAACATGACAGAGTCGTGAATGCCAAACATTTGATAAACTGTTGTTGCAAACATGGTTAACAACTTTATTACAAATGTCTGACAAGGATAGGCGGAACAAGCCCCCGCACTCATAGCCTTTACCAACAAAGTTTCCAAACTTGGATATTACAAATTTATTGGACTCAAAAACTATCTTGTAGCCATCCCGACATAGAAGAGATCCGCTAACAAGATTCTTATTGATTAAGGGAACATGATGCACGTTCTTCAGCCGCACGGTCTTTCCCAAAGTGAACTTCAGATCGACCGTACCAACACCACGAACAGTAGCATGAGAGCCGTTTCCCATCAACACGGTGGAAGTCCCTGTGACCTGATAAGAGGAAAACATGGAAATATCAGAACAAACGTGTACATTAGCGCCGGTGTCAATCCACCAAATTGGAGACTGACAAACTGAAAGGATAGTAGGAAGTATGCCATACCCAGAGTCCTTCATCTCAGCATCGCCAATGACAACATTTGCGGTCTTGCCGCTCTTCCCATTACGCTTATCAAAGCGGTTTGGGCAACTAGGTGCCCAGTGTCCAGGTTCGCCACATACATGGCATGCTCCTTTCCTCTTATCGGACCTCTTCTTGAAGTTGGTAGACTGTGATGGTTTGTTCTTCCCATCAAACTTTCCTTTGCCATCAGATTTGTTCTTGTTCTTGGACTTGTGAGATTGGAAGTTTTTGTTCTGTACCACATTGGCACTAGAACCTCCCTCGGCACCTCGAGGACGTGTGTCTTTTGCTCTCGCCTTCTCTTCCACATCAAGAGACCCAATAAGATCAATGACAGAAAATTCCTGTCTCTTGTGCTTCAAAGAAGTAGCAAAATTCCTCCACGAGGGAGGAAGCTTGGCAATGATGCCTCCGGCAATGAATTTGTCCGGTAACACACACGTGAACTGCTCGAGTTCTTTAGCAATGGACTGTATCTCATGAGCCTGCTCAACAATGCCGCGCTCATCAATCATCTTGTAGTCAAAGAATTGCTCCATGACATATAATTCACTGCCTGCGTCCGAGACCCCAAACTTGGCCTCGAGCGCATCCCACATGTCCTTGCCCGTAGTGAGGGACAGGTACGAGTCAACAATGTTCTCGCCAAGAACGCTGATAACAGCACCTCTCATGAGGTTGTCGGCTTCCTCAAAAGCTTTCTCCTCAATAGGAGTAAGCTCTCTCTGAGGCTTGCCCTTAGATGCATCAAAGCATCTCATGGTGGTGAGCCATATGACGGTTCTTGCACGCCATCTCTTATAGTTGACGCCCTCGAAGACCGGGGGCTTCAGAGACGCGGCATAGCCAACATGGGAAAATTGCCTATGAAAAGCATAAGGTTTTTGGATTGTTGGAGAAATCAGCAATTTACCAGAGAATTTAATCCATGAAAACAGTAAACAAAACACGGCAGAAAGCATCGAAATCAAACTAACCATGTTTACAAGTGAACGGTATGAACAAAGCATATCTAGCATATCTAAATCGATTGCTAGTCCGAGAAACTGAAGCGCAAATGCGAAAATCAGGAAGACATACAGTGTTGGAGCCGGTGCGGATGCAGAACCGCCGTTGGTGTTGTCGTCGGTGAGAGACATGTCGCCGAAGAGGTTGTCAATGTCGGGGAAGAAGTCCTCGTTGGGGAAGACGTCGTCCTCGTGGGCGTCCGTGATGAAGAAACCTTCAGTAGTCGCGCAGAGCGCTCCCCAAAAACCTTATCGCCTCTCTCCCGTACAGGATCGCAAGAGACGGGGTTCCGGAGGCCTATTGTCCTGGCTCGCGGTGCACGCCGCAAGACGGGATGGGGAAGACTGTGAGGCAGCGCAAAGGAGCGACCTCTCTTTTATACAGTCTCAGAAAGGCTCGGCACCGAGGCACATTCCGCAAACCGCGGCGCGCGCGCGTCGTGACGAGGCGAGGCGGGCGGCGGAGGAGGAGCGCACGTGAGAGAGCCTTTTTCTCACACACTCTTACCACAAGGGGGAGAGCTCACCTTATATGTTGGTCCAACTCCTTCCAAACTAGCAAGGTGGGACTAAACATTTGTCCCACCCCTTGTCATGCATGAATGGACGATATGGGCCTCTAGGATTTAGGAATTATTGGATTTACTATTTATATATTGGGCCATAAAGGACCAAAATTCCAACAGAAGGCACTCCGTTTGGAAGACCCAGTGTAGAGGCACGCGTGGCCGTTGTGGAGGAGGAAGCGAAGGCAGCCAACAGACACGCAAACAGACATTGGTCAAGAAAAATTTCTTCGGCATTCCAGTGGCCAAGCAATCTATTAACATGATTTTGTGGGATCTTGAGGCTGTGATCAGTTAAGTAATTAGCCATATAAGATTTCACTAGTGGATTGCTTAGCACATAAGAGAATTGTTTGGGCCTTGTAATTGACTAAAAAATAACCACGGCCACAGGACTACAAACAACCACATAACATCCTAACTAGTAGTAGATCGCTTGGGAAGACAACGAATCCCCGACCCAAACAGATAGAGGCCAAAATTTGCCATATTTTCTGTCTATGGCCTAATTTAGGGCGTCGGACCGAAGCGTGTCAGGCTGCTGGAGATGCCATAAACGAACATTTTATATTTATGTTACTTGGCCGTGGCAGCTCCCTAAATCTTTTCAATTCGGGGTCCGGTTTACTCTGAACAAGGTTTCTCGGAACAGAAGTCAGAACCTATATGATCGACATGATTTTTGTATGGTTTACCCACAAGCTGGACGCATAGGACGCCGATGGGGCACGTCCGGCAGCGCAAGCCCAGCAGGACGCCGGCGAGCGTACCGAGCGGAGAAAGACCGCGGGAGGTTATCGGGCTCTCCAGCGGCGGCGCCCTCGTCGAAGTTCTCCGCGTAGTCCTCGTGCCCGTACTGCTTCTTCGACGAGGAGGACCGGCTCCGGCTCACCACCTTCCCGACGACCTGCATCCATAGCGCGCGCACGAATCCCACGCCGCCTGGGCCTGGCCAGGCAGCGGGGACACGCCCGCCGAAGCCGAACTCCACATCCTCGCCGCCGTGGCCGTGGCCGTGTCCAACGTTCCCGCCCAGACGCGTGGTCCCGAGCTTCCTTCGCCCCTCGCCACCGCCGGCGCACGGCGCGAAGGCGGCCGCCACGGATGCCGGAAAGGAGCGCTGCCTCCGGAACCTTCCGGCGGCGAGCGGAGCGTAGCAGCCGTCGGCGCCGGCTAGCTCTGAGGTCTCCATCGGCAGGACCAGGACAACATTGCGGCGCATGCAGCTAGCACGCTGTCTGGAAGGAGGCGACTTTGGGGAGGAGGAGCGTGATATATATAGGGCAAGCGCGACGTGCGGTGTTGCGTGGTGGCCGGTTTCGTGCTCGCGACTGGTCGAGCGCGGGGTGCGGCGCGGCGGCGGCATGGAGATACGGACGTGGCGATCCACTGGTGGATGCAGCTGGCGGCCGGCTTGGTCCCATCCGCCGGGTCGCCGGGCGTTTTTGTCAGCGCGCGTGTTCAGCTGCTGTGATGCAATACTGATGTCCACTATGTGTTCAGAAGAATCAGCCATTGACTGTTTCGAGCGAGTTGAAACCGACTGTTCTGAACTTCAAGTGCCCTCAACAGAGGAAAAAGTCATAGATTGTGCCAAAGAAATCGGATAAATATGTTTTCAAATTTTCTCTCTCGATAAATGACGTTTTATTATTTATTAAGAGATGTAAAGGCATCTCCAGCGGGCTGACCCATTTCGGTACGGGTCGACGCATTTTTTTTTTTTGCCCTAACGGGTGGGCCATTTTTCCATTACGTAGATATTTTACATAGTGAAAAAAGTAAAAGTAAAAGAAAAATATAGAAAAGATAAAACCCTAGCCTAAACTAGGGTTGTGGCGTCGCCCGATGGGCCTACTCGTCGCCGTCATCGCCGGAGAGGTCGATGAAGGGCCCCTGCGGCCATGGCCAGTTGGCTATGGGCGGCGGTGGAGGTCCTGGTGGGGGGTCGGCATCCCGGGAGCCCAACCCAGGATAGGCGGCGCGCCCGCCGGCCACTCTGGTGCAGCTCCGGACCAGGCGTCCCATGGCTCCGCCCTGGCCTCTCGACGTGGCATAGCCGGCGGAGTGCACTGCGGCTGCATCAGCGGTGGCCCAGGTGATGGTGACGGCGCTACCGAGAGAACCAGAGCGTCCGCGAGCTTCGGGAACGCCCTCATCTCCGCCCTCCTCTCCTCCTCCTCGCTGATGAGGACGGCGACGGCGAGCTGCTCCTCCTCGGTGAGCTCGGGAGGCATCTGGTAGGCCTCGCCGCGGTCGGCGGCCTGAAAGTAGTGGTAGACGACATGGTGGATCATGTCGTCTGTGTCATCGCGGATCACCCGGCCATTGTATATCTGGCCGGAGACCTCGCCGCTGACACGAGGAAGCGGTGGCGTCTTCCTCGTCCTCGTAATCCTCGTCCTCGAGCTCATCGTCCTCGTCGTCCTCGTCCGCGTCCTCGTCGGACTCCTCGTCGTCGGAGGACACGACAGGCTCCCAGTTGTGGTCCCAGTCGACGTCGCCGAGGTAGCCGACGCGCCTGCCTGGGCGCACTTCCCACCGGGAGAAGGTGTCCCAGTTCAGGTACCCGATGTCGAAGGTCGGATCACGGCGCAGGTGCATAGGGAGTAGGGCACACCGCCGGCGTATCTCCCGCCGGCGCTCTGGCCCGTCACGCGGGACGGGCTGCATGAGCACATGGCGGCTGTTGAGGTGCCACCGTGCCGGGAGGTTCACCTCCGGCCAAGGGACGGGTTCGCCATCGGCGTAGAGCTGACGAGCTAGCTTGACCGGCACGTAGACCCGGTCGCGCAGGGGACGCGGTGGCCTCGCCACGTTCGGGGCGCAACGTGGATCTGCCCGTTGTGGAGAAGCGCGCGCAGGCGAAGGAAGGAGTTGACGCGGCGGGGGCATCCGGCGCTGGTCCCGTTCCCGGTCTCGGCCCCGCGAGGCCGATCCAGATGCCTAGCCATCGTGCGTGGTCTTCCGGCTAAAGGGCCAGCGGCGTTTCATGGTGTGCTCGTAGGGTGTGGAGGCACGGCGGCGTCAGGTGTGTGTGGCCGGCGTGCGACGGGGGGGGGGGGGGGTCCTTATAAAGGCGTATGACGCTGGTCGCTCGCCGCCCAAGCGGTCATCGAGGCGTCGGTCATTGAAGGCCGGCGCAGAGGGCCAGGAGCGGCATCAATTCAAGGCTGACGGCGCGCGGGACGAGGCCGAAGCGGCAGCATAGGAGGAGGCACGCGCGGACGCGTGCGCGGACCGCTCGGTTGTCTGCGCTGACCTATCTCTCTCCCACATTTTGGCCTGGAATGAGTCGACCGGACCGCGTCTGTCCGTTTGCGTCGGCCCACTGGGGTGCGTTTTCCCCATTTTCCTATCCGCGCGGACGCGTTCGAATACGCGCTGGTCGAATGGATCGGCCCGCTGGAGATGCCCTAAGCAACCCACGTGTGGCAGTCCTTCGCCCCCCTTAAGTACAAGTTGCACGCTTGGCTAGCATTTCATCCGCGGTGTTGGACGGCTGGTGTTCTAAAAAATTACTTAAGAGATGTAAGAATTACTACAGTATATGGCAGGACAATACAACACATGATGTTATCTTGGATATCACTAGGCTACTGGTTATGCAAATTCTACTGCTTAAGCTCATCTAAAGTTGTGATGAACATGAGATCTTTGATATTTGTACTACTACTATATACATAGAGATTCTGTATTTAAATTCCCAAGGTTTGTCAAATATTTGTAGTGTATTTCAAATATTTTCTCTTTGATTGTTGATCTGTATTTGAGCAAGTTGATAAAATGTTGATCAGTATTTGAGCAAGTTGATAAAAACTTAAATTTCCATGTTCTGTTGGTTTGAGATTTCTATCTACTGTTCTTAATAGCTTATCATGAATTAGACGGGGGCAGCAAAGCGCGCGCTATCATGGTCTAGTGATTGAACATAATGTGTCACCTTATTTTATTTTCTGTGTAAGCTCTCCTCTGCCTCATATTTATGTGGTTCTTGTGATTTCAAAAGTCCGCCCATGAGTAACTAATTTGATGGATGGTCCTCCTCCAGCTAGCCTATAACCATTGCATCATCCGACGCGGGCAAAGTAGAATTGCCAAGATGAACCCACATGTACCGCGACATGTTCCTGCAGGAACCCCCCGTGAACCATCGTTCACCAAAGGAGCCCGATTCTAGATTGTAGCACCAAGCGGTGCCACCGGTATCCACATCCTCCTTCAGCATTTCTTCCTGCTTCGCCACGAAGAAGAGACGGCTGCCAGAGCTCGCGAGCTCTGCCTGGATCACCTGAGGACGACCGTATAACTTGGGGAGGTACACCTTGTTCGCCATGGACTGGGGTGGCCTTGCCATGGACAGCGACGATGTTGTTCCCGTGAAGAGCGCGCGTCCATCTGGAGACTCCATTCTCTTCCACTTCATCTGATTCTTGTCAAGCCTCAGGACGTGAACCGGCGCCCCATTGAGGCCTGTCAGAGCGGCGAGCAGTTCCCCCTGCGACTCGATGAGGTAGCAGTTGCGGTTCTCCTTGTAACGAATGTCAGGATAGAAGCCGGTGGGTTTGGAGAGCACTCTCCACGTGGTTTTAGTTGGATCATACACTCCTAGACCCCCATCCTCGCCGAGGCAGTACAACTTTCCTTGGTGCATCACTGGGTTGCAGGAGGACGACATTGTGAAGAAACCTCCACCACTGTGAAAGCTCGTCCAGGTTCCTCGATCCCAGCTCTGGATCGTGACTCTGCCCATCTCCGAGTAGACGGAGAAGACCCTGCCATCATAGGGGCAATCGTCGTCGCCGCGTTTCTCTGATGGCGCGCAACACATGAACCCTCTGTCATTCTCTCTTGGCGGCGTCTCGAACACAGAGGAGCCGGCAGCGTGGTCCAGGAGATTAACAAACATGACGGTCTTCCTCGGCGTCCTTGTGTCTGAGGAGGAGTGGCGAGGACGAACATCTTGTGCAGGTAGGGGTGGTAGCACTGGACCGAGCCGGCACCGGTGACCAATGTGCTGAGCAGGACAGGGGCGGAGTCGGCCGGGTAGACCGGGAACGCGCACGAGCTCCAGTGCTTGCAGACCGAGGCGAACCGGGGGACGTCGGCCAGCGGTAGCCGCCGGCATATCAGCCGGAGAAGCTCCGGCAGGAATTCCGACCAATCAAAGCGGCCACGACATTGCGGCGGGCCGATGATGATGCCGCTGCTTTCCTCTTCCATGTCGGTTTCGTCGCAACGGATCTCCAAACCTGCATTAACCGATGGGTGTGAGGCTGCGAGAGTAATGCGTCCGGGGGGACGTTGGTTGATGTGCATAGGGCGTACCTCGCATCTGGTCGTGTAGTCGTTGGCGCTTGAGAGCGTGGTGGGCGTGCTGGTCGGCGGCGGAAGGGCAGTGGCGCTTGGTGACGGAGAGGGACGAGAAAAGGGAGGAGAGATCCTCATCCGGTACGGTGGCGGTGATGGTGGGGGGATTGCACTCGTAGCATGGCTTCTTCGTCCTCTTGATCTCGGGGGCCGGCGGCGGCAACTCCAGAGCCCTTTTGCCCCGATCCATCCTTTGTTCCTTCCCCTGGTCGGTATCTGAATCGCAAGGGGCTTCCAGATCGGAAAACGAAATCGTATCTGACTTGATCTTCTGTTATGTACAAGGCCTGAATCCCTTCGCCGCGCGCCTCTGAAAGAAAACTCGGGCCCCTGACGTACGGGCCGCTGTGTCGTACTGTATGTACGTAGCCGGGCGGGTCGCTCGCTTTTTCGGCGCACCGCCGAGCTTTCCGTTCAGCTGCCTCTCGCCCACAACGACGCAGAACCTACTAGATCATCGACATGAATACATGAATGTGTTCTCTATTTTTCTGAAAGACATACCACGTCTACAGATTTATGCACGGTTCACCCACAAGCTGGATGCGTAAGACAACGGCGATGTGCCACATCCGGCAGCGCAAGCCCAGCAGGACGCCGGCGAGCGTACCGCGCGGAGAAGGACCGCGGGAGGTTATCGGGCTCCCCAGCGGCGGCGCCCTCGTCGAAGTTCTCCGCGTAGTCCACGTGCTCGTACTGCTTCTTGGACGAGGACCGGCTCCGGCTCCGGCTCACCACCTTCCCGACGACCTGCATCCACAGCGCGCGCACGAACCCCACGCCGAACTCCACCCCCTCGCCGTCGTGGCCGTCGCGGTGTCCAACCTTCCCGCCGCCCAGACGCGCGGTCCCGAGCTTCCTCCGCACCTCGCCACCACCGGCGCACGGCGCGAAGGCGGCCGCCACGGCTGCCGGGAAGGAGCGCTGCCTCCGGAGCCTGCCGGCCGCGAGCGGAGCGTAGCAGCCGTCGGTGCCTTCTAGCTCTGAGGTCTCCATCGACAGGAGCAGCACGGTACGGCGGCGCAGCTAGCGCGCTATCAGGAAGGATCAAGGACGCGACTTTGGGGAGGGTGGGAGGAGGAGCTTGATATATAGGGCAAGCGCGACGTGCGGTGTTGCGTGGTGGCCGGTGGTTTTCGTGCTCGCGACCGGTAAAGCGCGGGGTGCGGCGCGGCGGCGGCATGGAGAGATACGTACGCGGCCTGGCGCCGCTGCCGGCCGTCCGATCGGCCGGGTCGCCGGGAGTTTTGTCAGCGCGCGTGTTCAGCTGCCGTGATGCAATACTGATGTCTACCTGCCGGGAAGAATCAAACGTTGACTGTTCCGAGAGAGGTGAGGCTCGGATGTGTAGACACGTTGTCATTTCGAGAAATCAGAAAATGAAAACGACTGTTCTGAACTTCAAAGTGTCAATTTGACTTGAACAGAGAAAAGAGGATAAGTCATAGGTTGTGCCAAAGGAAGAGGAAAAGTCATGCTAGATGGTTTCCATGTCTCCGTGAAAAAGGCTGCTAGAGAGAGAGAGAGCGCGAGTGCGGTGGAAATCCAGAACTAAGCGAATTTGTATTGAACTTTCAAGAATATTTTTTTTAAAAAATAAGGAGGTCCCTATCTCCACATCAAAATGATACATATATCTTTTTGTTAACTAATTACGAATCCAAGTCATGGTTATTACAATCATGGGTCACACAACGTGGCCACATGTACCAACTAATGAAAAAGTTGGAGAAAATGACTACGACGATACATAAAAACTTCTTCTATTATACAACCATCAGTCGCACCGGTTGAATATATCCTAAGCTACCATTTTCAAACAGTTGCAATTAGAATTCATCTTCTCTTTGTTGATTCTCTTGTTGGAGATATAAGACCACATACGGATTTAGTGGGTAACCAAAAAAATGTCTTGAAAAAATAATGGTGTTTTCGGTTTGCTAAAGATAAAATCTTTCGTGTATTCCACATGGCCCACACACAAGACAGCGCAAACCCCCATTCTAATCTGAACTTTTTTTTAGATCATTCTAACCTGAACTAAATCCTTCTTGGGAATGCCCCTAAGCTAATTTTCAAATAAGTTTGTAATGTTCTTGGGAGGTGCCAAACCAAAAGTCATATAAATAACACACCAAATTATTTTAGCAAATGGACATTTTAAAAATAAACATTACATGGATTCATTGTTATCACAAAAATAACATGTTTCATTCCCTGTCCAATTTCTCTTAACTAGGTCATCCTTGGTTAGAATAACTTTACGATGTAAGAACCACATAAATATATTTATTTTTAGTGGTACCTTCTTTTCCAAATGTACTTCTTTAGATAATTAGTGTGAGAGCTTTTAAGAAATGGTTTTTTGCTTATTTGGTTTTGGGCTACCAAATACTAAACATTTGAGAGATTTAAGAATGTTGAAATACGTTTCGTAGCTTTTTTCATCAATTTGAACTTTTAGAGTAGTTGATTAGCATATATATTTAATATGATATCAGAGCTAAAATGTCTGGAGGTCAAATCATACTTAACGCACTATCTTTACTATTGGTTTCGAGTTGGTGGTGAAGCCACCCACTCGACATACAAGATGTGACTGACGAAAATATCCCTGACATAATACCCCTGACATTTACAATCACATGCGTCATGTATACAACAATAAGGAAACAACAATCACGGAAATTAATCCCTTCGTTAGCACTAATTCCGGATCAAGTCAAATCATATCATATCTTCCCTATTCAGTTATCACCTATCAATTAGTGATTTGTTGCCTTGTTATCTTTACTACCTTTCCTCTAAATCTAATCCTCCTCATGAAGAAAAGTCGTCTGATCCCGGCCGTGCTCTCTCCGCTCCTGGAAATCTCCCTCACAATCTCTCCCTCTCGTGTGCGGGCGGCAGCAGGAAGGACAGTGGAAGCCGGTGGTTTTTTTTACTATAATACCGCAGGGAAGCCAGCAGTCGTGGAAGGTCGTCGGGGATCTGCCTACCTTGATATATGCATCCAGCTGCCCGCACGCCCAGAGCTCTCCGCTGCCGGCCGTATCCACCATGCCCGCCCTCTTCGTGATCGACTCCGACCGTCCCGGCCGTGCCTCTCCTGGCTCACATACATTTGGCGGCAGCCTGCCGGGCCGGAGTCAACTAAGAATTCGTCTCTGACCGCTACTAGCACTGATGCTGTGTTCCGGTGAAACAATACCAGCAGCGTTCTCTGACATCGTCCATCCATTGACGTCGGTCATACTCAGTTATTCACATCAGGTTATCTCTTCTCAACTGGCGTGGTTACCCAATCTCTCCTCATCTGATGTGGTTAGCTATATTGTCACTAGTGTACTTGACGTTGATGATGGCTTACTGATTTGGCACCCAGGGTTTAAAGGTTTGGAATAATTAAAAGTGGAACTTGTCATTTGGTAGCAGCTGGGAAGTTAACTAAAAGTGCTTGCTGATTACCATCACCGAAAAACCAAGTTTTGTCTCAAAAGAGATACTCAGATGAGATTTGTTTTCTTACCAATTGAGGCGATATGCATATTTTATTTCTTGGCCAAGCGAAATACCATGTTTAGAGTAAGATTAACTCTCTATCAATCTACTGCCAACGTTGTATCCTTGAAAAATCTGCTGCCAACACGTGCATGAAACATAAACTTAATCACTTGATATTTAAAGACTATATTTACATTGTCGAATTGTATAAAAATGCCCTTAATAAGTGGGCATAGTTACACAAACTCAATTTTCCCATGGCTATTAGTCACTTGTCCTCTTTTTTTTTTTTTTCCCTCCAAGTGATATTCGAACTTATGCAGCACTGATCTTTTTGGACATGGCGAAGCTGAAGCTAATGAATTTGGGGGTGTCTGACTCTTTTTAGATGGTTCTTCTGCCCGCCAAAGTTTAAAAATCCTAGAGAAGGAAATTACTACTTCTACTTGAACCATACATCTATTAGGATGTTTTGTAAGCCGAGACTATTTACTACTACTGATCACATTAGAACTTAATATGCTCGTGTTGCATGATTCTGATTTACCAACCATCCTATTCTAGGTAATGCCATTTTGAGATTCAGGGTATATATAGTGACGAAGACACCATTGCATGATTCTGATCACATTAGAGCACGCGACATTGTCTAATGTGAAAACAGAGGCACAAAGTTGACATGCAACACAGTTGATACTATTAGAGTCCTGAGAACGAAGCTTGCACGTGAGATGAGACAACATTACACGTACCTAAAGATTTGAAGCAACAACGTTAGAAAGGTTTAGCGGTGTGCAAAAGAGAGGGATGAGGAAACACGAGATTGAGAGGGTTCGTGCAGCCCCAAGAGATATAAAGTAGAGGACATGCAATACAATTTACCATGTCTATACCCATTGTTGTTGGATTATTCCGTAGCAACGCACGGGCATTTAGCTAGTTAATATAAACTATCCTACTTAACACATTATTAATATAAAATAGTTGCGACAGATTTAACTAGAGGATCCAGAACCGCTAAGAGAAATGGTTTGGTTTTGTTTATGTTTGTTGGCTCTTGGCCTGATTGCTATGACTCGTTGAATTTTTCCATAAGTCTTCCATGCCACAAAACATAGAGTATGCTAGTAGAATTACAGCGCGCCATCATTCTCCCGTCTGCGTTCACCAACACAGACTTGTGCTGCTGGGAGAATAAAAAACAAGGGAATGCACCATTCCTCCCGTTTGCGTTGATCAAGAGACTTCAGACTTGTGCTGCTGGGAGCCAAAAAAAGAGAGCATTCTACCGTTTGGGTTGATCAAGATGACTGCCGATAGAAAAATCGGAAATGCACCAGCCGGGAATCGAACCCGGGTCTGTACCGTGGCAGGGTACTATTCTACCACTAGACCACTGGTGCTTGTATGTTCATTTCAAAACTGTCCTCTATTTGATCCACTATTCGTTTTATTTTTGCAAAGGTGTGAAGACGGGCAAATCTAGCTACCTCGGCGCATGTTGTGTTCGATGTACTGTACACGGATGATGCAGATAATTGTGGTCACGAACACACAACATGACCTGCACGTTGCCCCATGGATCAATCAGTCGACAGCGATGGCGCACTTCTCCCACACAACCAGCTCAAGAGCGAATTAAATAAATATTTGATATACAAGACGACGAATCTATAGTATGCAAGACTTCTGATCTGATCTAAGGAATCTCCATCTCGATCCAAAGAACGAAACAATAGTACATCAAGTCAAGAATTAACATGCAGCGCGCAAGAACTGATCGATCGATCCGATCCAGACAAGGATCTATCTGCCGGCCAAGAGCTTGAGGTTGACGATGATGGGCAGCACGATGACGAGGACGAGCACCAAGCCGGCGACGACGGCGATGCAGCCCCACTTGCGGCTGCTCTTCTGGTACACCTTGGCGGACTCGAGCTCCACGGTGCCCTTGATCACGAAGGAGCTGGCGCGCGCGACGTGGTTCTCGATGTCGTTGAGCTGGTGGCCCTGCGCCTCCACCAGCGCCGCCATGTCCAGGAACACCTGGTGGAGCTCCAGCAGGCTGCGCTCGATCTCCTTCACGGCGTCGTGCCGCTCCTGGATCTCCGACACCGTGGCCATCACCTCCCCGCGCCCCTGGTCCCGCTGGATCGCCTTCTGCAGGAACGTCTCGCTCTCCCCCGACGAGATGAGCGCCTCGATCGTGCTCTCCTCCGCCGTCTCCCCCGTCACCGTGTAGTACCGCCGCGCCACCGTCTCCTTGTACTCCGCCGCCATCCGCGTCCGAAGACCCTGCACGCGCGCGTGTCCGATCAGACGGCTGGCTCTGCGCGCGGCGAGGGAAGCAATCAAGAAAGAAAGCACAATGTTCAGTTACCTGGAAGTCGTCCATGAGGTCCTTGAGCTTCCTTCCGAGGCCGGAGACGACGGAGGAGCGGGTGCGGTCGGTGGAGGATCCCGCGCCGCAGCCCGGGAGCTTGCGGCTCGCCAAGTTCTGGCGCTCAAGGGCCTCGAGCTTGCCCTTGACGGCCTTGGCGCGGCGGAGGACCTGCTCGACCTCGCCGTCCATGCGGGCGCGGAGGGACTTGACGGCGCGGGCGTCGTGGGCGGTCTTGCTCTCCTCGTTCGCGGACTGCAGGCGGCGGTGCATGCTCTCGAGGCCGCGGATGTCCTCCTTCACGACCTCCACGTCCTCGAAGAACTTGTCCAGGTTGGCGCCCTCGCCGCCGGCGAGGCCGGACTCCATCTCGTCCATCGCAACCTGCTGCGTAAGGTCGGCATACTTCTTGAACGAGCTTGACGAGAAGAGGTCGTTCATCTCGGAACAGAGCAGAGATCGACAGCTAGCGCTGAGCACCACCGGGAGCGGAATGGAGGAAGAACAGAATAGCTCTAGGGAGGAATCGAGCTAGCTATAGGGGTTGGGGAGGAAAGCAATGGCGCCGCCGCCTGCCGGCTTATGGCCTTGTTAATTCATCAATCGTGACACCAACCAATGCAGCGACGAGTGCAACACAGCATTACAAATTCTGGAGCAATGGCACTGACAGGAAGGAGGGGCGATGGAGAGAAGGGTGCCAATTGGCGGGGGGAGAAGAAGACGGCCTCTGCAGAAAAGCTGGCATCCGAGGGAATGGAAACGGACGTGCAGAGGTACAAGTCGGCCTGGGGCTGACTTGGTGAGGGGAACGCGCACACAAACGTGTGGTATGCACGGCTTCTCTGTAGTCTTTTTTGGGAGGTTTGTTTATGTCTCAGTTGGCTATTTTCCGTAGGGGAAAGTATGAACTGAGCACCATGGCAGCTACACCCTCTAATTTTTTTCCTATTTGTCATTTTTATATCTCCCAAGTACTATAACATTTTGATTTCAAACTTTGCAGATCACTAAAACATTACATCTAGTATGTGCGAAAAATAGTTTGGATTTTTTTTGCTCAATTTAATATTTTCATATATTTAAAAATCATAAAAAAATCTTTAAAAATATATATTTATAATTTTATAAAAATACCAAAGTATTTTTCTAGCATTCTATCTCAAATGTTCCGGTGAACTGAAAAGTTTCGAATTCAAATATTATATGGTGTGAGAGATACAAAAAAAGAAGTTGCTTGTGAGAGAAAAAAAAGTACAAATACAGATCTTAAAGCATGTGTGAGCAGCCTAGATAGAGGGGACAGCTGAGATGGTGCTTAGAAAATCCACACTCTTTCCGTAGTCCTGAAAAAAGTGCAACCATAGTTTAGACAAAAATACAACTTGTTTCAGTTATGCTTTTTTGGGGCAAGTGAAACCAGTGGCACTTTTTTTAAACTATATTTGCACTTTTTTGTATGTCTGAGACTTAAAAAATTCTAAGTCAACTAAGACATAGCACATCCCTTTTTTCTTACATATCGGTTCTTCTAGTCAAATGTAGCTTACCCTTGTGCCGCATCCAAAACTATGAATTGAATGAGTTTCTGGGACAACGAAGATGAAGAAGATGAGGATCAGGCACTGCCCTGAAAACAAACACCCGAACAAGAGATCCTCAGGGTTGAGACGGTCAGAAAATACAACCCTAGACCTCCTCTATCAATAGAGCTCTCTGCTCTCTCAGCGTGGGTCTGAGGACCCCCCCCCCCCCCGCACGCACTAACAAGGAGCATACGCTACACTCGTTCACCTCGCCACTAGAAGTACACCATGCCCTCAACATCGCTGATGCCCATGAAGATCCAAAGGAAAAGGGTGAAGTTCGGGACCGATCATTGACGAAGAAGGTGCGTAGAGAGTGAGAACACTGCAACAAATCATCTGGTCCAAGACCAGCTACCGGAGGAAGGAGAATTAATGAGGCGACACTTTGCCAAGCCAAAATTTAGCAACCACAAATTTATTTGGCATGTGTTTGGTTTTGTCACACTTTATTATTAATATGGTCTGCTTGTCATCAAGTTATTTTTTACCAACTTTTGCCGAAGTTCGGCTTCTAATTTTCTTAGCCATAATTTATGGCTGCCACACCTCACCATTTTTTTGCTTGGTAAATTGTGGCTACGAATCAAATGACCCTTATTATGGATCCGAGGAGTATTTTTATAGGAAGCATAATATCCAAGTTTTTATAGGATGAACAATAATATCCAAGTATAGTTTTGATAAATTACGTGGTTAGACTTGGCCCAATTCCCCACAAGAAAAAAAGATTCAAGAGGCCCAAATAAACAGGGCCGCCACATCTTTCAGCCAGTCTTGACGGCCCGACGAGGACGCACGCACAAAAGACCTCGAAACTTCGGCAAGGACGATGGACGGCTGCGGCGGCGATGGCCGCCGGCCTCGCGCCGTCTTCATGGCCTTCGGCACCTACGGCGACGTCTTCCCCATAGCTGTACGCCTCTCCTCTCTCTGTCTGCTGCGGCGTGTCGTGCGTTTGCTACTCAGGCGTATAACACAACCCTCTTGTCGCTAGCGTAGGTGAAAAGGGGAACAATGAAATTCCGCCTGATTTCTGGAGCATCTAGCACATGATTGTTGCTTTGAGTCGCTCCACCTATTACTAAGCAGTTCAGAGCTCCATTATAGTCATCAAATCGATATAAATCTTTGTATTTAGATGGAAAACCGATATAGCTTTGTAAATACTAAATACTAGATGTGGAGTAATATAATAAACTTATTAAGAGAAGCTCAAGGTGGCAATTTTACCCATCTTGGATCACTAGGAATTTGACGAGTCCATTTCTTATTCCCAGGCACTTGCTGCGGCGTTCGCTAATGACCAGCAACAGTATACTGTGGTGTTCATCACTCATTCAGTACACCAGGTCTGAATCCTGTGAGCTTAGAACAGTTGAACCGCGCTAAAACTTGTTCATGGGTGGCCTCATATAGTTTATCTGATACAGAGTTTGTCGGCACATCTAGCAGCCAGTAATGTTAGGTGCATGCATGTGTCAAGCCCACCTGTTCTTGCTGCCGATCAACTTGAGAATATACCATGTAAGTGCTATATTTTAAAGCAATCTTGTATTCTTATTGTCGATACAGGTTTGGAATGATATCTGTTTTTGTAATGTGATTTATGATGAAGCTCTTTTTACTAGATAATGCTGTTCAATCGAAAGTTGAGGATGAGTCATTTTCACGGCGGAAAGAGACCATCCAGAGGGAGCACAGGGAAGAGTGTTTAGCTTCTGTGGAAGAAGTGTTTGGAAATGATCCAAGCATTCATAGTGACTTTATTTTGATCAATTTCTTCGCCCTGGTGAGGACCAAACTAAAAGCGTAGTCATCATCTTCCTTAAAGTTTAGCAGTGCACTGCCCTCATGTTCCATATCTCGGCTACAAATTGTGATGCTTAGTGCTCTGGTCTGCGCCAGAATAGTATATAAACTCTGCTGCACAATTCGTAACGAACATATAGAAAATTCAAGTTTCAGCAGTAGCATTCACTAGAACAGATCCAGGAGAAATGTTAGTCTGTCAGTTTTGTGTAGGAATTAATGCAGCCATGGAATGCATTGCGTGGACATGATTTGAGTTTATCTCATGATTTAGGAAGGTTGGCACCTTGCAGAATTGTTTCAAGTTAAGTGCATCATTGCTGCTCCCTATCTTGTTCCATATAGGTAAATTGGACTATGTTGCTTTCAATTCCAAATAGAAGATGCTATGTTATAATAAGTTTTAGTTGGGGTTGCACTCAGTTTGCTATCTTATTTCTGACTCTGGTTTATTTACATTCTTGCATTTTTTGTGCAGTGCTCCTACATCATTTGAATGCTTATTTAAACAAAGTTATCCTCTTCTGTACAAGTACTTCCAAGAAGCTCCCCCCAACACGGTGCATATTCGTTCTTGTAGTTATGATGCTGTATTAGCATGTTGTACTTCTTTAATTATTGTTTCCTTGGCTTGGACTTTGTCAACGTCCCAATCCACAAACAATTTTATTTTTGGAACTATATGAGCCCGTTTGGTTGGTGTCCCGGCTTTGTCGTGCCTGGCCAGGAGCTTTCCTAGAATTTAACCTTTAATCGGGAAAAAATATCCTCCACCAATGAAGACAATTTCAGTAAAACTTTATAATTAGCTCAAAGCCTGTAATTCAGTCCCTTATGTATGCAGTACCCGTTTGACATGTAGTTATAAAAAATAATAGAGCAAACACCTGTCAGAAACAGTTCCTGTAGTTAATCAGTATGTTGATTACGTTCTTACTATTATACTAGCCATCAGGTATCCAATCCTTATGGGCCCATGTCATTTATGCTCTATCATATTGCTTCTCCAGCAGACATTGCGGATTCTCAAGTGGTATTGCTTTGATATACATGAGTGATTCTGTCTTTGCTTTGCTGACTCTTTGATGTATCACCTGCTTCACATTGAGAAATATAATTTGATGATGTAAAACAATGGTAGGTCTGCTGGACTGACATTTCCCATTGGATGTGGGCTCTCTTCATGGAAAGTTGGGGACTGTGGAGAAATGATTGTCTAAATCTTAGTCCTATCCCTTATACGGTGAGTTAAATGTATTGAGTGATGTTGCTTTGATATCTATATCTGTGCAAACCTTTTTAGCTACTGCAGGACATTAGTGAGGTCAGCTTTTCTTGTAACTGCAGGACCCAGTAACAGATCTTCCTTTGTGGCATGTGCGTGCAGAATCGACATTGTTGCTGTAAGATCAGTAATATGTCACCTGTTGATGAATATTAAACCCTAAACTGATAAGGACCTTCACATATTATCACCCACGGGAAAAATTGATGCCTCGTTTCTCATAGGCGTTACTCATTATAATGTTTTCTGAAACTTTGGCTTTCAATAAGGTGGAATGATGCTCTTGCTGAAACGAAAATATGTACTATTCATCTGGTTACTTGTTAACTTCAGGGAAATGTGATGGTAATTGTTAATTGAACTAGTATAAATTAGTGATCTGAGTATTAAAAAATTTATACTTGTACCTCAATAATAGATTTCTAACATTTTGGTTGCTTCTTGAGCAGGTATGGTTTCAGCAAGGAAATTGTGGAGCGCCCAGGTAAAATTCTGATGAGACCTGGATCTGTCTAAAATCCTTTCAGATATTTATGCTCTATAATTAGAATTGCAATTTTTTATACCATTTTATGTACTACAATGGCAGGATATTGGCCCTCCAGTGCTCATGTTTGTGGCTTTTGGTTTCTTCCTATGGCTTGGCAATTTTCTTGTGATAAATGCGGTGAGTTATTGTATGGAAATGTCACATCTCCGTTTGAGGGTATTCTGTGTGCAAACCATGCTGGCCTAGAACACTACCTCACGGGAAATTCTTATTCGTCTTTACCTATATTCATAGGATTAAGTTCCATTGGTAGGTGAGTTTGTTTTCCTGAAGACTCTTTTCTATTTTGTGCAAGGCCATTTCTCCATGAACGTTAATGCAAGTTATTTAAATGATTTTTGTCATGTTTAAATGATTTCTCAGCATACTCATTTATGATATCAATCTGCTGCAGCATGGGGTTTCTTAGAAATCCTAAAGCATTTCTAATGGTGATTAAAGCTGTCATAGAGTCAACAGATCACAGATTTATCCTTTTCACATCTGGATACCAGCCATTGGATTCAGCAATCAGATCTGTTGATTCTTTAGTAGCAAAATCAAGTGATTTAGACACACCTGCCCTTATTGGTGACAGCACTCTCCTTTTCAACAGTCGACTGTTCTGCTTCTCTGGGTAAGTACTCGCGTGATGGCGCCCGTTTATCCTGCCCAGGAATAGCTAAATATCTAAGTCAATTGTATGAGCATATGACTAATTTTTCAGATCAATACCATATAGCTGGCTTTTTCGTAAATGTGCAGCTGCGATTCACCATGCTGGCAGGTAATAAGTTCTGAATTTTGTAGCAACCAAGTTTGTGAATGATATAGTTAAATTGTACTGCTGCTTCCGCAACAGAACTTACTGTGTTTTATGTCTCACAGCGGATCGACAGCTGCTGCACTATTTGCTGGAATTCCCCAGGTAATTACAAGAGCTGCTATTCTTAGATATGGAAGTATTTGTGTTGTTCAATCGATCTGGCAATGCCATGTTGTGAATGTTAATATGCTGTAAATATCTTCCATATCAGTATTGATTAGGTTCATGGGCTAGCTGTATACATGCATACTCAACAGAAGAGAGGCCATTGTTCCAGTTGAGAGTCACGACTTATACTGTTAATTTAGAACAACCATTTGTTAACCCGAAAGCCGGAGCTATGCCTTGTACTAAAAAATAAGGAACAACCATTTGTACCTCATCGTAATAGCATTTGGTTTGTGATAGTTTGCCAAGACACCAACGCAATTTCATCCTTGATCTAAAAGGATAATTTACCCTGAGCACATATGAAACTAAGGAATTTGAACACCTTTTTGAGCAAATGAATTTGAGTACTTGTAATCACTAATTTTCTTGTGAATTCAAATGCAATTGACATTTTTTTTTTTTGCATCTCCATTCCTTTTGTAACCCTGAATCAAAGTAACACCCATCCCGTGTCTGCAAGAAGCCTTATGTATATGATATTTGCTAAAACAAGCTGAAGGTTTTATACTTTTATGCATGTAACACCCATCTCTTGTTTCCAGCAAGAAATAACATGCATGCAATATTTGCATAAGAAATCTGAAGGTCTTTTGTTTGTTCAAACAACATGTTCTCTTCTAAAATTCTGTTGTTCTGACCGTTGAAAGTTGTGGTACCAGTTGCTTTGGGATGATATAGATTGTACTAAGTCACCGACACTTATTTCCGATCGGAGGGAGTACTAAATAATGTTATCATGCAGGTACCATGTCCTTTCCTGCTGGACCAGTTTTACTGGGCAGAGAGACTACACTGGTTAGGGGTGGCGCCTGAGCCCCTAAAAAGGCAACATCTAATCCCAGATTTAGATGACACTGCGAGCATTAAAAACGCCGCAGATATGCTACTTGGAGCTATCAGATCAGCATTATCACCTGAAATTAGAGCTCAAGCAACCAGAATCGCTAGCAGACTTGCTTCTGAGGTGTGTTTGCTCAGTAGCACATAGTATTGGCCACTTATTTTCTTTTAGAAAGCCTAGAAGTTTTAACAATTTTTCTCATTGATATAATCTCAGGATGGGATTGGTGAAGCCCTCAGGATCTTAAGGGAGAAAGTTCTGCCTGAGAATAAGTTTGAACAATAAAGACAGAAGATGTACTGAGAACTAAAAACATGTAAAATGCTTATACTAAGCTTAGAACTGCTGTTTGTGCCCCCGTTGATTTATTGTTTATGCCATATACTGACTAATACTGTCAATTGTTGTCCGGGAGGAGCACTGATGTTGCTATGTTCATTAATCCTATAGCTCATGAGGTGGCTGCGGTTAGAGAAGTTCTTTTGCTATTTGGTCAAGCATCAGGTCTCCACACTAATATTGCAAAGAGTTCATGTATTCCTATTCGCTGTGAGGGTATTGATCTGGAGGCAGTACTTGCACATCTCCAATGCCCTGTTAGTGCATTCCCTTGCACCTACCTGGGTATGCCACTGTCAGGTGCCAAGCTGAAGAGAATTCAGTATCAGCCATGTTTGGACAAGCTTGGCAATAAATTGGGAGGTTGGAAACTGCCGCAATCTATTGGAGGAAGGCTGACTCTGGTCACCTCCTCACTACCATGCCTGTCTTCCAGCTGAGTGCCTTCGACCAGCCCATATGGTTCACACATAAGTTCAACAATCTGATTCGGGCCTTCTTATTGGCTTGCAAGGATGAAGGACTGGAGGTAAATGCTTAGTCAATTGGATGCTTATTTTCTCGTCTAAACATCTCGGTGGGCTTTGGAATCACAAATATCGTTTCATGGTACCACGCTGCGTGTAAGATGGCTTTGGCAATCCTGGATCGACCCCTGCAAACCTTGGCGTGGGCTGCCTTTGCCGATTGATGATCAGGTTTGGCAAGCTCTTTGAAGCTTCTGCTTCCATTTTGCTTGGAGACGGCGCCACCGCAAGCTTCTGGCACGACGGCAGGCTGTTTGGTAAGTCCTTGCGTATTTCCTTCCCCGATCTGTCTGCAGTTTGCACAAAAAGATATCTTTCGGTCAGAGAGGCCCTAGCCGATTCGAGATGGTGCAGGCACTTTAAGCGCGACTTCTCCCCAATGGCAAATTGTTCAGTTCAGTGATCTTTGGGAAGCTGCCCAAAATGTTCAACTGGCTGATGTGAGGTATTCATTGACCTGGAAGTGGACCAATAATGGCGTATTCACTATTCAATCTGCATACAACATTCAGTTTGAGAGTCGCATTGCCACTGATTTTCACCATACTGGGACTCCGATGCTCTGCGCAAATGTCAATTTTTTGCTTGCCTTACCGCTGAGAACTTGCTTAAGTATAAGCTGCCTCACAACCCAGTCTGCCCCTTGTGCTTTATTCATCCTGAATCTGCGCTGCATATCATCCTGGCCTGCTCTTTTTCGCAACAGATTTGGGACCTTGTCTTCAACCATTGTCAGATCGTCCCTAGATCTAATATGAATACTGCTGACTCCATTGCTGATTGATGGACTGTTCAAGTGGTGGGACTAAATAAGGTTAACAGAAGATAGCTTCAATTCTATCGCCGCGGTGGTTACCTGCGCTGTGGGAGGAGCGTAATGAGGGCATTTTCAACAAACGAGCCAAGTCGGTCCCTGTTCTCATCGGCAAGATTATTGAGACCGCTTCTGATTGGTGTACTGCTGGAAGAGTGATTGTGCATGACCTGCTGTCACGAACTAGAGAGCCAGACTCATGATTAGCTGTGTGTTTTTGTTTTTAATCTGTAGTAAGCTGTATTTAACCCTCAGCTGTCTAGGCGCATGTGTTGCGGTGCCTTGTATTCTTTCAGCAAGCCTGCGTTTTGTCAAAGAAAAAAAAAGACGACGCTTAGTTATAAAATCTGTTTATTGGTAATGGAACGAAAATATGATGAAGATCTGATGCTACAACCATGTGAATATGTGATAGTAGTATGCCATTGTCATGATCGACAGGAGCACCGTCTATTCATTGTTGCGGTGCCTTGTAAACAGCGTGTGGTACTTGAGATTGTTTTCAAAATTCTAAACCTTTTTGGCTGTCTTCCTAATAAAATGACACTGAAAAATGGGAGTTAGTTCTACAAAGCACACTTCAGCCTGCATGTAAAAAGGTTCCATAATTTGGGAGGCCCGAGACTGAGATGGTTCAGTTAAAGTTGGTACCTGCAGAGCTAGCAAACCACTCTTCAAACACCTGCACCAACTCCATGCTAATGCAGTGCAGCCATTGACTACAATCACACGTAAACAACCCCACCAGGCCACCAAGAAAAACAATCTGCTTCTGCTCACCTATATATACGAGCATCGAACTCTGCACGCTCCAAGAAACACTCCACCAGTTCAGGCAGACAGTTCTCGACCCTCACCACGCTAGTCAGGAAGCACCACAGGGAGCAGTACGCAATGCCGCGCCACCTCGGCCTGCACGGCGCGATCGCGGCTTCGCGCCACCTCGCATCCCTGCACGACCACGGCGGCGCGATGGCGGCCGCGGTGCCGGCGGCGGCGGCGTTCCTGGCCGTGTGCGCGCTGGCGCTGGCGCTGTGCGCGTCGCACTCGGGCGCTGGGGCGGCGGCGACGGAGAGGCTCAAGCGCGCGCTGGCCAGCGTGAGCCGCCGGAGGACGGACCCGGTCATCGTCAGCATCCACCAGGTGCAGCCCGGCTTCGGCTTCGGCGGCGGCGGCGCGGGGCCCGACGCCTCGCCGCCGCCGTGCGTGTGGCAGAAAGGGATCCTCATGGGGGGGAAGTGCCAGCTCCCGGACTTCTCCGGCGTCATCAACTACGACCCTGCTGGCAACATGGTCGCGCCAGGCCGTCCTCGGCCACTGCCGGCGCTTGGATGGTGAATTGGTGATCCATGGACGCTTGACCTCATCTAATGACGTGTGTTGTAGATTGTGATTTGTCAAGAGGGCAAATTCCCGGTTTCACTGTTCAACCTTCATTTTCTTTTGGAAATTGTGTTATGCCTTTTTCATCGAGAAGAGGAAATGACGAATAAACTGCAAATTGTGTTCAGAACTTATAAATTTAGAATTCGATCTGAAATGCGTCCCCAGTTGCATACATCATCGGAGAGTATACCCTGTTGGGTCTGCGTCTCTGCAGCCCCTCCTGTCCCTCACTCTCTCGTTCAAAAGAAACAAAGAGGAGGAAGATTTTTCCGAGGACGAACCCCGCGACGACGCACAAACGCCGATTTTTTGACAGATTGGACCAGCTGCACCAATGAAATGTCAAAAAGGACCACCTCTAAAAAAATTTGTCAGAAAAGACCACCTCTCAGTGGCGGCACGTCTGGCCAGGCGACACGTGGCACATGCCGCCTGGGCGACGCCGGCATGGGGGTGCCGCCACAGCCAACGCCGGCATGTGGCCTGGCAGCTCACTCCGTTCGTCGCCGTTTGTCTCTGTGGGCCCTGCCGCCTCCCCCATTTCCGGCATGTCGACGTGGCGCTTGCCGCCAACGGTAGAGCCGGCACACTGCCAAGCCCGACCGGCCCAAGTTCCGACGATAACGGCGCTGGTTACTAGGTTTGGGAAAGGAAGCAGACGAATTTTCAATGTTGCATGATTCTCACGCAGATGATTGCTAGGATTTCCGCCTATGATGCATTCTGATGCTTTTTGTATGTGATATGCAATCTATGGTGTTTTCATCTGTGTATTTGATGCTTTGAAACACTGTTTCGTATAGTAAATAGACTCCAATTATCACGAGACAGGATGCGACGTCGGCTGATGAGCTCTCTTTTTAAAGGGTAGCACCCTCACACATGCAGCACGCCTGCTCCTTCATTCATTCACTCACCTGCTCTCTCCTCTCTAATGAGCTGAGCTTCTCCATCTCCTGCTATCTCTCGTACTCCATCACCTGCTCTCTCCTCTCTAATGAGCTGAGCTTCTCCATCTCCTGCTATCTTCTCTGTAATGAGCTGTGCTTTGTTCAAGTTTAGCATAAGTAGGTGGTATTAAGGTGCCAAAATTGGATATTAAAGGAAGATCCACACATGAAGAAGTAGAGGAGCTTCTCGTATGAAGGTAACATCTTCAAATGATTACTTATATTATTACATGGTAGTTAAAGATTTAGTCATGTAACATATTATTAGCATGGAGAGTGATAATGATGATATTATAGTTGCATGATTTCGAACTTGCTAATGAAGCATCGATTATTTTTGCATTCATTCTAACGAAACCAATGATTTTATGTGGTAGGTGGATTGTAGCATGAATACGATGTTGCTGGTAATACTTGGAAATTGTGTGCCGCAGAATTTGAAGTGTACCAATAGTCATTGAAGTAACGGTAAAAACCTCATGTCATATTTTTTTTTAGTCTTGTAGTATAAGTATGATTTGTTAATAATTCGGTTGCATATATATTTCAGGTGAAATTTTCTACGAACGTTAGTTAAATATTGGTTATTGGAAATATTCGGTGGCATAAATAGTTGCGGACCGCGTTCTTGAAGTTGAGGTATAAAATTTATCTCTTAAGAAGTGTTAAGTATTTATTTTGTTGTAGTGTATGTCATGTACTTACATTGGTAGAACAATAAAGTGAAGTAAGATAATTCCGTTAGTGATTGCATGCATCAAAGAATAATTAATTCTATGAATAATATTCGATCGCATACTTAACGTGAAGGTATAAAATTTATCTAGTAAAAAGTGTTAAGTATTTATTTTGTTGTACTGTACCCCATGTAGTTACGTCGGTAGAACAGTAAATTTAATTCCGTTAGTGATTGCATGCTGAAAGAATAATTAATTATATGCAAAATATAAATTACGTCAGCTCATTTAGTAGAATATTTAAATTTGTACATAAATATAAAATGTAGCTTCCGTGTTACTAATGTCCATTTTAAATTTGTGGGGTAGGTACGATGGAAAATTTATTAGTGTTTTATGGGGATGTGGTACGCGACGGAATTTCTGGGCTAGATGTGTCTCAGTGCGAGTCTATAAATGTTGTAGTGAGAGACATGGAAAACCTAGATTTTGCGGAAATGAGGAAATGCATCCGGGTGCAGTTTGGTCCTGAGATGCGGGGGAAGAAGATGACCGTTGAGGCCGTCATATATGTGGGAGGGGATGATGGGACATCTCCCTGTTGGAGTCCGCGGGAGGTGAAAGGAAATAACTCATGGGGGAAATACATGAGGTTTGCAACCACGCTTGATGCCGCTATGTTTCAAAGGCCGATGGTGTATGTACAGTTTGTCTCTCTGAATGATCAGCCTGGATGCAGTAGCGGCGCTCCAGATACGCAGCTAGCCATCACCAGCGGCCTCAGCAGCGGCCGATCGGAGCCGATGGAACTTGAGCTTGTGCCCGACCCAGGCTATTGGTCTGCGGTCGTTGACATAAGTGAACGTATGGAGGGATTACCAGAGACCCTAGATGATGACGATGACGATCATTCTTCTGGGTCGTCATCGTCAGAGGAGGAAGGTGTTGGTCCATCTCAGAGGGCGGTTGCGGGACCGATGCCCGAAGACTTCTTGCAGACTATGACCATCCGCAACGAATATCACTCTGTTGCGGGCCTCGGTGAGGCTAGTCTGGAGGTTGGGCATAGTTTTTCAGACAAGGACTCTGCTGACCAGGCAATAAAAAGATATGCATTGTCCATATCTCGGCAGCATAGAGTTAAACAGTCTGATAAGACTGAGCTGAAAGTCGTCTGCCTCAAATTGCCCGAGGGTTGCCAGGGTAGAGTGATCGCTCGTCAGAGGCGTGGTGTATGTCAGCCATGGGTGATCAAAAAAATTATACCCCATAGCTGCGAGCAGGTTGGAACTCTTGTAGATCATTGCAATGTGACCGCGAAGTACGTGTCACATATAATGTCAGCGGCAGTGGAAGAAGATATTAATATGGGTATTAAGAAGCTGCAAAAAGCAGCAGAAGACTGAATTGGCTACAACGTCAGCTACGGCAAGGCTCGGCGTGCCAAGGAGGACATTTTTGAGAGGTTGTATGGCACATATGAGGATGCATATAACTACGCCCCTAGATTGCTTAATCAGATATGTGTAAGCAACCAGGGGACTGTAGTTTTCTTGAAATATCGGCCGCATCCTCGCGAGGAGAACAAAAGAATCCTTGACCATGTATTCTGGGCATTCCCCCAGACTATACATGCATTCCATCATTGTCGTCTGGTGTTATCAATTGATGGTACATTTCTCACTGGAAATTACAAGGGCACACTCCTGGTGGCAATTGCAGCAGACGCAAATAACCAGCTTCTTCCTATTGCATATGGTTTGGTGGAGGGTGAGAACAAGGATAGCTGGTTGTGGTTTCTAAGCTGTTTGAAGAATGGAGTCGTGAAGCAGCGTCCCGATATATGCATCATCTCTGATCGCAACTCGGGTCTGCTGAACGCGCTGAACACAATGAAACAGGCTACGGATGCTGATTGGGGGTGGCCTGATCTGGAGACACGGTGGTGCATGCGGCACCTAGCCGCAAATTTCTACACAAAGTTCAAGAACAAGGATTGGTTCAAGCTTTTCAAGAGGATGTGCATGCAGAACACCGAGTCGAAGATGAATGCAATTTGGACGGGAATCAATGGAGAAATTGAGCGTGCTGCCTTGCCATCTCGAGAAGGCCGGAGGGGTCGAACACCACCTGTCAATCTGACACAGTGGATAACAGAGAATTGCCCCGACTTATACAAGTGGGCACTCGCTCATGACTCAGGGGCTCAAAATATAACACGACCAAATATGTCATCTCATGAAACTTAAATCTTACCGGAGCGCGGTAAAATAGCAGTGAAGACTCCGGAGGATCATGCGCATGATTGGCACACATGAAAAATTTCATGCCCATCCTGTCCGAAAAAACAGTCGACTCCCTAACCTTCGCTATGTCGCCGCACCAGCATCGTGCGGCTTCCATTCCCTCCGGTAAACTAGCGTACTTCATTTTCTTCGGCCTTAGGCCCTGGTCAGAGCAAGGCAAACTCATAGCAAGTTCAATATATCGGAGTAGAGATAGCTGTGGAGAACACTGATCGAATGAACGACGAATGCCTTCTTTATATAGACCCCGATTACTGCTGCGGGTAAGCAAAAACATTAACAAAAGTATGCATCGTCGGTGGTCTATTTTCTGTATCAAACAGTCTATCAAAGTTGTCTATCTATCATCGCATGCAACGAATCGAATCAGCCTCGTCTCGGAGTCAGCGCCGTTATCGTGGGAATCAGTGCTGGTCGGGGTGGCAGCGTGCCGGCGATGGCCTTGGCGGCAGGCCTCCACGTCAGCATGCTGGATTCTCCCCAGGCGGCAGGGCCTACTGCGGCTGACGGCGTCGAACGGTGACGTTGCAACGGCAACATGCCGGAACTGGAAACGGCGGCAAGGCCTTGCCGGCACTGGCCCAGGCGGCACGTGCCATGTGTCGCCTGGCCAGGGGTGCCGCCACTCAGTAGGGGTCTTTTTTGGCAAATATTTTCAGAGGTGGTCTCTTTTGCCATTTCATTGGTGCAGGTGGTCTTATGTGTCAAAAATTCCACAAACGCCTAGTTCCTTTTCTTTTCAGCTGGCTCGTACCAGTGTTTAAGGGCGCGATTGGTTGATGGCAAGAAGGCCATTGAGACTTTGGAGATTAAAAAGTGGATTGATTGGATGTCATGAGTCTCTCTAAATCTTGGCTCGCCCGCTGCGTAAAGCACCCTTCGCATAGGCTGTGGGGAAACACCCGAATTGATCGTTTCCCCAGGTGCAGGCGTTACGCATGCTCAGACAAGAGAATCTTGCATGTGAGGATACATAACCTTTGCTTCCCCTCACCCTCGTTTAAACATCTCCTTCACAAGCCCTTTATATTACCACAACTATGGTTCATTTAAACATGTGTTCTACATGAAAAAGATCACCTTAACAAGGTGAATCCATTCTGACTATCCGTTTCAAGTTTCCTTTGGTGTAACCTTCGATTTCGTTTGAAAGTGATTTGACTGAATTTTGTCAAATTAGTCGCACACAGTCCGCCGTTTTAATTTCTTTGACGAGTAGCTTCATAATTTTCATATTGTAAGTTTTTTATTTCGATGATCATAGAAAAATTATACATCTCTCTTGTATACTGCTATGGTGTACGTATGTTCATCTGTCATGGTGTTCTAGTTAGTATAACCATGACTCGTTTAATCATGTGCTCTATACAAAAAAGATGCACCTCAACGAGGTGAATCCATTCTCACTATTGGTCTTGAGTTTTATTTGGTGTAAATATTCAATTTCGTTTGAAAGCGTTTTAATCGAATTTTTCAAATTCATCGAACACAGTCCGTCGTTTAAAATTTTCTTTCACGAGTAGGATTACCGCATCGTTTCACACAACTTTTGTGTTGTACTTTTTGTTTAGGTGGTCATAGATAGTTCCATCTTTATCTCTCTGTATACTGAAAGTTGTACATATGTCTGTTCTTTATCTTTATGCTCGTCGTTTTTGTGTAAATCGTCCGGCGTGACGCGACGCAACTCACACACCGTCTTCGGCAGCTACTAGTGGCGACCGACGACACTATGCGACAGACTAGCCGGCTTCGACGGCTACCGGTGGTGAGCAGCCCATGATGACAGCGGCCAGTTTCTGCCCCAATAGTGTTGTATGTTTGAGCTAGCTATGGTGGTGTGTGTGGTAAGCACACCAAGATGATATTACACAAGAGCTAGCACATAACCAAACAAAGAGCCAAAGTTACTCTAGAAATACAGCTAAATTCTTTATGGACAACCAAACAAAACACTAAAATTGTTTTTTTGCATCGTACGGTGTGATCCAGGCTTCCCAAAACCTAGAGAGCCAAAAAAAAGGTGCAACATATACCAATGGCGCCCTAAGCAGTACACGGCCGGGGGTGGGTTTTATACCCAAGCTAACACACAGGTGCACGCACGCACGTCCATCCATTCTTGCCGCTCGATCCACAAGCTCTGGTCGGCGCGCGCACGACGCGCTCGAACGCGGCTGCCTCCAACAGCTCCCTACTACATGCAGCTCCTCTACGCTCGGCATGCTGCAGACCGACTCAACACAAGTGAGCATCCTCGACCTGACCTAGTCCTACACGCGCACGAAGGCCGCAGACACGAGTACGAGTACAAACTCACACACACACACTCACTGGACACACGCGTCTAGGCCACGGACACGAACTCGAACGCGCAGACATCGATCAACACCGTGGCGTGGCTTATTTCTAACATACCCGGGGCAGGAAAAAGGAAATATGCGGTATACATTTCCCCAGCCAACCTTGATCTCTTATTATCGAAGTGATTCGATCTTCGCTGAACTGAGAGTTTGAGACGACCTTGATCTCTTATCCAACTGATGAGTTCTTCACTGCGAGGTTATTTCCAACAAATAATTCTTTAAAAATGTTCACTCTGTCCTTGTATATAAGGTTACTATAAGAGAATTAACTTTTGCACCGCTAGAACGCAACTTCGTTAGAAAATCCGCGTCTGACTAGTCGGATCGGTCACCTGTATACAGGGGCGGATCTAGCCTAATGCAAGGGTATGCGACATATACCCAATAAATTTTGTAAAGTTTTCTTGATATATAAGTCCATATATACATATACAACAAGTATAGTAGTATTTTTACATGTAGAACTGAAGAAAAATTGAATTCAATTGCCCTCCCATGGGCTGCCATCGCTATCAATGCTTATGAGAGAAGAATATAACTTTGGAGTACCTATTCCCGTCAAACTATTACAAATTTGATGCAACGCCAACTGAGAGCAGCCACGTGAGGTAATTTCTTTGGAAAAGTAATCAAGCAAGTAACAAAGTACCAACATTTTTTTGCTTCCGAAATGGTTATCGTAGAGGTAAGTTACCCCTTACTTTTCTTATTCTTGTGATGTATAACCAATGGACGCCTCACGGTTGGATTGGAGCTTCTGCGTCACCCCTCTCGCAAGGAGCTGCTAAGAACGCATCAATATCATGTGCCTCCTCTCCAGCGTGCCTCCCCAGGTCGGTATTTTGTATGGAGAACAAGGTGCCTTTTAGATTTATTAACATGATCGCTTGACCAAGTGGATATTTTACTACTATCTTTCTGTCGTGTTCGATATAAGCCCCGAGTCATAAGTACTTATGGGAGAGCTTCCACTGCTCGAGAATCACTGGAGTCCCAACTAACCAACAACTTGTTTTTTCATCTATCACTGGAGAATCACTGGAGTCATAAGTCCGTCCCTCAACATCGCAGCGAATGCATGCTACAGCTGTGACGAGTGTGGTGAAGTGGAAGCCATACTAGGAGTTTATAGTTGCACCCGATGAAATTTGGTTCACTCACTGTCAATGTTGTCATAATTGAGGAGGCAAAGCATGCAGTGTGGCACCTACAATCCCAAGATGCGTCTCAACGATTCCCCTTCGGCACCATGTTGTCTCAAGAACTTTATCGAAAAAAATGTTGTCTCAAGAAGAAATATCCAAAGCTTGCGAGATCCAAAGTCCCAAATACGATGAGATCAGAAAAATCTAAACTATAAAATCCAAAATTTGTCGATTATCATCTTGTTCATCTTATGTAGCTAACTGTATCGTTCTCTTTCAATATGTTGCGAGATATCATCTTGCGATCTTTGGTCATCATATTGAACATGTTAGATACTGCAAGGTTCCTTATCTGGTGCAAACAAGTCATGATCACTTTTAGCCTGAATCACAACCCAATGGAAGTGCGTACTAGTGTATTGAGCACCATTTCAAGTAATATAGCATCTTCACACAAAAAATAGGTTATATCCCACTAGTACAGAGCGACGCTAAGGACAACCTACAAGGGAAATGACAACGATATAATCCATGGTTAAATATAATTCTGCATTGCTAACTAGGCTTGCCTGAAGCGGGCCCTAACTATGGAGACAACATGAGTCACAGTTATTTTTTTCACATCTGCCACTGATATATTGCAAACTGGCCTTTTCATATAACTGTATGCCATAGATGATTCTGTAGAAACGACGCTACAGAGTTCACCATTTCCAAATAAACCTGCTCTTTATATACAACTTCTTAAATCTCACTGAAACCCTACCCCTCACTCTCTCCTTGCATCTGAACAAGGCTTGGCGGCGACACTTGGTGACCTAGTTTTATCCCGCGTCTTATCCCGGTGCCGCGTCTTATCCTGGCACGAGAGAGCGCATCTGTCGTGTCAAGGCACATCGGCTCCTCATCCTCTTCATCTAGATATGGTCGCACATGGTAGGAGGTGGCACATGAGTACATACCTAGAGTAAGCCTACCAAATGTGGACAGAACCGGCCGACGTCGGACGCCTCCTGAATCCTCTCCGACCTACTCGTCCGGTGGGTGGTAGCCGGCGTCAGGCACATCCATAATCCTATCTGGCTTGCTCTTCCGGCAGGCGATGGCCAACATCAGGCGCGTCTAGAGTCCTCTCCGGCCTGCTCGTCCGGTGGGCGATGGCTGGCACCTACATGGGGGTATCCTGCATTCCATAGCGTACAGATCTATGGTCGGCGCAATCAATGATTAACCGGCTAGACCTTACGATGACAACAATGAAAAACACTTGCCAAATCATACATTATGAATGTTCTGTTTGATTAGAACAATTTGTTATGTGAGTCTTAGTTTTATTGTTTCAATCTATTGTGTGCTAGATCTTGTGGTTTGCTAGCCCAGATTTGTTAACTAGTTTATTGTTAGTATGGATCTGTTAGATTAACTTATGTTGTAAAACTTTGTGGGTTAATCTGTTAACTCGTGCTATAAAAAATTGTGGGGGTAAGCTATTAACTTGTGATGTAGAACTTTGTGGGTTCAACTTTTAGCTTGTCATGTACAACTTTCATCCCTGTTAGTGTTTTATCATTCTGTACTTGTACAACAATGATATTATTTCAATAACATTATATACGAAAAGGGTAGGAAAGTGGAAGTACCCCAGCTGTGTACAAGGATGGTGACGAAGGGATAAATGGAGAAATTTGGTCTCGTTGTGAAGACATGACAGGAGAAAAATTTCCACCTTACCTTTTATCCTTGACATGATTATATTTTGTAGTGGAAGTATAATAGGTAGTAGAAATATGATGTAGAATATAATAGGTAGTCAAAATATGATGTGGATGTATCATAGGTAGGCATGCTTGACATGATTATATTTTGAAATATATGTAACAGTTCTGTGCCTATTGTATGCTTGACTTCACAATGTTATGCTTGTGTTGGAAGAACATTTAAATATGTTGTTAAATTAGTTGTGCTTGTTCTAATGAATATGTAAAATTAGCAATGCAAATTGTTGGAACCCAAAAATATTTAACTGGTGAGGACGACTTGATGGACAAAGTGAAAGGATCATTGTCGATAAACAGTCTTATCCATGACAATGTTTTTAACCGTTGCCATACTGGCCTTCACATCAGCGATTAGTCTTGTGACATGTAGATATTTTTTGTTGTAATGGGGGTTTCAACCCTTATCCATAGGGTCGCTCTACACTAGTGTCCCCTAGTTCCTTCAGTCTTTTTCTATGTTTTAGGAATCTTTCTTGGGTCCTTATTCTTGAACCCAACTATACCCCCATCTAACTAGGATATATCTTTCCACCGCTCGCCCCCTCCAGCGGGTGGCCCTCACCGCTTGTCACTTGTTTAACCTCTTCCTTATGCTGATTGTGCAAAGGTCTATATCTTTTGCTCATAAGAAATATGATTTTTTTTCATATTCTACTATTGTGCTGATAATTTTCATAAGGCCACCACATTTTGGCGATTTCCTTTGATTTTATTATCGATAACTTTGAATCACTAATGTAATAACATACTATTATTTCAAGGACTAAACCATGAAGCTCATCATCTACTATCATGCCTAGCGACCACTCATTCCAAATGTAATTTGTGGCATGTCCATTATGATTAGATTTCTCATAGAGATTTTTCATTAATAAAAAGATATCTATGTAGATCTTTTGCATGTTCTGACTTAACTATGAAGAACGGAGAACCATCCATTAAGGTTAAAAACTGCCAAATGTTTTTAATAGGTGCCAGATGGTTGCTTGCCCCTACCACAAGCAATCATATAATTTCAAATAATATGTGGGCCCACCTTTTTAGCCTGCATGTTCATTTTTAGCCGCACAATTTTTGCAACAAACTATGTGCGCCAATGGTTTTGAAAAAATAGGAATACCTGTATTGCCTAGATCTCACTATAAATATACCATATACCATGCCTTACTAAGCACAATACACTATAGTCAAACAATGAAAGGGGAGTCAGTGCCTTCTTGGGTAGAGCTGCTGCTCACAACACAATTCTTCAAAATATGCACCAGCCATCTATCTTCTACTCGCAATGAGTGTAATCTATTTTGCATAGATTGCGAGGCACCACAAGCTGCCTTTTGCTATTATTGTCGGTCACGCCATCATTCTACCCATCGTGTCATCCAGGTAAAGTGTAAACCATTGTGATTTGTTAACAGGAGGTATGCATGAGTATGTCCCATCATTTTATATTATATATTAATTTGGGGACTCTACATATACCAGTATACTATGTATGAACTTTTGATAGCTCATATGTAGATAAAATTACCAAGAACAACTATTATATTTGCAATATTATTGTTCATTATAAGTGGAACTATCCACCTCCTTGTAATTATACCAACGTAAATTAACTTATGGAATTCCTCAGATAAGGCGGTCATCGTACCATGACGTGGTCAGGGTTGCTGAGTTGCATGACATCCTTGATATTAGTGATGTCCAAACTTATGTGATCAATAGTGCAACAGTTGTATTTCTCAATGAGCGCCCACAACAACGTGGTTGTGGTGTTTCTGTGGTCAAGGCACAATCTTCTTCATATAATTGTGAGAGTTGCAATCGTGCTCTTCTTGATGCATTTCGCTTCTGCTCTCTGGGTTGCAGTGTAAGTTACTAAACTAGTGACATAATGATACTACATTATAATACTTTTCACGATTGACCTTGCAATTTTTTATAGGTTAAAGGAATGAAGGAGGATATTAAGGAGGATATGGAGACAACTGCTTCAATGGGAAACATAACTGACTATACCAGGAATGATGATGAGACAGACTGGAGTACTGGAAGTGCAAGCACCGAAAACAGCAAAGAGAGTTGTAGTGATGCTGACTACTGCAAGGAAAAACTACCACCAACAAGGGTTATTCGCCACAGGCGGAAGGGGATTCCGCGGCGTGCTCCCTTTTTTTGAGAGAAAGCTATGAGAAAGATTTCCATGAACTAAAGCAAATTAGTTGCGAATAATGACTTCGATTGTACACCTTATGTAAGGTGCCAATAAATTAATAAATACACCCCATTATCTACTGGAGTGTGTATTTCCATGCATCTTAATTGGTAGTAATATACTAATATTTACATATTTATTGTACTGAATTTATGGTGTAGATCTTTAGTACCAAAAAACTATATGTAATGTTACTTTAAGATTTTACCATCCGACTCTTAGTGGCAATAAAACATTCACATATAGCATGGGCGGTGAACAAATTTCTGAAGTTATATTACACTAAAATAAAATATTGTTGAGATATGTTGGCATGTTGCAACAACATATGTAGTAATGACCAATAGATAAACTCGGTGTGATTTTTCAATGATTTACCTTGAGATCTGTCTTAGAAATGAGAGTTCACTAAATCGATTCTTGTTACACATATGGTAATGCCAAGACATGGGGACCACTAAGTTAAAAGGCTCACTACCATAATGTGCATAAACCTTGTCTCTCATGCCCAAATATTGAATAGAAATTGTTTAATATTGAGGGT
The DNA here is from genome assembly GCA_007115705.1 of Dactylis glomerata. Classification (NCBI taxonomy): domain Eukaryota; kingdom Viridiplantae; phylum Streptophyta; class Magnoliopsida; order Poales; family Poaceae; genus Dactylis; species Dactylis glomerata. The sequence goes on along the minus strand of QXEO01000477.1, from coordinate 1,368,472 downwards.
AGCTAGTATTTGATAATCAACCACAACATAACGGGCACCGGATGGAGTGTATGGAAATGGAATCGAGATGGTTTTGAAAGTTTGCACATAATTAAGGAAGTGTAATAAATTTTCTATGTCAAAGAAAATATCTGCATGGTTGTTCGACTATCTCTAGTACTCAATATATTCGTTACACGAGGCCATCTAATGAAGCACAGATCGACCAAGACGGAGGCAGTCTCACTGCACTAGTAGGAAATTAATTATAGGTAGAATTTTACTCGTGGCATACACTATTTTTGTCACGCCCCGAGACCCGGCCCGGTAGAATAACAGTCGCCGCGCGCCTATAGACCGAAAAGACTATACACGTGCAAGGCTAGAAATGCAGGCATAGACCAGCACAGTGGATCACAACAGCTCATCTATTCATATTACAAGTTTATTTACAACAAAATTATAAATTTTCTAAGTCGCTTCCCAACCCGCTTCCGCTGCGCCACTCTGATAATATCGACTGCATCCAAAAACATAAGGGAAGCTAGGGTGAGTATGAAACATACTCAGCAAGTAGAACAACAAGACAATGGATGATCAAGGTATTAGTTAAAATCAAAGGAGATTAACAATACGAAAATGAATACGGTGACAATGTCCGAGATAAACAATGGAATATTTAAAATGGAATAGTACTTGGCATCACATATGACAGCAAGCCTTCCCTACCCGGGAGTCACAGGGGTGAATATTCACGCTTTTACACTCTGCAGAGGGGTACTCCGACATCGACAGTCTCGACTAGCTCCACACAGGTGCTAGCCGAGCAGTGTTCTTTGACCCACTAGGACCCGGACATCTTAACTTACTGATGTCAGTCGCTCCTACGGATCCATCACTGACACGTTCCATGACAAGGGCCGTCCCCAGCGGAGAACCCAGACAGTCCCATACCTGAACTGTGACCGGTACAATACGTTTGCCGTCGTGACGCCAATACCAAAGATCAATATACAAAGATATGAATATTCGGAACGAAACTAAGTGAACAAGCTCATGGCTCAACCGAGCCCTGTGAATCATATACTGATTCTATCAAGAACGAGAGGACAACATCCTTCTCGTAGGGCACACTAATTAAGAGTATAACAAGGATCAAGTGATACAACTAGTTCCTCAGGTGGCAGTAGTCAAATCATGTTGCAGACATATAACCGACTTGGTTATCAAAGGATGTATTAATGGAGTAGAATAACGATTCTAGGAGAGCACTACTAGCATGATTTGGGAATTAGCAAGGTAACTACTTGAAGGATTCAGAGATCAGGTAGCTGTCTATTTGCAGGAATCAAAGAAGTGGAGCGCAGTCTACTTGCAGGATTCAGAGAAGAGGAAAGTATCTACTTGCCTCAGGTAGAATAATTGTAATCACCAATATAAAATCCAGGAAGAACACCCCTGCCGTACTCGAGTTGATACTGAATACCGTAGCTAGAGAAAACCACTTCCAAAGTCTCAGAGTGACACGATCCTCCAAAATAACATGCCAGTATATAGTCTGGATCGATCTCTGCCTCTCAGCTGCTAGCTTTCTATTTCTCACTCTCTCTGGCATCGCTCTTTATCATCTCTTACTCTACTAATTTTCTGTCTCTGGCGCTCTCTCTCTCCGGATCGATGTGGTACAGTGTTCTAAGCAGTTCGGCTGACCATCTATTTATAGGGAGCAGCACCGTATAGCACTAGCTAAAATATCTGAGAAGGGCTGGCGTTGGCCGCTTACCGCTTCGGAGCTGGGCAGAAATATCAGCCGACCGCGTTGCCGCTGATGAAGAATATCTAAGTGCTAACCACCATGCAAAGCCACGTTCGAAGTCAAGGATGACTAAGCTATACTAGACGCTGCCACGCAAACATTACACGTGCACTTTACTTAGCTTAGCTTAGAAGGATTTGGCTGCCAGGACCTACCTTGTACTAGTGTAGAACTAGTGTTAACAAATTAATGGCTCTAGACATGCAAGTAGAGTATAAAGCTAGCTCTGATGCTACAATCTATTTGTTTAAATAAAACGTATGCTACACGTATGCATAAAATTTGATCAGGTTCCACTTAAGCAATGGATATTAGCAAAACAAGAATAATTAGAAGCTAGTTATCATTTAACTCAAATTAATTAATAATTTGAAATTTCGGGTTATCACAATTTTCATATACCATCAATGCACTAGTAGGAAATCGATTATAGGTAGAATTTTACCCGTGGCGTACACTATTTTCCATATACCACCAATACATACCCGTGATGTATAGAAAACATGTACACCATGGGTGACAAGTTACCCGTGACATATACAGGATAAACATACATCACCGTCGTGATTAGCCCTGAGGTACATGTGTGGGGCCCACTTACCTGTGATGTTCCGATCAATCGTACGCCACCGCTATGGAGGTACCAATGACATACAAAATTATCGTACGTCACGGTGTATGGTATCTATGTGAAATCATAAATTTAGTTTTCCTATATCTCTTTTTGATGAAAGGCTTGAGATGAAGCCCAACTTTTAACTTAATAAAGCCGCACCCAGCAGCCTTACCACATAGTCTTACAATCAAAAGACAAAAGAAGGGTCATTAGAATAAAAAAGTTGAGCATAGCCTTAGGCCTCGAGCAATTAAGGCTAGCAAAAAGCAAGATAAGAAATACAAGGGAATAACTCAAATGTGGTTTATTCCTGACCACGCCGTGAAGAGAACGGATCTTGCCAATTGTCTTCTCTAGCTCCTCCCTGTCTTGCTTCTTAGCCAATGTTTTCCAAACGGCCGCAAATACATGGAGAGTTTGTATAGATCATGCATCAATTACCTGCAAAGGGAACACACCCTGAGTTGTTAATTCATTTCGAGTGTTCCATAAGGTCCAACATAGAGATGCACAACAAATTCATATAATTATTTTAGCATGTACATCCGCGAAACAGAAGAAATTCCATGGAGAGGAGAGGAGTTTCCTAAGGGCTCGTTTGACTCCCATCATTTGGGGCTAGAATCAAAGAATTCATTTATGATTCTAACAATTACTTGTTTGACTGCCACAGAATTGGTTATGGAATCCATTTGGAATTCTATGGGTTTTCATCTCATGTCTACCTTAATACCTATTGGGTACCCTGTCATTTCTGTGGATTTTTTAAAATAAAATGATATCATTATGTCATTTCATTTCATTTCTACCAAATAAAATAAAATAATGGGTGCCAACCCTAACAGTATTCCACATGAATTTGGGCAAGGTACACCCAAAGAAACTAAGATTAGTATCCTCCAAGTCTCCAAATAAGGCACATAAGGCATCTCAGTGGTCATGTTTTTGGTAGATGTTTTTTTTGGATGCACGCTCCTCCATAGGCATGTGTGAGCTGTTTGACCGAACAGGGCCCCAAAATCCACGCCCCCCAAAATCCATGACCAGGCGAGACATCAACTGTTCTTCACTCCTAATTCTAAAAAAATAACTGTTCTTCACTCCTGCACCTAGGCAGGTGGGCTCCACGAGTAGCCCAGCAGCAAGCACTCGCGCTCATTGTCCATCGATCAGTGTGTCAGCCAGCAGCCCGAGGGAGATTCCTATTTGAAGCCTTTAGCAGGCGAATCCTATGCTCTGACCAGGTCGGCGCTTGCACCGCGCCACACATCCTGCGCGTGGTGTGGGCCAGCCCATTAACGCCAATTTGGTCGGTCTTTTTTTGTTCTTTTATCTTTTTTCTCTCTTTTCTTTTTCCCTTTTTCTTTTCAGTTTAGTTTTTTGTTTTTCTTTTACAATATTTTGAAAAATGTTCAGATTTGAAATTTTTGTTTAAATTTTAAAAGTCGTTCAAATTACCAAATTTTGAATTTTGTTCCAAATTTGAAATTCGTTTAGGTTTTAAAATTATTTAAATTTGAAATCCGTTTAGATTTAGAATTTTGTTCAAAATTTAAAAATTGTTCAAATTTTAAAAAACTTTTCAAATTTTGAAAATTGTTCAAAGTCTAAATAATGTTCAGATTTTAAATAATGTTCAGATTCAAAAGTGTTCAAATTCTAAAAAATGTAAAATTTGTTTCGATTTAAAATTTGTTCCGTTCTAAAATTTGTTGCAATTTAAAATTTGTTTTGTTCCAATTTAAAATTTGTTCCATTCCAAAATTTGTTCCATTTTTGAAATTTGTTCCTTAAAAAAAATAAAAAATAACCAAAGGTCAAATTTTTAAAAAGAAAAAAGGAAAAACAATAAAGAAACCATAGAAAAGAAAAAACAAAAAAATACTACTGTACCTGAACTTAGTGGGCCGTAGCCCAACAAGCTGATGGGCACGCAGCGGGTGTGCGGCGCCAGGCTTGACGCCGACCAGCTCGGTATATAGGATTCCCCCTTTAGCACCAGGAATCGCTCATACGCTTACCCCCTCGCTAGGTCATATTTGGAAGCGGTCCGGACCGATTGCAACGGACGCTTTCAGTTTTTCTTTTTTCTTTTTTATTACTCTTTTGTTTTAATTTTTTTTCATTTTGCTTTTGTTTTTAAATAATTCAAAACTATTCAAATTATCAACGGTTTCAGTATGAACTAATTTCAAGTTTAAACAAATTCATATTTGAATAGATTTCCATTTTTCATAGATTTTTAAATTTGAACAGATTTTCAATATTGAATAGATTTCAAGTTTTAACAGATTCAAATTTGAACTATTTTCAAATTTAACAAAAAAATTATTTAAAAAAATTCGAATTTAAATAGATTTCAAATTTTCAAAATATTTTTTTCAAAGATGCAACTTTAATTTTTTAATGAACATATCTTAATTTTACTAAAAATTACAATTTTAAAAACCTTATCTAAACAAGTTATGGCGAACAGACACAATGAAGCCGAACAAATTTTGTGGGCTGGCCCATCAAGAGGATCCCCACAAGCGTCCGTTCTTAGGCGACGCAATGGGCGCCGAATAGGAGCTCCCTTTCCGTTTGGCCTATTTCGTTGTAGCTCTTCCGTTTGCCCACACAAAGCGGCACCTCCTTGCCTCAGTAGGGCATCTCCAGGGGGGCGACCTATTTAGGTCTGAATCGGTCTATTTAGATCGGGCCGTGGACACCAAAATGCGGCCTGTCCGGATGGGTAGGGGGCAACCCAAGGGAGCGACATATATTTTTTCCCGGCCCTGTTAAGCGGGCCTTTCGTTGCATTAATATTATATTTTAAATATTAAAAAAAGGGTAAAACAAAAAATATATAAAAGATAAAACCCTAGCTTAAAGTAGGGTTGCGGGGCGCCGCCTTGTCCCCGTCACCGCCCTCGTCTTCGTCGTTGCCCACGTCCCCATCGTCGCCCTCATCTCCGTCGTCGTCTTCATCTTCATCGTTGTTGCCGTCGTTGTCGGAGGGCGCTTCCGGGGCCCAGCGCCGGTCCCAGTCGTGGTCTACAAGGTAGCCGGCCCGCCGTTCCGCTCGCCATTCCTAGACCGGGGCCCCAAATTCTTGGAGACGTCCTGGTTGGACGGGTGACGCTAACAGATCAACTTTCAAAGAAAAACCCGATCTTTGAGAGAGATGGAAATTCTCCAAAGGTTTTTTTAGGTAGACAGATCTTATATTAAGCTAGCAAGCCACCTCATTAAAAACCTTTCAGTTTCCATAGGTACCCTGGTAAGGAAAAGAGTGCGTCTGAAACTTGTTGCTCCAATCAACGTATTGTTATATCGTTAATGAGATGGCTTACAATAAAGTTAGGAGCCTCAACATCCCAACAAGAAGAGGTCTTAGTACTAAAACAAAAAGCTGCCAACTCATGTGCTACCTTGTTTGCTTCTCTCGGATAGTGACTGAAACTAACATTACCAATATTTGAAACTAAATCCATAGTCTTCCAGAATAGCAACCGATTCAGACCACCATCTTTGATCTCCCTTGCAAGCATTAATCACTTCCATCGAGTCACCTTCCGCAATAACATTGTGGATTCCCATCTTCTCTACCAGCATTAGTCCTTCTCTCATCCCAATAGCCTCCACCATCATTGGAGATGCAACATGCGGAATAAAGGAGCATGCTGCCGCAACAAAGTTTCCCTGGTTGTCGCAAACAACAGCCCCCGTGGACCCCAAATGATAGTCTGAGTGGAAGGATGCATCCATGTTGAGTTTTAGTTGTCTTGGGTCAGGTTTCTTCCATTGCACTCCTGGAGTAACAATCAAACAGGAAAAGGCTTTCGCCGAGTTAGAGAGAATTGCAAGGATAGACATTTTTCATTTGAAAATAGGCGGAACAGATTCTTCATGAGTGCGCCTCCTGCGCAGCCACCATAGGTACCAGCTTGTAACACACACATTTTCTGTCATTCCCAGATTAGACAACCCGTCTGTTGAGTTATCTTGCCTTCTTAGTAGATTCTCAAGGACCACAGAACCAGATTGATCAACAAGGGTAGACTCCTGGATTGTATTTTCCAGTCTCAAGTTCATCCAAACCTCTGTCGGGCAAGCAAATAGAAGATGCAACACATCCTTAGGTCCCATTTTACAAATTGGGTATTCACCTGATGTTCCAAAGGTTGGTATAATGTTTAAGCGATGTTCCTTGGCAAAGTTCCCAATCAAGGGGTCTTTGAACCTACCCGAGGGTTCAAGGTGCTAGAATAAGATGTCTTGGGCCAAATTTTTGTGTGGCCCAGAGCAGGTTCCAGTTCAGTTCTCTTGGCTAAGCCTAGGTCACGACGTAAGTTCATTTACTACCCTTTGTTGAAGGAGTTAATGCCTTGGAGGCCATAATAATATGATTATCTATTTATAACTTTGTGTTTGTTATTAAGATTTATTTCTTTATGCAAGAACTATTGTGATTCTCGAATAAGAAATTCGAAGGAAAGCTCACATCCACATGTAGAGAGCACAGTTCAGAAATTTCAAGATGCATCCAACGAACTAAAGTAAGACATGAGGGTACCAACATGATGCAAATAAGGGCTAGGGAGCGACCTCCCTGGCCACATCCTAGGGCCGAATTTCAGCCTCGGGAACCACCTTGACACCTCCTTTTTACGGAGTCTCTTTTCTAAAGAAAAACCTATGCCCAATTTTTTGATGTATTTTTTTAAGGCGGCGATGGAGGCAAAAGTATTTTTATTCTTTGCGAGAGGGCAGATCATGCTGCTTCGTGATCGCCAACGAGGGGAAATCTACACCGTCATCACCACCATCCACTAGTACAATTGGGCAACCAAGTTTTAGAGACCCTAGGTGTAAGCGGTTTGAAGCCAAAAAAAATTGGGCCGATCGTAATCAATAGCCTCTGAGCAAGTTTTTCTTAACGACTAAAAAACCGGCTAAAAAGGGTTTCGGCTATGGTCCAAAATATAATCCATCTCATATATGAGGGAGACGGCTAGAAAAAGATACCGGTTGCAATAAATCAATTATTTGAGAGGGCCTAAAATAAAAACCAGCTGTCGAGGTTTATCCCCGACAATGCCCATGATTATGGACTTAGATTTCAAGGAAGAGGATGGGCGCTGGCGGATTCAATGGCTTCAGATTGAAATAGGAGGCATGATGTTTACCCAGGTTCAGGCCCCGGAGGGTAATACCCTAGATCCTGCTTGTCTGATGTTGTATTGCTTGTATAATTTGGAGGTGTTACAATGATGGCACAGATAAGATCTGGTCAAGCTGGTGATACCCACAAATGTAGGAGATCGATGAATTCTTCGATGGGAAGTATTACCCAAATTTATAGTTCGACTCAAGGGGAGCAAACAAGAATATTAGCAAGACTTTAGAAATTGACACGTCACTCTCAACCACACCTGTATATCAATATTCTCAAGAACAAATGGTGATTATAGCAGTTCAGGAAAACAGTAATTTTCAGTACTAAAGAGTAACAACAAATTTCCAGTTTTCATCGGAAATGAAAACTTGTAACCCAGAGATTAAAATCATAGGCATGAGATCACTAGCGAGGTGCTGCATGGATAAGATTGATCATATAACATATTTGAATCAAGTTCATCTCTAATTCCCTTTTCGTATGTAAGTGTAGGTGTGTGTCCCAAATATAAGTACGCGTACCAACAAGTAAAATTAGCATACATCTATTTTCCTATCTGCACAGATTCATCGGAATCCATTGAGGATCTACAGATAATTAAGGTCTATCCTTATGGATAGTCGGGAACAATGCATTAACACTCCATGAATACACAATATCCTCAAACTAAACATATTACCCTTTGATATCCCCGGTTGTCACTTTGGGGGTAGCCGGATCAACAGAAAAGCAAGTAATACACTTTGCAGATAGGCACCAAACTCATATATATGGTGAAGCAATAAAAGTTCAGTACTGAAATCATGTCACCCGGGCCCTAGTAACAAGCATTAAACATAGCAATAGTGCAGAAACACTCACACAGGAACTTCTACGAGATAAACCCCTAAAATCTTGACTTATATGAACTATTACATGATCAATCTCATCCAATCCCCATGGACCTCACATGCCTACAGAGGATTACTCACACATGGTGATGGATATCAAGCACATGATCGATGGAGACGGTGTTGGTGATGATGACGGTGAATAAGCACATGGCGGCGGTGCTCTGGGTCTTGTAAGATTCCATCCATCTAGGAATAGGGTTTTTTCACATATATAGAGGCGTCCGTCGAAGGAGAGGAGGATCCGGCCACCGATGCCCAAACGGACCCAGGTGGCATGGTCTACTGGGCTGACCGTGCCACCTGGTCTCATTTGGATCCATGTGGTCCCCTGGTGGCCCACTTCATTTCAAAATGTTTGAATCGAAATTTCCAAGCCGTGCTCCCTAACCTTGCCCTTTTGTGAGTCCGGTAGCTCCTAGAAAGTTAAAAACGCTAAAAAACAATTTCTGCCAAAGAGAGCTAAATCCAAAAGATAGGGGATTAATTGGAGAATCCCCAAAATCAATGCAAATCATGATTATAACATCTCATGTCATCTAAATATGTTGTAATATGCATCAATAAACTACAAAGTTTATGCATGAATTTTGCATGCATTAGGTGGAAGAAGCTATAAGGCGTGTGCCAGCCTATGTGTGCGGAGGGAGAGAGGATCTGTGCAAAATCACATGAAGATCCCTTTCTGGATGCCCCTCCTCGCCCTTATATTGGGGGCGAGGTCTCAGGATCTGGTCCAAGTCAGTTACAGGTAGATGCAAACCCTAACTAGTATTGGGCTTCGAGTGGCCATCTTGTTCTGGGGCTGCAGCAGGTATGCCAATAGTCAGGACCCGATGGGTCATACCCTCATCACCAGCGATGGGTCTTGCAGAGGCTCAACGAAAGAAGTGCCATTTCAAAAAAAATGCATTCTTTGGAGATGACTATTTAAAAAACCGGCTGAGAGACTGGTTTAAAAAATAGCACGAACCTCTGCCTTCCAGGCAGGACGTGGGTTCAAACATGACACCGTTGTGGGCAAAGTATATTTGATATGTTGAAAAACAACCATCACAAGCTAAGGCATAGCCTAGTTGTTGGGAGTGGTAATTTCTACCGGCCCACCCAAGTTTAAGTCTTAGTTCTTGCAGTTTGTGCTTAACATTGAAAACTTTTAGCCATATTCACATAATTTAGCTGAGAGTTGTTAGCACAAAACTACCACATTTCGGGCCAAATGGTACCACTTTACATTATGGGAACTAAAATCTACCACTTTCTCGCGAAGTTTTTTCAAATTGAAGAAATCATGAATTTGCAGTGAATTGATAGTGTTTTGACCATTGGGTCCCACAGGTAAGGCTGACGTGGCCATGTATGGGCGGAGCCGGGAGACTCCCGTTACGTATCTACCTGGGGCCCACCTGTTGTACACGCGCATTGACTGGGCAGACTAGGTTTTTTGCTTCCCTCCCCCGCACGCGAGTTCTTGTCGGAGGCGATGGCAGCTGCAAATCCCGGCGGTGGCGGCTGCTCCGCCACCGCGCATCCTCTTGACGACGATGTGTATGACGACATCTAAGCTATGGAGGGAACCTGACTAGCAGCGACGCTTCATCCTCTCTTCTCAGGGACGAATAGCCCGAGCGGATGCGGGCACATTCGCTGGAGCACCGAGCGGCGGTGGCTCTGTCGAAGGCGGTGTATTACTCACCGGCCAAGACGAGCCACTGGTGGGCTTTGACTTTCGGTGGCATTGAGTATGTTTCTACCTCTATCTTCTAAATCTCTCTTCTTTCTCTAAAACTATAACTGAATCTTAGCTTTAGATCATGAATTAGTCTGTTAGTTGTTTGAACTAGTTAGTGACAGAAGTATTTTTTCCGTGTCGTAGCCTTGATGATGAAGTGTGGGAAGTTAGGTTTCATTTATTGGTGAAGACAATTTGGAGAGAACAATGTGTAGATCTGATATCACAGGGATGAATTTGTTCCCATTGATTGAAATGTATGGATATGGAATTAGGCATCCAATGTTTTATGTCAAGGAGAAAGGAAAAGGAATGGCATGGATGGAAATAATATATAGAATGCCAAAGGTTAAAGAAATGCTTATGCAGTATGAGACAGTCAAGGTGCTTAATTGAACAGTGATTAAGCAAGGTATAACATCACCATCAAATATCAATTTGCATAAAACTCAAGCTGTAGAACTGAAAGAGCCAGCTGTCATGTCTATTGACATGGAGGGTTTGACATACATATCAGATGATTGAAATCAAGGCTTCATTCTAGTGGCCATAGACTACTCTGATGTGGTGTATCTTGGAACACAACAGAGCAGCAATTTGCAGAAGAACAAGAAACCTATAGTGCATGTAAACATTGCAATGAATTTAGTGGAGATGAACTCTTTTACAGCATGGGAGAATACAACCCAGAAGAACACAATAAGGGAGTACTGAGAGACCTTGAATTAATTAAGCAGATCAAGAAGGAGAAGCACATCAAGAAGGAGAAGCTGGAGGAAGTGAGAGACCCTAAGGAGGAAGCTATCTTGGAGTGGATGAGGTAGGAGAATATGGCAAAATCAGATCCATTTGAACATTATGAAGGTGACACTGATGTTGAGGAGTTCTTTGAAGATTCAGAAGAATAAGAGGTTGAGGAGGTAGAAGCTGATTATTTTGAGGAGAAAGATGTGATAAAAAATCATGGACCAAGTACTAGATCACATCATGAGCGAGAGGGCAACTCATCCTACTATTTTAGGCCATCATCTGATGAGGAAAACAACCCTGGTGATCTACGTTTCAGTGATGATGATGACAGATATGAAGCTAAATTCACCCTGCTCAGTGGAAGGAAAAGAAGACTAAAGAAAACCAAACCAAGGGTCTGGTATGATGAAACAAGAGAGGACCCTCATTGTCAACTGGCTCTAAGAGTGTGCTTCAAAGATGTTGTTCAGTTCAGAATAGCCTTGAGGACCTTTCATATAGCTCAGTTGAGGAACTTTTATTATCACATGAATTCTAACAAGATCATAACTGTGATGTGCACTGAGGATGACTATCCCTTTTACATGACTGCTTCTAAAATTGCAAATGAGAAAAGATTTTGCATAAGAAAGTTCAGACCAGAGCACACTTGTATTGCTAAGGGTGACAATACCAAGGTAACCATTGATTGGTTAGCAAAGCAATTTGAGCAGGCTTTGAGAACTGATCCCAACATTGTGTTGATACCTTGATTGATAATTCAAAGCACAAGCATGGAATAGAAGTTCCAAGGAGCAAAGCCTACAGAGCAATGAAGAAGGCACTGCAAGTTGTAGTTGGTGATGAGAGAGCTCAATACACAAGAATTAGAGATTATCTACAAGGTGTGATTGAATCCAATCTTGGTAGTAGATGCATTGTGACCAGAAGGAGAAGCCTGGAGCACCCTAGTCCAAACCCTATATTCGATGGGTTGTTTTACTATCTACATGCATGCAAGGAGGGACTTCTCAATGGTTGCAAACCATTCATAGGTTGGTGACTGCATATTGCACTAGCTACTGTCTAAATGTTGTATTTTTCTTTGTACTAACTATTTTGCTTTCAAACTTGATAGGGGTAGATGGTTGCTTTGTGAAGCTTACAACTGTATAGCAGATTTTAGCTGCCACAGGGAGATATAAGAACAATAACATTTTCCCATTGCATTTGAGGATGTAGATAAAGAAGACACATGTACGTAGTTGGTCTTGGTTTGTCACCCAACTGAAATATTGCATAGGAGAGGCCGAGAAGTGGGGATTCTACACCATCATCTCTGACAGGCAGAAGGTAAATGAATAAAACTTGCTTTTTTCTCCTTAACTTGTACTAGAGAATCATTGTTGTTCTTAGCTTACCTTGTACTATATAAATGGTTAAATCAGGGACTACTCAAAGCAATCAGCCAAATATTTCCAAATTTCCCACAGAGATTCTGTCTTAGACTTTTCTATACAAACTTTCAGAGTGCTAGGTTTAGAGGGGAAGAACTAAAGAAATTCATAGATTCAGATAGTTATTCTTATACGAAATCTAGATTTGACCTTGCAATGGCCTCATTGAAGAATGAATGTGAGTTAGCATATAACTACATGGCTCAAATCCCTCCATCTGCTTGGACCAAACATGCATTTGATTCTAACTGCAAAACAGATCTAGTGGTCAATAATCTTAGTGAAGTATTCAACAAGATGATCCTAGATGTTAGGAGCAAGCCAATCAAAACAATGATTGATGGTATAAGGTCCAAGTTAACAGTAAAGTATAGTGGAATTAGGAAGAATACTGCAAGCACATTGTGGGAGATCACACCTCATTACTCTGAGATACTAGAAGAGTCAAAGAAATACTCTACGCATTGTGTAGCTAAGAATGCAGATGTGGGGCTGTATGAAGTCACTAGTGGTTCTTGAGTTCATGCAGTCAACCTAGAAGCAAGAGCATGTGGGCGTAAGAAATGGGACTTGATTGGTATTCCATGCAACCATGCAGTGGCAGCCATAGTTAAGTTGAAGCAACATCCTGAAGATTTTGTGCATGACTTCTTCAAGAAGCCTATGTACAAGGCAGCATAACAGAATGTCATCTTCCCTGTCCTTGGCCCTAAGGAATTGATGAGAATAGAGACAGATGATATTGACCCACCTGTTTTCAGAGACAAACCCGGTAGGAAGCATACTAAAAGAAGGAAGGGACAGTTTGAGGCTCCAGCACCAAGGGATACCTCTAGGATGGCCAACATCACTTGCAGCAACTACAAGCAGGTAGGACATAGGTTTAGTTCATGCATGCAACCTCTGAAGACAGCTCTACAGATAAGGAAAACCAATCACAAGGTAACATTTACATTGTCCTGAACCTTGCAATATTTGCATACTTGCAACTGATGTAACATTTTTGTGATTTTGACAGAGTACCAGGTCAGCTTATACTTATGCAGATACTAAACCTGCTGCCCCAACACCTGCTCCTTCTGCACCAGCACAAGCTACTTCCACAACACTTGATGTTGTTTACAATGTTCCAATGACTACTAATCTACCAAGAACATCAGCTGGTACATCCTATTCTATGCCTGTGACCATTTCTGCCCCAAAACCATCTTGACGAGGCTTAACTCGACAAATGTCCTAGATGAAGGACTTAGGATCGGGGAGATAGGGCGTCGGATGAACTCGAAGGTAAAGTTAGTCGAAATAGGTGTGTATCGAAAGTAAACTTGGGTATTCAATCTGGCTTGCTTTCAATCTGCCCTACACCGTCCCCTCCTGGCCCCTATATATAGGTGGCCAGGTCTCAAGGATCGGGTAGGGTTCGATACAGATTACAAATATCGACATACGGTATTAACTCGTATTCGACTATCATTACAATTGGGCCTAGCTTATCGGGCCTCAGGGGTACTCAACTAACGGGCTCTATTAACTATACCCTTGTCAGTAGCCCCTGAGATTCTACCAGAATTGCAGATTCGGGTTGAATCTCTAATCTTCAAATCTTCGACTTGATCAATTCTTCGACTTTATCTTCAAATCTTCGACTTGGTCTTTCGACTTATATTGATGATAATTTGCTCGCAAGGGGTCTCGATGAACAAGCCTGACAACTCTGACGGATCAAGAGGTCAGTTAACTGCCGGAACAGATGCTTGTCACCTACTTCAAATTCAATCCCCTTGGACTTGAATTCGGGATACCGGTCAAACTCACTCTTTTGCCTCATTTAGGACTTACAAAAAATGAGTCCCAGTGGTTCTCAGGGTACCCAGTGCGTCCACCAGGATTTTCTTCGCGTCGTAGACACGGATACATACCAGCAGAGCGCATCCATGTGCGTATACTAGGCCACACAGGACGGATCCCGGGGTCTTACCTTCGTGATAAATCACGGCATTCGAGTTTCATTGCGATAACGCAACTCGAGAATCTCATGTCGCAGTCAAAGTTTGACTGAAAATATTCGGGTTTCTACAACCATAAAACTCGCTCCCGATGGGAGTAACACTTCTCCAATCTTCAATGCTTTGCCAATGAATATCGTCGGGTGCGCGCTCAGTGCTCCCGATGGGAGTAGCCCCCGAGGCTATAGTCGAAACAAGTATTTTTTCGAGTATAGGCTCATAATGTAGCTCGTCGTATTTCAACTTGAAACACTTTAACTTCGAAGTTCTTCAACTCGAGATACTTTCAAGAACACCTTGTCGTCGAGTATTAGTCCATCATTTTAATGAAGAGTTGTATTCGACTAACTTTGAAAGTAACAGCCCCCAAGGCTATAACCTAAAAATTCTTCATAGATAATCCTTTCCATAAATTCAGCATTTGTCGACGCCATCCTTGTACCTTTACTTTATCGTGTCAATGATGACGTAGCTCTTCATCAGTGCGAACCGTTTTATGGGTAACACTGTAACTTCCGTTATTTTATGACCGTTTAACGGGCTGCATGATTTTTGACCATTGGTGGGCTGCCGTTTCCGATCTTTGCGCCACGTCGCAACCCACGATCCTTCTCTCAGAGGATATATAAATGGCATAGTGGGGAATCGTACTGTTTACCTCCGCCGCCTCCATTACTGATCTCCTCTGCCTCTTCCTCTCTTGCGGAGCCCCCAAGCGCACTTTTGTGCTGAATGCGCGTGAAGCATCTGGCCACCAAGAGCGATATGGCCAAATCCTCTGCCACCAACTGGGTTCGCTCCACCATCACCAAGAAGGAGGTGGAGAAGGCCACGGCAGACGGCCTCATCGCCGTCCAGGACTCCATCAAGTTCCCCAGTACTGAACGGATCCCGAAGCCCCCGAGCGGTTATCGGGTAATATTCCTTGCTTTCCTTCTTCGCGGCTTCTCCCTTCCTGCCCATGAGTTTCTCCGTGGGCTTCTATTTGTTTACGGTGTGCAGCTTCATCAGCTCACACCAAATTCCCTTCTGCATATTGCTTGCTTCGTGACTCTTTGCGAGTCATTTTTGGGCATTGAGCCTCACTTTGCTCTCTGGAGATCGATCTTTCGACTCCGCCCCAATGTTTCTCTGGCAAGGAAACCCGAACTGGGCGGAGCCGTCGTTTCTGTGCGCCCTGAGGCGCAATATCTTGAATTTTCTATGGCCGCGTCTGTCCAAGGGTGGAGGACAAAGTGGTTCTATATCAAGGACCGCAGATCCTCTCCCGAAGATGAGTTCGGCCTTCCTCCGTTTGACGCGTCCCAAGAGGTGAAGAAATTGAAGTCATGGGACTCACTTCCCTCAGATGCGGAAGTTGCACAAATCCTTCCTCTTCTATCCCGCATTAAAAATCTGAAAACAGGCTTAGGAGGTGCTTTGTCGGGTACCCAACTCATGGCGTTTTTCATACAACGTCGAGTTCAACCCCTACAGCACCGCCTCACCAAGCTTTGGACTTATTCTGGCTTGGAAGACCCTACTCGCATATCTGAAGATCTGATGTCGAAAGAAGATGTCGACAAGCGAGTCAGGAATCTCACCAAGCTCACCAAGGAGCACTCAGTTGCTGACCTGAAGGCAGATTTCTTCGACTCCGTGCACCCTATTCCTGAGGTATACATCGCTGCATCCACTTTTATCAAATTTCGACTTGCATTACTCTTTGCCTCTGCACTCTGCTGATTTATTAATATGCAGGGTCACCAATTCATTGTTTCTCGTCCCCCTCTTCCGGAGGAAGGGCCCCTTCCTTCTGATCTAGCATCTCCTGCATCTGAAGCCCCCGAGGCTGACGAAAGTCAGGACGGAGATGATGTCGAAGAATCAGAAGATGAGACTAGCTCATCGACATCTCCTCCTCCTACTCTTGCTGAAGATGTTGGTGTCGACAAAAAACGGAAACGTGTCGACGAAATTGCTTCATCGAGTTCTGCAGCGGCTGGAAAAACCCCCGCTCTTGCAGAAGATATGGAGTACTTTGACATGCTTGCATCGTAAGTATTGTAGTCGAACTTTTCAATTGCTTTGTTCTTGCCTAGTGCTTATAACTTATACTTTTCATGCAGTGACGATGAAGAACCACCAACATGTGCGACGGCTATTCCACCACCTTCTCCTGTGGCGACTGAGGAGCCTGTCGAACCATATGTTGCTCCGAGGACTACCAGGGCCTCTATAAAGAAGGTTTCTCAAACTCAAGCCCGAAACCTCAAACGCGCGAAGAAGACCAAAGAAGCCGAGGTTTCTCTGGAGGCCCATGCTCCTACAGTTTCTTCTGATGATGTAAGCGATACTTTTTTTCCTTCTTTCCTTTCATGCACTTCTTCTCTTATACTCTTCTTTTATCAGCCTTTAATCAAGAGATTTATCGCCCTGGGCACGGAGTGTGCGGGGTACCTAAAGGTTGCAAAATCTTCCGAAGGTGCGATTTTGATATTCAATCATTACTTTTCTTCTGCCCTTTTGTCTTTTGCTGTTTATCTGACTTTCTTTCGTCTGCTTTCACAGCTGCTTTAGCGACAGCCAATGCTCGCATTGCGTCGCTGGAAGCGAAGCTCAAAGCTTCGCAAATAGCTTATGATGCTGCGACCTCTGCTAAGGCAATTGCTGAGAAGTCGCAAAAATCTGCGCTTGCCAAGGCGAAAAATGCGGAGAGGGCGTTAGCAGATGCCAACAAAGAGCATGCTCAACGAGAGCAGGCCGTGGCAGAGCGTCTTCACACCATGTCTACTGCTGCCGAAAGTAAGTTTCTTTCGACTTGCCTTCTGTTTTCGTCCCCTGTTGCACTGGTGTACTTGTTGACACTTGCCTCTTCTTTTCTTTTCTATTGCGTAGAATTTTCAGGGGTATCTCCGTCGTCCCTGCAAACGGACGATGATCCTCTTATGGATGCGGTTAACCTACTCGAAGAGAACTGGATATCTATCCAGGAAACTTTTGAGTTGGTTGGCCGCGTTCTGTCACGGCTACTTGCCGGGTTGTGGCCGAAGAAAAAGATGGCAATCCCGAAGGGCAATCTGACTGAACTCGCCAAGACTTTTGACAGCGATGAAGACCCTACTCTCCATCTGAAGGGGCTATCCATTAAGCGAGGCGCCGAAGGTGCCATTGCCCTTTCTCTTGCGCATGGTACAGACTTGGACTGGGAGAAAGTTAACTCCCCTCATGGCTATACCCGCGACGAGATGAAGGTGTTTTTCGAGAAGGCGAAGAAGTTGGCGCCTGCATTGCTGAACACAATTTCTCCTTCGGCAGCCTCTGCTGTGCCTGCTGCACCATCTCCAGCGCCGAAAGCTCCGGTGCCACCATCGACTTCTAGCGAGGAACTGGCCGCGCCCCCTTCTTCCACAGAGCACAATGCTGAGGTGGCGTAGATTCAGCTTCTTTGTAGTACTTAGTTTTCTCCTTTTGAATGTAAAGACTCCAATTAAGTGCAACCCGAGAATCTTAGCCAGAGGGTTATGCTCTTATGTAAATATATCTTCTTTGCATGGAGTATTATGCTATCTTTCTGAAATTGTTTCTCCTTTCTTTCTTTTTGTAGTCGATGCGTGACAGTGATCCTTCCTCTCATGCTTCTGCTCCTTCCTCTGCTCGCGGACTCAATCCTCAGATTTCGTCGACTCCTAGTCGATGTAGTCACTGTGAAGAATATTCTTCCAGGATTTCTGATCTTGAGACTCGCCTATCCTTGGCCAAACGCCAAGCACAGATGGCTATTAAAAAGGCTAGCCAGGCCAGCGGCTATATGAAGAAAATCTCTTCACTTGAAGAAAAGGTCTCCAGCTTGACGGCGAAGGTTGTTCACAATGAAGAGTGCGAATCTTTCATTCTTGGAATTGTCGAGTCTGCTGGCGAGCTGTTGCGATGTGAGTTTTCTTTCGACTTCTTCTTTTGGCTGTTTGTGCACTTCTTTTGTGATATATTTGTCATTGTAGGTACTTGCTTGGATTTTGCTGCTGAAGAACGTCGAGTTGCTGAGCGAAATGCTGCTTTGGAGAAGATGTCGACTGGCTATGAGACTCTGTGGTCTGATCCTCGACGCCGTAGCGCCATTGTATTGCTTCAAGATCGTGCCCAGCACATTGGCGAGTCAGTTGATGGTTGCCAGCGAGCTCTTACAACTATGCATTCCATTATGCTTCCCCGTAATCCTTTGCCTGCAACTTTCCCCTTCTTCTTGATGCTTTCCGATCCAGCCATCGTATTCATAGGTTAATAGAACTGAACTTAGTGGCTGGTGCCAATTTTGCTCTCGGGTGGATACGCAAGTGGCACCCCAGATTGAATTATAGCACGATGTCTTTAAGTTTAGCTCCTGGTGGAGCTAGCCTTCGGGTTCATATGGAGAACACGCTTCAACCTGCCCAAAGACTTGTAGCTAGGCTTCTAGAGGCGGATGCCGCGTTTTTCTGCGAGTATCATTATTTAGATCCTTTAGGTGTAGATGATTCTGATAACCCGATGTTGTAAAGTATGTGTGGAACGCGAGAGATTTTTCGCGACTATATGTCTGAAATTTATTCTCAAGGCGTATTTGTATGGTTCGTGCGTTTGCCGCATATTCTCTTTGAAAGACTCGTAAGCTCGAATATGAGGAACGCTTTGTCTTTATTTATACTTATAATGTAAGATACATGGGGTGACCCAAGAGATCCGGCCTGTGACCCGTGTTCTGGATCTAGAGGGCATTGCCCCTGGAATAACTCGTGGCTTTTACGGCCTTTATTGTTCTACTCTATTGTCTTTATGATGCTTATGTCGCCGTAGCTTTCCCTTTCTCTTCTGTGCCTGTGTCTTCTCCTGGTGTTGCTGTTCGTGGCTTCTTTGTTTCGGGCTCCGCGGTGCATCCTTCGAGTAGCTTGACGCCTTCTGTAGTCGCGCTCTTTGCTTTTTCTGCATGGTTGGCTATTACGCCAAAATTTTGCGCCATCTTGTGGAATTCCCTGTCGCAGAGATCTGAAACTTCAAAGCTTCCTTTCACTGTGATTATTCCTTTTGGTCCTGGCATTTTAAGTACCAAATATGTGTAGTGAGGCACTGCCATGAATCGCGAAAACGCGGGTCGCCCGAGGATCGCGTGATATTGCGATGGCCAGTCCATGACTTCGAAATCTAGTTTTTCCCTTCTGTAGTTTTGTCGGTTGCCGAAGCAAACATTGAGTGCTATTCGTCCCAATGGGTAATTAGCACTTCCTGGTACGATTCCATGAAAGGAGCAATCTGTTGGTTTTAGGAATTCCAATGATATGTGCATTGCCCTGAGTGTTTTCGCGTATATCAGGTTAATTCCACTTCCTGCGTCCATGAATATTCTGTCGACATCATACGCGCCGATTTGAGCTTTGAGTACCAGAGGCGCGTTTCCTGGCCGAGGTACTGTTATGGGGTGGTCCTCTCTGTTGAACTCGATTGGTTGTTCTGACCAATGCAGATATTCTGTTGTAGCTGGAGGCGACATGACTGCTAGATTGACTTGTCGAGTTATACTCTTTTCTTCTTTGTTCGACTTGGGCACAGGTTGTATCATTGCTGTAATATGTCCTTTTGATGGGACGTACCCTTCGTCGTCGTCGTCGTGTCCCTTGTTTTGCTGGTCTTGTCCTTGAGGAGCTCCATTGTTTCCTTGCTGGTTTGTCGCGGGATTGTTGCTTCCTTCGAATCCTTGTCGCCTTGCCTCGGTTTGCTTGTTTATTGCTGCTTCTTGTAGCTTTAAGAATGTTGTGCAATCTTTCATTGCGTGCCTTGATACTCGCTTCCCGTCGATGAACGCTGAATGTATATGACAAGGCCCGTTGAGCATATCCTTTGGTGATGGGTTGTACTCTCTGGATTCTCTTGGTGGGAACTTCTTATATTCCTCTCTTCCGTAGCTGCGATATCCCGAGCTTCTGCGTTCGTTTCCCTGATAACTATTGTCTTTATATCCTGCGGCGACTTGGTTATGAGAGCCGTAGGTGTCATAGTTTCGGGATCGTCTCCTTTGACTTCCGTATCTGTTTCTTCTATCGTCCTCTGGAGATCATGTCCGTTTGTTGTTGCACGCATCTTCTCTGTCTGCAAATCTGTTTGCTGTGTCCATGAGATCTGACACTGTTTTTGGCTTGATTCTACCCATCTCTTCGACTAGGTCTCTTCTCCTTAATCCAATGATGAACGCGTCTATTGCTCTTTCGTCTGAAACTTCGACTGCTGAATTTTTGATGAGGCTCCATCTTTGGATGTACGCCCGTAATGTTTCGTCGCGTTGCTGTACGCATGCTTTGACTTCTTCTATTGATGCTGGTCGTTTGTATGTCGACCTGAAGTTGCTTGTAAATTGCTTTGTGAGGTCTTCCCAGCTTCCGATGGATTCTTTCTCTAATTTGCTCAACCATGACCTTGCTGCGCCGGTGAGGTGTAGTTGCAGACTTTGCATTGCTGTTTCTTTGGTTCCTCCTAGTATTTGGACTGCCTGCAAGTAATCTGCGAGCCATGATTGCGGTTCCTGTGACCCGTCGTATTTTTGCTGATCATGAGGTAGCTTGAATCCCTTAGGCACTGGCGTGATGCGAACCCTACGGGCAAAGCACGATGCCCCCATCTCCTTTTCGTCGTCCTCATAGTCGCGCCTTTCGTTTGGGGATCGCGATCTTCGAGTTCCACCGTGCTGTTTTGGTGATGGCGATCGAGATCGGTGTTTGCTGCTTTTATGCCGAGGACTGTTGTGACGGCGAGGTGATCTTGCTTTATGCACTTCCTTATGGTGATGTGCTTCTTCTCCTTTTGCTGATAGCTTGTGGCCCACCATATTGAGTCCGTTTAGCGCTGCTCTATGCATATGTTCTCTAGGATCTCCTGGACTTGGTCGAGTTGTAAGTAGATATGCTTGTGCTGCCACTAGTGCTGCTTCAGGAGTTTTTGGTAGGATGTTTCCCTGCTCGTCGACCGATAGGAAGGACGAGTCGAGGTTTTTGGAAATACTTTGCCTGTCAGAATACTCGAGGTTATCGTACCTTGAACCATGTCGACGATTTTTCCTTGCGTTGCTGTACGATGCGTCGCTTCGTGCTCTACAAGCAGCTTCACTAGCTGCGATGGCTGAATCTTTTCTTCTTTGTATCTCTACCTTTTCCTTTGCTAATTGCTTTGCTTGCTGCCTGAGGGCGTAATGATACCCAAAAAGCATGTCTTTGCTGGAGATGGATGGTATTGGCGTGCCGTGTTCTACGGCTTCTCTTATTATTTTCAACTCGTCGACCGATAGTCGAATTTTCTCCCTGGCTGTGAGGGATTCCACTGTTTGTCCTTCTGCTAGGTGATTTGCTCCTCTGTCGATATTTGCTGGGTTTATCACTGGGTTGTTATTTTCATCAAATTCTTCTGAGTTGTCGCCCACAATGGCGAGTACCTGGCACTGCTTGCCGATGTTGCTATTAAAGCTTGAAAAGATCGAGTTGCTGTCTTCAGAAAGCTCTAACCCTGTCTTCCATGTGTCTGTTGAATTGTCTGAGATATTGTCGAGGCAGATCGTGAGATCATCGATTTGGACTTCCACGTCAAAATTTTCCTTTTCTTCGTCGTCTTCTGCGATCTTTTCTTTTTGCACTTCTTCTAGGCTGACCGGCGAGTTTACTTCGCTGGAAGAGCCTTCAGAATACTCCATCATTATTGTTGTTTCGGGTTCTTGTGCCGACGGATCTTGATCTTGTTTCTTCGGATCCGAAAGGCGAGAGGAACCCGACGGCCCGATGAAGATGCTCAAACTTCCAATTGTTAGTTCTACCTCTTGACTTTCGTCGACTTCTGGACTGCTGTTGGCTAAAAGCGAAAAAGCCGTTGAATTCATGGTTCCAACGCCCACAGTCCCCACGGTCGGCGCCAATTGACGAGGGTTAACTCGACAAATGTCCTAGATGAAGGACTTAGGATCGGGGAGATAGGGCGTCGGATGAACTCGAAGGTAAAGTTAGTCGAAATAGGTGTGTATCGAAAGTAAACTTGGGTATTCAATCTGGCTTGCTTTCAATCTGCCCTACACCGTCCCCTCCTGGCCCCTATATATAGGTGGCCAGGTCTCGAGGATCGGGTAGGGTTCGATACAGATTACAAATATCGACATACGGTATTAACTCGTATTCGACTATCATTACAATTGGGCCTAGCTTATCGGGCCTCAGGGGTACTCAACTAACGGGCTCTATTAACTATACCCTTGTCACATCTACTCCTTCAAGTGCTGGAGCTTCCAGGCCCTTCTTAGCACCAAGATCAACTACTGAGTCTTCTTTTGATATCCATGGGCCTACTGGCCATGCCAAGAAGAGACAGAGGACTGCATTGAAAAGAAGAATTGGAGGCTACTTAAATGCTAGTGGGGATGTGTAAAATTTGGGTCTCTGTGAAATATGGTCATTGTGTGCACTCTGCCATTTGTGATGTTTCAGACTATGTTATTTCTGTGAATTATGGTCATTGTATGCACTTTGCAATTTGTGATGTTTCAGACTATGTTATTTTTGTACCAAGTGTAAGACTATGTGATTGTAATATGTTTAATACTATGTGTCTTGTGTAAGACAGTTTGCTTCAGCAAGACTATGTTAAAGACTGTTAGTTTGCAAACTTTTCATTACTTTAGAATGCTCTGAACAAAATGATCATGATTTCTAGATGCTATCCATGAATTCTAGATGATATCCATGATTTTTTCATCAATTCTGGATGTTATCAATGAATTTGTGATGAGATCCATGACTTTTCAACAGTTTTGGAAGATCTGAATGACATTTTCCATGGATTTTAGATGCAAACTCTTTTATTCAAGATAGCATATGGTTGTCGAGGGGTTCTCGACAACCCTAAATATGATACCATATGATTGTCAAGGGGTTCTCGACAGCCCCAAATATGATACCATTTGGTTGTCAAGGGGTTCTCGACAACCCTAAATATGATACCAGATGGTTGTCGAGGGTTTTTTGACAACCCTAAATATGATACCATATGGTTGTCGAGGGGTTCTCGACAACTAAAAAATGGTTCCTTAGGTTTGTCGAGGGGTTCTCGACAACTCAAAAAATGGTTCCTTAGGGTTGTCGAGGGGTTCTCGACAAATCAAAAAATGGTTCCTTACGGTTGTCGAGGGGTTCTTGACAGCTCTAAAAATGGAGCCTTAGGGTTGTCGACGGGTTCTCGACAACTCTAAAAAAATAACCTTAGGGTTGTCGAGGGGTTCTCAACAACTCTAAAAATGGTGAAGAAACACATGAGTTTCAAACTTTCTCACTTATTATCAACAATCTACTTAATAAATTAATTAAGAAATTAACACATGGACTACTACATATAATTTCTTCAACACATATATAAAGGTTCACATAGATTATATGGTTCAGTAGAAGCCATTACATACTTGCATTACTGGCCATATAAAAGGTTCAACTTAAATGCCAGCAAGCTATTACAATTAACATAGCATAGCTCATCACAAATTCTACAGGTTCATTACAATCCATTACATATAAATACTCCAGTGATTAGTTCATCACTAAGATGACATCACTCATCATCACACATAGCCCTGATCTTCTTGAACTTCTCCTTCTTTGCTTCAACAACCTTCAGAAGATCATATATCATGTACTCAAGATTTTTTTCTTCTTTCAGTCCATCCATCTCCTTCTTCATGTCATCACCCTTCTTCTTTAGAGCTTCACTCTCCACCTGAACAACCTCCCTTTTCAACCTCAGAACTTCCCTTTCCTCATGAAATTTATGTTCCCTAAATTCAATCAACTCTACATCTGCAGCTACCTGCTTCTTCGAATTAATAACAAGTTCCTCTTGCAGCTTGTCCCTCTGCAGCTCCATCTCACCTAAGTCCCTCTCAAATTCATTCTTACAAATCTCCATGAGCTTGTACTTGGCATCTTCAGTCTTTGCCTTCAATTCTGACTTCTCAGACATAATCTTCTCATAATTATGAGCCACCACCTGCCTCTCAGTCACATCCATCCACTTGTGCACATCCTCTAACAGGCTGCTATATTTCTTTTGAAGTTTGTTCTTCTCATCACATAGTTCCTTAACTAACTTGCCATTATCAATTTTCTCATCAATCCTTAAATTGTTGCTCTCATGATACATTGCCCATAGTCTTTTGAGAGCATGCTTCAGAGATGGTGACCATTCAGGATCAACCCAATGCAGAAAACCACAGTTGATTAATTCCTAACAACAAATATGTGAATTTTTTAGAAAGTGAACACCATAGATCATAATATCCAACTAATTTTATGCAACTAACTACACTGCTGCTCAACTAAAATGACAAGATCCAGAAGAATGTGCTCAAGTAAAATGCCTAAATCCAGAACAATAACATCAAAATGTTCTCAACTAAAATGCCTAGATAATGTGCTCAACTAACTTGCCATAATATCAATTACTCAAAGATAACTTGTTCAGATAATGTAATTACTGCAAAGATGACATTGCCACTTAGAGGCTGCACTGAACATGCATACATACGACAGCCCACATTCATCCCTTCAGCTGCTACAAACCTCTCTGGCATCTTTTCGTGGTAGCGGCAATAATCAGGCGCATCAGCAGCAATACCGCACTAGTTCAGGTCAATGATGAAATCAGGGCGGTAATCAACATCTGATTAGTCCTAAACAATGAGATAGTGCACGAATTCGAGGTTAAATCTATAGATGTAGTCAATCCCCAAATCCGTGAAACCCTAACCCTAGAAACGGAGCTAAAAATGCACTCACATTGGGCACGAACGACGCAACCGAGGACTCTTTGTTGTCCCAACTCGGCATTGCGGCGGCGGGTGGCCACGCGCGGACAATAGCGATAGATACTGCAGCGGTGCCGGCGGGTCGACCTTGACAGAGCACGCAGAGGAAGATAGAGAGAGAGCACATGAGGAGAGACCGATCAACGACCTACGAGGCGGTTATGTCCGCGCGCATTCGACAGGTGGGCCCCAAGAAGATACGTAACGGGAGTCTCCCGGTTCAGTCCAGACATGGCCACGTCAGCCGGTTCAGTCCAGACATGGCCACGTCAGCCTTACATGTGCGACCCGATGGTCAGAAATGTTGTCAATTTGCTCCAAATTTGTGATTTGTTTGATTTGAAAAAACTTTATGAGGAAGTGATAGATTTTGGTTCCCAGAATGTAAAGTGGTACCATTTGGTATATTTGGCCCGAAATATGATAGTTTTATGCTAACAACTCGTAACGTCTAAAAAACTGGCTAAAATAGGGTTTCGGCTATGGTCCAAAATATATTCCATCTCATATTCGAGGGAGACGGCTGGAAAAATGTACCGGTTGTGATAAATCAATTATTTGAGAGGGCCAAAATTATAACCAGCGATAGGTCTTGAGGAGGCTCAGCGAAACAAGTGCCATTTCAAAAAATTGGAGATGACTATTTTTAAAAACTGGCCGAGAGACTGGTTTAAAAAATACAGCGAACCTCTGCCTGCCAGGCAGGACGTGTGTTCAAAAATGACACTGTTGTGGGAAAAGTATATTTGATATGTTGAAAAACAATCATCACAAGCTGAGGCATAGCCTAGTTGCTGGGAATGGTAATTTCTACTGGCCCACCCTAGTTCAAGTCTTAGTTCTTACAGTTTGTGTTCTTAACATTGAAAACTTTTAGCCATATTCCCATAATTTAGCCGATGTTATAGGTCATTTGCATCTAATCTCTATACTATCTCTACTAATAATATTGCTACATGTATGGTCCGTGGCTCGCAAGTACGCTTTCAATCCACCAAAAATACGCTTTTATCCGACTTTCTTTTACCGGTTTTGCCCTTCCACCAAATCCCATAATACACCAAAATACCACGTACCGGTTCAGTCTATTTTTCCTCTTTTCCCCACCCCTGCTGAATCCATCTCCTCCCGAACCAGCCCGCTGCGATAGCGCCATGGATGGACCAGCCATCGATGCGCCGGCGAGTTATGCGCCTGCGAGTTATGCGCCTCTTCCATCGGACGACCAGGAGGAGGGCGACTGGGCACCAGGCGGAGGGGCTTGGGGAGGCCGGGCGATAGCGCTTGGGTTGGTCCACCGACGGGGACCATGGCAGCGCATCGGGCCCCGGTCCAGCGGCGGTCGGGTCGGCTATAGCGGAGAACGGAGGTCGGCGCAGTGTGTTGGTGGGATCCAGGAAAGGCGTCTGGTCTTCAGGTAGGAGGAGGCCCGGCCATGGGCGGCTGCGGGGATTCAAGGTGGGCGGCAGGAGGTCGTTCATGCTGTAGATTGAAGAGATACTACTCGATGTTGTCACATCGGCAATGCCAAGCTCACCGATTCCATCAAAATCGACAACTAGGGATCAACCAGTATGCATTTTGTATGCAATTTCCCATCACATTCAGGCTAAAGATTTAGGATCTGCTGGTGGTGTGATACACCTCGCTCTGAATCAAGGAAAGAAGGGGACAGATGGGGAGCGAGAGGAACGTGAGGGGCTGGAGGAGAGGAAGTGGCAGCGGTGGCCAAAGGTGATGGGGGCATCCGGGGCAGATGAGTGCCATGGGGAACGACCAGACCACAGAAGGAGACGAGAGGTAGAAGTACAAGGTTGAAGAGAAAGAGTCGGCATAGAATTGGAGAGAGAAAATTGAGATTAAAAAATAGTTGTTGCAAGGGTGAGTCTCGCAACTGTCTCCAAAGCTGAGATCACTGCTACAGGTTTCGCACGCAGGACGGCAGTCCGGCAGTTGTGCTGCCACTTCTTAGCATTTTTTTCTTGGCCGAAACATGCTGCTTGCAATCAAAATGCAGAAACCCTGAATGGACGTGATGCTAGGTGCTATCTGCTATGGTGTGGTGTCTGCTATATTCACTTCATAAAATTTATCAAAATGAGTTGCTAACCTTAAATACATATACAGGAAGAAGATTTTAAAATATAATAAGACTTGTTTGGAGTAACGAATATACACACATGTACACACAAAAGAGAGTAACGAATATACACACATGTACACACAAAAGACATAATAAACTGAATTTTGCTACAGAACTAATGGTTGCAACTCAAAGTTTAGCTATTAGAATACCGATGAAAATGTTTAGATCTTTTTTTTCGATAGTAGCAATTGCGTATCGTACTTTTATAGAAGAAAATGCCAAGATCTTAGTAGCCACAATATGTCATCTCTACCAACAGAATTACATAGAATTGTACATTAAAATAATCAAAATCTATAAATAAAAACAAAAATATAGCATAAAAACATGACATTAAGCATGGCGTATGCCTTTTTAATGTGCACATGTCATTTCTTGATGGTGTGACTGTCAAATTAATTTTGTTATTTTTCATAGGCCGTAGCGAAGCACGGGCAATACAACTAGTCTCTACTAATAATATTGCTAGAGGTATGGTCCGTGGCTTGCAAGTACGCTTTCAACTCACCTAAAATACGTTTTCATTTTAAGTCAAAATACCGTTTCGTGCGGTCGTTCCTATCGCTGCGACATGTTGGGTTCGTTTATTTTCTTCCTCCCCACATCCCGAACGAACCCTGTTCTCCTGGCCGCCACCCACATCTGGCGCCTACCACGGCTACCTTCGGCCACCGGTGTCCTCCACCTCCTCCCTACAGTGGAACGGAACCGCGGTCGCCTCAAACAAACTCCCGCCCCTAGATCTAGGTCATCCCGCGCCTGATTCCTCGCAGCCTCTCACCGCACATCGGTGGGCATGGCCGCAACACGTGCCCTGCTGGAGCCTGGAGGTTGAGGAGGCCAGGGCGGCGGCAGGCACAACATGGGTCGCGGCGGTTGATGTTCACACTTGAAGAAGCCAAACTGTTTGCTCCTTCATGGTACGGGCTGTCTTGCTGCTTCCTCTAAGCCTTCACGAGATCTCAGAGACTCAGAGTCCCAAGTAATGCAAAGACACAAGCGTAAATGGCAAGTAAATGGAAGGATCTATGGATTTAGGCTTCAAATTTAAAGTTTTATGGGATTTGCTGTGAGTTTGAAGGCGAAATTGGAAGAAATTAATTGTGGGAAAGAGAAGCTCGGGCGTTAGTGGAAGAAGACGAATTGATGAAGAATAGAAAATAATTGGAGAGGGAGGGGTTGGTCCTAAACTCCCAATAAGATGTTGCTTGAGATCAATGCGTGGTTGAAGAATTTTTTTCCACACTACTGTTCATAGCCTCAGGCTAGCACCATAGTACTATTGCTCAATTTTATCCTTCTTGCTATGGCTGATTTGAGTAAGAATTTAGGCAAAGGTGTACGACTCTGCTTTTCGAATTCTGGATATATGCATGATCTCTATTACACCTTTGAAAACTCTTATTATTTTGGATGTTCAAACAGATTAATTGACGACTACATATATAATTTTAGGTATCTAGTACTTGACTGTAGCTATGCGTGAAACATTCGTCCACCCGGGAAAAATGATTTAACCAATGTCTATTTTTCATTGCCTAACAATACTATATAATAATAAAAAAGTCAAAATAACCCCCCCTAAGTTTCCGGGTAATTAGCCCCTTCTTTTTCCACGGTAATTAGCCCCTTCATGCGGTTTATGAGGCTAAAGGTTCTTTTCGGAGGCGGTTTTGGTCACGTGCATTTGGTTAATCAGCAAAACTATCTATGAAAAGGACCAAATGAACAAGCTCGACCAGATCGCCGGTGATGATGACGACGGGGGGCAACAAGCTGCGCGTGATGTACCTATACGAGAAGCTGAAGAAGGTTGGGTTGGGGCACGCATGGGAAGCAGGCGGCACCTACGCTGCGCTCGGCTACTGCTCTTCCTACAACGCCAAAGGAGTTTGAGAAGACGGCAAATTTGAAAATTTTTGGACGCGCATCCCCGGGTTTAAAGATGTGGTCTCCAAGGCTTGGAGAGCCCCTACGGTGCATGTGGAGCCTTGCCAAATCCTCTTCCACAAGTTACGCCATACCGCCAAAGAGCTATCTTCTTGGAGCCGCCGTCTCTTCTCCAACACCAAAGTGATGATGCACGCGGCTCTCCTCGTCATCCTTTATTTTGACAAGGCGCAAGAAAATAGGTCGCTAAACGTCGCGGAGAGGGACCTTAGAGCAAAGCTAAAGAGAAAGGTTATTACCCTTGCGGTAGTTGAGAGGGCAAGAAAAAAGCAAAGTGTCCGCATTGCAAATATCAAGGAGGGAGACGCCAACACAAAATTTTTCCACATGAGAATAAATTCAAGGAGAAGGAAGAACTTCATCCAAAGACTCAAGAACAACCAAGGATGGGTGACCGGACATAGGGAGAAGGAGCAAATCATCTTTAACCATTTCACCTCGGTCATGGGGAGAGGGGGTAGCCGGCAAATTGATTTCAATTGGGAGGAGCTTACTTTCGAAGAAACCAACCTTGCGTTGTTGGATGAGCCTTTCACCGCGGAGGAGGTGCTTTGTGCAATCAAGCTAATGCCCAATGATAAGGCCCCCGGCCCGGATGGGTTCACGGGTGCCTTCTACAAGAGTTGTTGGGAATTTATCAAACATGATGTGATGGCGGTCATAGACCTTTTTGGGAACCTTCATGCGGAGAATTTTCATTGGTTAAATTCCGCCAATATTGCGCTATTGCCCAAAAAGGATGGAGCGGAGGAGATTTCAGATTTTAGGCCCATTAGCCTCATCCATGGGATTGCAAAAATCATTTCCAAGATGCTTGCTCTCCGGCTTAGCCCATTCATGAACGAGCTTGTGTCAAATGCGCAAAGTGCCTTCATCAAGAAAAGAAGCATCCATGATAACTTTCTTTATGTCAAGAACCTTGCCACTAGATTCAACAAAGCAAAGATCCCCGCTCTTCTTTTCAAGCTTGATATTCGGAAGGCTTTTGACTCGGTCTCTTGGGAGTACATTCTTGACCTTCTTCAAAGGAGGGGTTTTCCAACTAGATTCCGGAATTGGCTTGCCGCTTTGTTCTCCACCGCAACCTCCCGGGTTCTCCTAAATGGCATTGCCGGCGGACCAATTGCCCATGGAAGGGGACTTCGTCAAGGTGACCCGCTTTCGCCGATGCTTTTTGTCATTGCCATTGACCCGCTCACGCAAATTTTGGAGGCTACTCGGCATGGGATGCTAACAAAGCTTCGGGGGAGGGGTGTTGTGTTGCGCACATCACTATATGCGGATGACGCCGCCGTTTTTGTGGCCCCAATAAAGAATGATGTTAGGAACTTGGCTTGCATTCTCCAAAGATTTGGGGAGGTCACCGGGCTTTGCACCAACTTCACCAAGAGCTCCGTGGCGGCTAT
This sequence comes from Dactylis glomerata, assembly GCA_007115705.1. Classification (NCBI taxonomy): domain Eukaryota; kingdom Viridiplantae; phylum Streptophyta; class Magnoliopsida; order Poales; family Poaceae; genus Dactylis; species Dactylis glomerata. Next base: position 1,337,750 of record QXEO01000477.1, on the reverse strand, counting down.
TAGATGTGGCAATATTGACCTCAATGATGTGCTTGATGGTACCCCGGTGACTAGGGCTTCTTTCCCTTTGCGATATCTTGGTCTCCCCCTCTCGGTATGGAGTCTTCGAAGAAGAGATTTTCAACATCTTGAAGACAAATGTGCCGGAAAGCTGCCCACTTGGAATAGGAAATTCATCAACATGGCCGGCCGGGTGTCCCTCGTCAAGTCGGTTTTAGCGTCCCAAGCTATATATCACTTAACTCCTCTCAACATCCCTCCGGGCACCATGAAATATTTGAACAAGATCGAGAGGGCTTTCACATGGGCGGCCAAGGATAAAGCCTCTGGGGCAAAATGTAAGGTGAATTGGGAAACCGTGTGTCGGCCAAAGATCTATGGGGGCCTTGGAATTCTACACTTGGAAAAATTTGCATCGGCTCTTCGGTTGAGATGGCCATGGCTTGAGTGGAAGGACAAGGATAAAATTTGGGTGGGGATGGGCAACCCTTGCTCCGAGGAAGACATGAACCTCTTCTATGCCGCCACCACCATCACTTTGGGAAGTGGGGAAAAAACGTCTTTTTGGCACGCTCCATGGCTTCATGATCAAAAGCCCAAAGATATTGCCCCTTTGCTCTTTGAGTTGTGCAAGAGGAAGAATTGGTTCGTCTCGCAAGCCCTCCGTGATGAAGCTTGGATTCGCATGCTAAGGAATGATGCCACGATTTCCTTGGAGCATCTCAAGCAATTCGTTCATCTATGGGCTCTCATCAACACTATTCATTTGCATGACGATGTGGAGGATGACATTTCTTGGAAGCTCACGGCTAATGGCCAATACTCCGCGGCCTCGGCATATAAGATGCAATTCCTTGGTCTCATTGAGTCAAGTATGTACAAAATTGTGTGGAAAGCTTGGGCACCTCCGAAGGCCAAGAATCATGCATGGATTGCCTTGCAAAATAGGCTTTGGACGGCGGATAGGCTAAGGAAAAGAGGTTGGGAAAATTGCGGCCTCTGCACTCTTTGCAAGCAAACCGAGGAGACGTGTGACCACCTCTTTGTCCATTGCCGTTTCACCATTAGAATTTGGAGGCTCATCGAGGTGTGGCTTGGGCTTCAAGGGTTGCAAACGGCGCAATGGACAAACCTTAGCATCTCCGAATGGTGGTCTCTTCTAGCCGAAGGAGCCTCTCCCAACCGCAAAGGGCTCGCCTCCCTCACCTTGCTTGTGGTGTGGGAGATTTGGAAGGAGCGTAATGCACGAGTTTTCCGCAATAAGTTGTCGCCGTCTTTTGTAATTCTAGATGCTATTAAGTGTGAGGTTAGACTTTGGGTGCTTGCGGGTGCCAAGCGTTTGGGTGATTTGTTGCCGGGAGAGTAGGCTTTTGTTTTTGGGGTGTTGTAACCATTCTAAACTTCTAAACTTCTCCTTAATCAATGAATAGGGCAAATCTTTTGCCCGCGGTTCACACTTCAAAAAAAAAAAAAGAAGACGGTGTGTGTGAATCAGTTCCGGGTCCAATTCTCTTTACTCCAGATTGTTTAGCCGTTCAATTCTGTTTCTTTCATATGTCTGTGTGTTTAAAGATCACTGAACTTGTATATGTTATTTCTGCTTTCCCACATAGTAGTAGATCTGAAAAAGACTGAAAATTTAGTTGTGCTATCTTTAGGAGTAGGTTTTAGCAACTTAAACTGTTGCTTATGCTTATCACTGATTCCCTGCAGGTTAAGGATGTCAGATGTGAACTTCCACCGTTCCACGAGTTAACCAAATCCGCTCGCAGCTTCTCTTCCCTCCAACCGCGCTATGGCCGCCACCCACCCAGAGACAAGCTCTTCCACAAAGAGTTCCAAAGACATGCGGCAAATCGTGCTCGCGGTGAGCCGAGCTTTCTGCAGCCATGCGATGAATACATGACCTGTACCGTTGCTCTCCGCCTCGGCTGAGCCGTGCTCCTGCGCCAGGTATGCGTGCGGTACATGTGAGATTCGGAGGCGCTGTTCGCTGGGCAGACGAAGGCCGTGGGTCCCAGCGCTAGACTAAGCCTGTAATGTGTGCATTGCGTAGCTGATCGTTGTACGCGAGCACCTTCTGCACACTTATTGGCAAGATCATATTCATTTTACACTGATTGTAGAAGTACGACAGTGTTGACACCAAATTTGAAATGCTAGGCGTCTAGAACGTGTCAGCTGAAACAACCTTTTTACATGTCTTATGCAGTGGTATGCTTTGTACATATTTTGTATGCATTGCTTTCTTCAGCCACAAGATTTTCTATGTATGCCAAAAATAGCGAGGAAATAATTAACAAGCCAGCGGTGGCGAAGCTGCCATGTACGGATTGGGTTCAAGTGAACCCAATAGATTTGTGGTATTCTTGACTAAATTGTACTTAACACTGTTTGTCACTTAGTTAAATTTCATAGTTTTGTAGAGGTGAACCTATTGATTCATTTTGTTGACTTTGCCCCTGCAAGCCAGTTAATATGGTGAGCATGAAACTATGAAAGCATACTATTCAAGAGGTTGTTAGTATGGTGAGCAACTATTACCAATGGCTAAACTAGCTGTGTATCCATCCATAATCCGGATGTTTGTGTTACAGAACTGCTTCATTATATTTTAACATTGATACCGTTGAATTTGTCTTTAATGTTTTCCAATATTAATTAGGATATTTGTGTTACAAAATTGTTTTATTACATCTTAACATTAAGATTCTTAGATTTCTCTTTAATGTTTTCCAACATTAGTGATTACTATCATGTATGTCGTGTGGTAACATAAAAGTTTGATTTGTTTAGGAATAATTGGATTTGCTAATAATTTAGATTTCAATTTTTTAGTTTTCAATTGACTTTTTATAGTTCAATGAAGACAATGTTGAAGTGCGCGACTACGAAGTACAATGGTGACATAGTTGGTATGAGGCAACTACAAAGACCAATAACACTGCAACAGTGAATGAAGTGAATCAATATGTCGGAGGAAAAGGAGAATAGATGACGAAAGCAATGATCACATTGCCTTTCCTCGACTGAATTCTGTTCTTACTAAAATTTTAGAATATACTTTTGCATTATGTTTATATGTATGGCATTGAAAAATCTAAGAGCCCGTAGCAACGCACGGGCATTCAACTAGTACTAATAATATTGCTAGAGGTATGGTCCGTGGCTCGCAAATACGCTTTTAATTCACCTAAATACGCTTTCGCCTAATAAAATTACCCACCACTGCCATCCATAAATGAAAATAACGGTTCAAACAATTCTGAGGTGGTACGTAAGTCGTGCACTTTTTGTTTAGCCCCTCAGGAGAATCAGAAATCAGCCCACAGTCTTGCAGCATCGGTAGGGCCATAGGGGCAGAAAGATCGCGCACATTACTATTTTCCCCCTCCAGATAACTTCTTATTCGCCATAGTCGTCCTCAGGATTGAATCCCTCGCGAGAGCAGCCGCCCCTGGCCCACACCGCTGCCGCTGTGCTCACGCACCGTCGTCGATCGTCCTCCCGATCGAATTGCTCGCTAGGCACGAGCGCAGCTGCCCCTGGCCTCCTCTACCACATACCTCGTCGCTCTGCAGTTACGCGCGCTCGCGCATATTGTGGCGACAATGCTGCCGCTGCGTTCATGTGCCGCTGCCGGGAGGCTGCCATCTTGCCGACGTGGGTCGCGGCAGTGCGAGCCGCACAGGGTTCCGCCGCCTCCATGCTTTTTCACGCGCTGCACGGGCGCCCGTCGTCGGCCTGATTTGTTTCTCTTTAGACCGCGTGGCGGCGCTAGGATAGGATGGAGTGAGGAGCAATGGGAGTACGATAGGGTTGGCTTTTCGTTCGTGTGTGGATGGGGCTCACATGTGTCTCCTGGCGGTACAGCCTGCTGGGATGGATGGGCTGATTGGCCGTGCTGGCTTAGGCTGGTCTAGGAAACCTTCTACCCTTTTTTATCATATATAAACATTTTTTTATTTTCTGTTTGATTTTCTATGGAAAGAAAGAAGAAAAAGGGAAGGGTTTTGCAAAAGATTCAAATCTTTTAAATTTTGAAATTTGTTGTTCTAAATTTAAACGATTTTTTCAAAACATATGCACACACTACTATTTTGCTTTATTTAAAAAAGGTAAAAGGGAGGGATGGTTTATAATTAATACCCTAGAATGAATTTAGAAAAAAATAGATATCTAGGTAAATAATTTTCGAGCTTCACAAGACATATCAAAATAATAAAATGCTAATAATGCAATCAGGTAGCGGTAATTGCCCAGATTAATTTATTTTCTTTGTTGTGCTCGTTGCGACGAAGCACATACTCCGCTTGGTATATACTCCGTAGTTACATACTCCCTCCGATCCATATACTCTTCGCTAATACGAATGTACCTACCCCTAAAATGTGTCTAAATACATCTACATTAGCGAAGAGTATTATCGGTTCGGAGGGAGTACCTTCTGTTTGAGAACTACGCATGCTCCCATGTATTTTTTATGTTACAGCTCTTTCCATTCCCTGGTCTCATGTTCTTGGTTGCATGATTTAATTCCGATGTTCATGCCAACGTAGGTTTTTAATTTACATTTGTATGCATGTTGTTTGATCATTCGATAACAAGCAATATGGGCTATTTATTTGGGAAGTCCACATGTTCAAGCAGACAAGTGTAGTTTTCCAATTCAACCGACACGTCTGGGCCAACCATGTGAAAACGGATTCACTTATTTCTAGATGGAGGGAGTACTTATCTCCAAATGTAAGAAAATAATTCAAAAATTTGCTAGAAATAACAAATTGTTTTATCAAGAAAGTGCACACTCAAAAGTCACATGCTTCAAGAAGTTGCAGACTTAGGCCTTCCACAGCGTACGCATCCATCGGTGCCAAATGCACTTTTTGGAGATTTGGCACCGATGCCCCACGCTGCCCAGCCGGTGCCTTAAAAAAATTTCAGGGAATCGGTGCACAAGTTTGCTCCGATGCCACAACTCTCCAGCCAATAAAATAACAATATTTTTCAACTGCCGGCCTCCTCCCTTCCTCCCTATGTCAACTACCAACTAGTACATTGAATATTTGACCGTTGCATACAACAGCACAAATATGAACGTTTGTGAGCTGCTCTGCTATAAAATGGCTACAACAATTCACAGAAATTGCAAAATTCAACAGAAAAATACATCCAAGCATGGAGCAGTCCTCTTCTCAAAGCTTCTCAAGCTTGATGAACTCAAGCTTCCCACCATCGGATGCACACTTCACAAACAGCCTGCAAAATCCACAAAACCCAATCAGCCAACAACATCCAAACTTCCATTCGTCTCAGAATTCTATGAACCATCCACCCAACTATCCACCACCACCTCAGTATAATCCTAGTTTCCAGCGTCAATACCCACAACAAATCAATCTATTTGGAGCTCAAGGAGGTTACCAACAAGGTCAAGGAAGCTACCAGCAGTTCTCGCCTTCGAGCTACCATGGTGTTGCTTACCATGGCAGCTTTGGGCAGTACCCTCCAGGAGCATTTGGAGCTGGTTCAAGCGGTAGTCCAGCATCTCCTGTTGGATCCATGCCTTTCTTTGGAGCTCCAGCAGGCGCATGTTCACGAGCAGATGACATCAACAACAGTCCAATTGGACGTTCAGCTTCTCCGATGTCAGCATATCCTCCAGATGAAGAGCCTGCCGACAATGAAGAATCCAGTGAGAGTAGTCCCGATGAGAGTGGGCCAAAAGGAAAAAGCAAGAACTGGACTAAACATGAGGATGAACTACTTATCGCATCATGGCTGCACAATTCAGTTGATCCAATTGATGGCAATGGAAAGAAATCAGAAAACTATTGGAAGCAAGTAGGAGCAGAGTATAACAAGTATGCAACCAAAGAGGAAAAGAAGACAGTCTCGCAGTGCAAGAACCATTGGACGAAGACAACAACGAAGGTTACAAAGTTCAATGCAGTGTACAACGAAACAAAAGCTCAATATTGCAGTGGTCAAGATGAAACACAACTTATGGAAAAAGTTCGTGCTAGGTACAAGGTTGGTGCGAAGACAAAAAGACCTTTTGGCTACGAGCATTGGTGGAAACTTGTGAAGATCCATGCCAAATGGAGAAGGTGTTATTCTGTAGAAGAGATGAACACGAGAAACAAGTTGAATGCAGCAGGAGCCTATAGTTCTCCAAGCCAAGGAGCAGATCAGGAAGGGGAGGCTAAGCGACCCATAGGGCGCAACACAGCAAAAGCCAAACAGAAATCCAAAAGCAAGTCAAACAGCTCTACGGGCAGCTTGACAAGTGAATGTGTGGATCAATTCAATGAGATTCAACTTCGAAAAACTGTTGCTGCTGAAAAAATGGCATCAGCCACCCTTATTCAAGCTGAAGCTACAAAAGTTCAAGCTGAAGCTGATAAAGAAAGAGTTGTAACTGAAAAGGAGAGGATAAAGGTTGAAAAGCTTAATAGATACCATGAACTACTAGCAAAAGATACTTCAGGTTATGATGAAGCTCAGAAGAGAAGGCATGAACAGGTGCTGGAGTTCTTAGCTAGTGATCTGTTCTTTGTAAGCACTAGCTAGGGAATTGTAACCATCTTCTATATTGTAAGATTAGGTGTGTCCAGTTGGTCTATGTTCTTTGTAAGCACTAGGGAATTGTAACCTTCTTCTATATTGTAAGATTAGGTGTATCTTCGAACTGAATAAATATATTCCGTTTTCTCAATCAGTATGCTGTTGGGAATAAATATAGCCGTTGGGAAAAAATATAGCTGTTGGGAACTAGCCGTTGGGAACTAGTCCCTATTTATAGAGGCAGCAGCTCCACTCTTCCATTACCAGCTCCACTCATCTCTTTCCCTCATCATGTCCACCCATGAGAACCCACAAGCAGAGCAACAAGAGCAAGAGCAAGAGAATGTTGATGAAGCAATTGGTTTTCAGAAAATCACTGAGTTCTTTTGGGACTTCATCAATGACCCAGATGAAGCTCAGATTGAAGCCCAAATTCGAGCTCAAATTCAGGCACAACAGATAGGTACGTCCAGTCAACATAGAAGACTACCTAGAAGGCATATTGATAGAGATAGGCAAGGTGGTCAGGATAGGATTATGAAAGACTACTTCTGTGACAATCCACGGTACACTGACAAACAATTTAGGCGTAGGTTTCGCATGAGGAGACCTTTATTTCAGCAAATTGTCGAAGCCCTTAGTGCATGGTCTCCATACTTTACTCAGAGGAGTGATGCATTTGGCAAGCCTGGCTTTTCTCCCTTACACAAATGCACTGCTGCTATCCGTATGCTAGCATATGGGACACCAGCTGACATGTTTGATGAAAACTTGCGAATGGCTGAAAGCACAGTGTATGAGTGCACAGCTAAATTTTGCAAGGGTGTGATGGAGATTTTTGGCCCACAATATCTAAGAAGGCCCAGAGATGAAGACATAGAACGGTTACTTAGTGTGGGGGAGGCTCGTGGCTTTCCTGGCATGTTGGGAAGTCTTGATTGTATGCACTGGACATGGAGAGCTTGCCCAGTGGGTTGGAAGGGAATGTTCACTCGTGGTGATCATGGAGTTGCCACAGTCATGCTCGAAGCTGTGGCCTCACAAGACCTATGGATATGGCATGCATTTTTTGGGGTGGCTGGATCAAGCAATGATATTAATGTACTTGATCAATCAACTTTGTTTTCCCAAGTGCTTCAAGGTACAGCTCCAGAGGTTCATTTTGAAGTCAATCACAATGAGTATAACATGGGATACTACCTAGTAGATGGCATTTATCCAGAATGGGCAACATTTGTCAAATCAATTCCTATGGCTCTAGGTCCCGAGGACAAGTTATATAAAGCACACCAGGAAGGGGCAAGGAAAGATGTAGAGCGTGCTTTTGGTGTTTTGCAAGCTCGTTTTGCCATAATTCGCTATCCAGGACGTATGTTGGAAAGGAATTCACTTGCTGAAATAATGTATGCTTGCATTATATTACATAACATGATCGTGGCAGATGAGAGGCACACCTACAAATGCTATGACCAACATGACTGTGACTATGAAGAGCTACCTGATTCCCTGCCATATCTTGTAACTGAACAGGGACCATTTGATGGAATTGATTTGGTTCTTCAGAAGGATGCAGCCATTCGGGATCGAGCCATACATAGGCGTCTCAAGGCCGATTTAATTCATAATATTTGGGAGAAATTCGGAGACTACGCAAATTAGCAGAGGATTTGCAGAAGTCCATCAACTTAGATTATATTCCTTATTTTCCTTTCAACATTTACTTTCTCATTATGTATGACCTTTATTGTGTAATTAAGTTGATCTACTGAATAAAAGTTCCCTTGCTTATTATTGAGTAATTTAGTTGGCAATCTCTCGCTTCAATCTTTTCCAATTGCACAACAACAATAACAAAAAAAAACACGCATCTGCATATATGATAACAAGTACTGAACTAATACATGGGATGAAACCACACAGCAACAAGCCCCTCACCTGTGTACGCTCGGCTCAAACGAAGGCACCTGGTAGGTACGCGCGTCGGAGAACCGGACGCTGTCTCCTCGCGCTGCGCACGAACTAGACGGATGGCGCCTCCTCGCGCCGCCCACGACCTGGACGGGCGCCGCTCAGGATCAGGCCGGAAGCCGCCTCCTCGCGCCGCCCATGACCAGTCCGCCGCGCCCCATCTCCCTCCCTCCGCTCCTCCCAAGACCACGCGCCGACGAAGAACTCGGTCAGGAACACCGAGTGGACATGGATTTGAAGAGAACATGGCGAATCGGGAGGAGGAGCCGAAGTATACGGCGGATCTGTTCGGAGACATTGGGGATTTTTCCTCGCGGGCGACCCTGAACGGGAGAAAATTGCGCGAAGGAAAGTGAGGAAGTTGACTCCATCGACTGGGTGGGACCCCCCTGATTTTCGGGCTCCGCCGCGTACGCTGCTGGACCGGTGCCACAATTTTATTTCAGGGCATCGGTGAGTACGTGGCAGTTTCTTTGCGTTTTTGGCTTCGCCTACATTGTGGAAGGCCTTATTCTTAAAACAATTTGTATTATTGGATATGGTTAAATTAATTTGCCGTGGCAAAGCACGGGTATTTTGCATCCTCGCTGCCTCGAACCCGATCCCGATGCCGGCAAAAATCCCCCCACGCTGCTCGGATCGGAGCTACCGAGGAAACTAATCCGTGATAAGCTAGGGGCAGCCGAGGAGGCCTGAGGGCCAGGCGGCCTTGCAGCAGCAGGACAGGCCAATTAAGTACGGCGACGTGTTCGACGTCTCCGGTGAGCTGGCGGTGCAGCCCGTGGAACCCAGGGATGACGCGTTGCTACAGTCGCCGATGACATCATGCAGGGCCTGGGCCACACGCAGAAGGGCGGGCCGGCGGCCGTCATGCAGTCCGCCGCTACCCTCATTGCGTGTGCCGGCCACGTGGGTCGTGCCCAGCTCTCCGGCCCCATCCTCGACGCGGGGGTCGCTGTCACCGAGACCGAGCTCCCGGCCGCCGCGTTGTCACCGAGTCCGTCGCAGGCCAGGTCGTGGGACGGTTTGTCGCGCCCCCACCCGAGGCGGCCAAGGAGCCATCGGGCGCGCTGGAAAAGGACGTTGTGACGATCGGTCGAGCGTTGGAGGCAGCGGCGGTGGCCGGCGCGGGAGAGGGAGGGGGAAGGCGGTGGACCAGAGCGACGCGGCCACCGTCCAGGCCGCTAAGATGCGCGCCATGGGGAGAAACCTCACTGTCGCGGGCGGCGTCGCCACGGTGGTGCAGGCGGCCGCGGACCAGAACGCGCGTACAATGCGCGAGGAGGACAAGCTCAAGCTCCAGGACGCCCTCTCGGTGCGCTCGCTCTACGAAACTCTACGACTCATTGTTATGCTCAAGTCTTCTCGATGATTGATTAATTCGTCCATGACTCTGCGGCGACTGACTAACCGCAGGATGCGAGGAGCAAGCTGCCAGCGGAGAAGGGGGCAACGAGGAAGGACGCGGAGAGACTCGTGTCGGCGGAAATACGGAACAAGCTGAACATGGCGACCACGCCGGGCGGTGTGGCAGACGCGGTGACCACGGCGGCTCGGCTCAACCAGGAGTGCCCATAGGTGTTGGCGCCTAACGTTACAGCGAGTCCACGTCTGAGGGAGCAGAGCACGCAGCGGTCAGTACGTGCTCTGAATCTGTACGAATAAAATGTTGTGTACTGTGTACTTGATCTATACTGGAGTAGGAGACTTTTGTAGAATACCGGAAAGAAATTATGAGTGTGGCACGAGTGTTTTAAACTGGTAAATAAACTCTGAACACGCTGGTTTGTCTTTCTGAGATTGACACGATGACATACAGAGACATGCATTTGATTTGGTTTCTGAAAATTGGAACCTTGGATTCAGCAATAGGAGCTCCCAGATTGATACTATATGCAGTTCACAAATATTACCAACAATGATATCGACGGAAGAAAACAGGATTTAAGTGGATGTATATTCACCATACGATGTAACTTGAGCCTTTTTATCTCTACACAAGAACAGTGGCTCGTCGCAGCAATGTGCGAACTATGTTACGAAAAATAATCTGCTGAGCTCTCAACTACAAGGGTGAGGGAGAATGTCTATGATCGCTCACCATGCTTAGCTAAGAAAAAGATTCAGTTCCATGCACTGAAGGGTTAAATTATGTTGGGTTTTAATTCAAGATGCTCCACAAAGATTATGAGTAGGATACACAGAGAGGGATTCTGTTGTGAGAATTGGCTCTCAAAGTTCTTGCAGTATGTATGAAGCTGAAGAGAATACAGACTTCGCATGACATGCTTTTCGGGTGATTCTTCTGTATCACATTTTTGCAAAGCACTTCCTAAGTCCATAGAACTATATTAAATAAACCCATAAAAAACCATGTTGAATGAAGCTTGAAAAATAATCAAGAGTCATTTATCCGGCACCATCTGGCATCAAAGTCTTGTTGTATCAATAGTTTGTCTCTGTATTTATAAAATGGATAGATTGCTTTGGTTAATTATCAACTATAGCTCCTTTTTTCAATCTGCCTTTCTTTAGAATTGACACTAAGATAGGACCGATGCAATATTGTTGGAAGGGACTGAAAACCAATGTGTTTTAGACAACAAAACTTGAGTTGGGTGAATATCAAAAAATGATGTTTGTGTTATACATATAAGCAACAATTTGTGGTGTTATGCAATAAATATTGAAACACAACAGAAAGTAGACCTTAATTAACGAGAGATGAATAGTTGGGCCATTGCTTTCTATTCATGACATCTAATTCTATCTTATATCATAATACACTTTGACCAAAGTAGATTTCGTCATTTGTATATTATTATGCAGCTTTTCTTTCTATACATATAATTTTTCCACAAAGGTTGTAAAGAAAATTAATAGGCCACAGAAAGCAATTTGATAGACCATGGCAACACGGGTGTTTTCATTGATTATTTACATTCAGTAATAACAAAATCTAATTGCTGGACACTTTGTGCTCGGGATAGATGTTTTCTATAAATGTTTCGCCGTATTATTAAATAGTCTACCCGTAGCAACGCACGGGTATCGTGCTAGTAACTCTAATGACTTGTCACATCAGTTAAATTATGTGATCACGTTTTCTAAGCTTTTGCAATAAAAATGAACAATGTTATTTTTATTTTGCTAATGATTTGAGAAAACCCTTTTGTTCGGAAATAAGTGACGTCTCATCTTTTTCAAGATGTGGATTTATATATGTGGACGCACTCTCAATGCATGTGTAAACCCCTACATATCTGTATTTCTAGTCAGTGTCAACAGGTTCATGATACCACATTTGACACCAATTTGAACTATTATTATTATTAAAAATATCAAAAATGAAAAAATGTAGAGCCACGCATATGCATATGATAGCAATCGCCTACACTGTCTAGTTGTAGCCTACAATGACAAGTTTTGGACGGTCTGGTTGTATCCTACAATGCAAAGTATATTTTGGACGGTCTAGTTGTAGCCTACAATGACAAGTTTGAATTTGGAGGGTCCGGAAATGTCTGGAACTCCAGACATCGATGGCTATTTGGATAGGAATTCCTGCTGATGGTTGTAAAAAACAACCATCTTTGTCCATGTTTAAAACCTAATATGAGTCAAGTAATTGATAGAATATCTCTCTCACCTTTCTAATAATGACTAATTATTGCAAATATGTGCAAGTCCTTTCTTTTATTTTTTCTTTGCAGATTTGGTTACTTTCTAGGCAAAATTAAGGCTACTTAATAAAGATTTGCAAGTCGCGAAATTTCCTAAGTCAGAGAGGCCACAAAGACAAGGATCGGAAGCTTTAACGGGCACTAGTACGGGCAGAGCCTGTTCGTACCGTGCGCTTGTACCCCATGTCACCACCTTCGGCAGGTTGAACCAAGAAACTTTTGTAAAGGCACCCATATATAATTCATATTAGAGCCACTATAAAAAAGAGAGACACCTCAGAAAGAGCCACACACAGATTTGAGATCCATTTTATCCGAGTCGCTGCTCCACCCGCCTCTATCTCCATCCCTCTCCCTCTCCATCACCATAGATACTACTTGTAACCTTGATCTCATTGTAATTGGAGGCATTGTAATACTATTTGATATTGATCTTGAATATTTTAATACAATGTTGATGATTATTGATCTAATCATGTGTGAGTAGTCCCGACGGGCCGATGGCTGAGGCCTAGCCGCGCAGCAATTTGTGCATCTTCTTTACATGGGTATTGCGTTTATTTTGCATATGAGATTTGTATGATTGTATGTTTGTCTCGTACCCCGATCTAGGACTTATCATGTACCCAGGACCCCGATGATCGGTAAAGTAGTGAGGTGAGATGAGTGGAGATCTTCTTCTACGCGTGAAACCCAGTGACAGCGGGGGAAGTGCAGTAGTTGTTTGAGATCCATTAGGGAGCAACGATGACATCATTAATCTTAGTGCTTTGGTTTGTGCATACACTACTTGATAACTGTGGCATAACCAACTCGACTGGAGTGTTGTGGTTGGACAAAAGACTATAGTTATATGTGGCTTACAGAAGCTATAGTGCACAAGAATGCATCACGCACAAGAATCCTATCTATATAGAATTAACAGTCTTGAGCAAACTCATTATTATTTATCCCATTTTGTATACACAGCTGTAGGTGAATCCTTGGCATTGGCCTATTTCCATCCATCGACACGTACACAATCAAAAAGTAAACTTGAAGGTCCAATGAAACAAAGGTACTACTGGTTAACAAGGTCTGGCTTGAGTAAATCACCACAACAGTTATTTCCCAAGGTTCGATATAAACCTAAGTCTTCTAGGAAAAAGCAACTATACTATATCTGATATTCCGGATCGAAGGAACCAACCCTTTTTATGGCGTTGTTGACGGGGAAGAAATTTTGCTATCCTCGTGATGTTATTAGAGACCTTGATAATTAGTTTTATTTTTGTTTTAGTGTTGTTATTATTTAGTTTTTGTTACTTATTGAAAACCCGAAAAATTAGTTAGTATTTCATTATTAATAGGCTTGTTAGTCACTTTATTAAACTCAAAAAATAGGAATCATGGCACAAAAGAAGCTTTGGAAGTATACTACTCCTAATGATTATTATTTACGTGCCCCTATTACTCAACCTGCTGTTACCGCTGAAAACTATGAGATTAAGCCTCACTTTTATGTTTGGTCCAACATAACCAATTTGGAGGCTCGGCTATAGAAGACACAGGTATGCATCTAAACACTTTCACTGAAATATGCGATATGATGTGAAATAAAGATGTTGAATAGAACGTTGTCAAGCTGCATCTATTTCTTTTCTCAATAAGGAGAAATGCTAAATATTGGTTGCTAACTTTGCCTAAGGGCATTATTACTTCATGTGTGGAATGTACTAATGCTTTTTCCCCTCCAGCCAAAACTATGCAGCTCCTATCTAATATTATAGGCTCTAGACAAGAAGAACACGAGCTACTAGCGCTTGCATGGGAACAGATGAAAGAGTCTGTAAAATTTGTCCCAACCATGGGATGGAAGAGTGGCTAATACTTTATTTATTTTATAATGCTCTTAACCCAATATCTAAGTCTATGCTTGAAATTGCATCAACATGAATATTTATGGGTAAGCAAGTTGATGTTGCCACAGAACTCCTGAATGATATATATGCAGAATAATCATGCCCAATGGCATGTGGAAAGATCCTCTTTTAAAAAAGTAAATTCTATTAATAAGGAGAGGAATGAAGAACTTACTGCAAAGGTAGATGTGCTTATTACTTTGATTAAGGGCAAGGTAGAAGCCAAGTTCATGTCATCACCGATACTAAGATCGACAATGTAGACTTTATTGATCGCAATTCTTATAATCCTGCATGGACGAGTTAAAACTATGGCTCAAAATTTCTAAAACAATATCCTAACCCTACAGGTGCTCCCAACAATAACAATATAGGAGCGAAAATGGTAATGTCTCCGCTCAAGAGAGTGCTTTTAAAGATTTTATGCAAACTTAAACTGAGTAGAATAACATCTTGATGAAAATCACGAAGAACCATGATTATATTATAAATAAATTATCTAAGCTATAAGTATAAAACAAGATGTGGGTTCTTATAGCCTAGCTCACTTGGTTAGGGAAGTGGATGTACAACCCAGCCACCCAGGTTCAAGTCCTCACGGGCGCAGATCTGGGTTCTTATTATTAAAAAAATAAAAACCCGTTGTAGGGGCTTCCCCTACCACATTTCTTTCAAAAAAAAGTATAAAACAAGATGTGCAGGCTTTGCAGAAAAGAACCAAAGTCGTGGAGATACAACTGGTCAAGATAGCGAAGAGTCAAACTCTCATACTTGCAAGTTTTGTAGGAAAACCTGAGCCAAACTTAGTTAAAGAACTAAAAATGATGAGAGTAGAAGAGAATGCAAAACCTAAGGAATTGGATTATAGCAATTCTCCATCCCGGAGTACACCATAGAGGATCTCGTTAAGTTGATTACTCTCAAAAGCCCAATACTGAAGGAGGTAATGAAGTCGTGTACCAACAAATTATTAATAGAGTTGTTATGATGGTGCATGAGCTAGAGAACAAATATAAGAAATTATTTGAGAAATTACATGCTAAGCTAGATGATATCTTTGAACCTACTATTAAGATTAATATAGGATTACATAAGATAGCTGCACTTTGTGATTTTAGTGCAAGTGTTTCAACTATTTCTAAAAATTTATTTAAAAGGCTTAACCTTGTTTTTTTAAATCACCGAACTGAAACTTTATCTCGCTACTCTGCTTATAAGCATGATCAAAAGTGCCCAACACTTATTGACTTTGTAATAATATGTCTGAAGATCCCATCGCACCAATAATTCTTGATAAACCTTATAAAAACGGTTAAAGTCTTGATTAACCTTCACGAGAGATGAAATGGCAAGCCTTTTGAAATGTTTCAAAATAATATAACTCTGGCCTACATCCATGCGATGCGAGGAACCACATCTCTGGACATTGCCAAGGTGAACTCCTTTTGATTAAAACAAGGTAGAACTCCTAAGAATAACGTATCCTAATAACCTAATTTGTCCCCATGGTCATGGCCATCAGCAAGTACTATAATTACTGGATCCAGCTAGAACCATAGCTATGTACTCCAATAATTAACGCGGAGATATCCTCGGAGGATTTCTAGTTTTGAGGAAAGCGAACAGAGAACCCAATGCAGACTCCAGCGTTGCCTTGTGAGCAGACCACACACGCAAAATGCCGAATGTGCCACCCAGCTGCAGCGAAACCTATCAGGCTCCGAGCGTGCTCAGTGGGAAGAACGCACGGTCCGTCGCCTGTCGGCCTCCTCTTGGACAGTGACGACCACGGTAAACTGAAGTCCACTCTAGAGGGGCAGAAGCGTCGTTCCACACGCTCGACCGGCCGGCTGGACACTCTAAAACCTCGCAGTCTTGCAGGCTGGCCTCTGTTTTCTCTTCGAGTTCTCCGACGGAGAGAAGGGGAGCCATGGGGTCCGGCAGCCTGGCGCAGACCAACGCGCTCTTCAAGAAGAATCTCGTGATCCAGGTGACGCGCCATGCGATCTTCCCTCTCTTTTATCTCACCGATTCTTTCAATTCAACTGTGTGGAGCAGAATTAACGTTATTTCTCTCCCCAGAATTGCCTTTCTTTTTTTCCTGTCCGCTTCTTCTATTCTTTGCCTGCACAATTATCCATGGAATGGAAGGGGAGCCATGTACCAAGAATCTGCGACAGATATGCATCTTTTGTTAATATCCTGTGTTGGCGGATTTTGGTCAGAAGGAGGACCCATGATGTTCATGAGACGACCAATCCTAATCGTGCCTGTGTTATCATGCAATTAATTCTAGCCAAAGAAGATGCAGTAAATGCATACGATTTTTGGTTTCAGGCTCTAATTTTGCCACAATTATAGGGAGTACACCTTTTCAAACGCCAAATCACACCTTTAGATGACTGTTTTTTTGCGGGTTCTTTAATTTAGATGATTGTTTTCAAAGAATTTCTGCTACTAATACTATAAATTTTCTAAATATAATTTTTTTTCTATAAAAACTGTTTAGATCGTAGAACTAGACTAGATTGTGAAATTTATGTCTGAGGATTACGTCTGTGTTTGTTATACATTTCTCCATATGTTTTTTCTAATTTTCGGTGTAAAAAAAGAAACCCTGGCTCTGATACATGTGAGTCTGTGGCTTCCCCAATCTGCAGTGGCGCGCCCGCAAGACGAACTGCTGCCTCATCCTCTTCCCGCTGCTCATCTGCGGGGCAATCGGCGGCCTGCAGATCACCATCAACCGCCAGATAGCGAAGGAGCGGCGGGAGCATCCCACCCTGCAGCCTGACTGCTCCTGCAACAATGCCATCGTGCCGGACAACACCATGGGAGGCGCGGTGTGCTCGGACGCGTGCCCTCTGCCTCGCGCCCCCAAATGGCCGCCCGTGCTGCAGATCCCGCGGTCGCCGTCTAGTAACCCGTTCTTCTTCGACAACGGCGGCACGTCATGCAGCGCCGGCGACGCGCCGGGGTCCTGCGCCGCGAGGTTCCTCGTCACCGGCACCAACCAGTCCTTCGTCTCAGGTATGCTGTAACCCTGTTTTCTCTGCAGTGACTCAGTGTCTATGGCTGCAGAGTTACTCTGTGGTGAAAGTTTCAGGTTTTGACAGAATTTCGTTACTTGCAGGCGTGATGGACAACATGATCCCTGCCCACGACACCTCGGTGAACGTGTCGGCCGACGACATCTCCGCGTTAGCTGATTTTGTTCTGGTACTTTCGTCTCCCTGAGTCATGTGTTCTGAATGATTCTTCCTGTTCAGGAAATCTCAGTGACGTATCGAAAACTGCAGGCAACGGGGGGCTATATGGAACGCTCACTGTTTGGTCCTCCTGGAGTGCGCTCCTTTCTTCAGAACACATGCACTCCAAACCTGAATCTTTCATATGCATATATTGAAGGCAATGAAACTGTCACCCAAGGTAAAAACAATTCTTGTAGCACACCAAATCTTGTACTGGTTACTGAAACAATATGGTCGAAACCTTTAGCAGAAATACTCTCAGCACCAATGGCTTCAGCTATTATTGATGTCGCGTCTTAACATCTAATAATTTCACGCAGTTACAGTGCATTTTAGTTATTTCTGATGCTTACTTAAATCTGGAACAGATGTGAATTGCACGGAGGGATTAATGCTCTGGCGCGACAGTTCGTGGCTCATTAGTGATGAACTATATAAAGCGTACTACACGAACACGACCAATGAAGTTGCTGCAGGTCAAACTTTTCCGACTTAGATTGTGCACTCAAATCATTTCTTCTACTCTACTACTCACTAACATTAAGTTCAATTGTTTGCAGCATACGACTTCTTAAGCTCTGATCTAAGCAACTTTAACTTGGTCATTTCATATAACTCGACAAACAAGTTTGATCCTGATATAGGGATACCTATCATCCAAATACCCGGGCAAGCACCCAGATCGCTTCAAGTTTCACGGTTAACTAATATGGTATGATTTTTCTCAATTGAGAGGATAACAGTACATTCTACCTCTTGGATTAACCATTCTTGATTGCTTAACTGCATATCTGTAACCTTTTAGTTCTCTACAGATTAGATTAGGGTCACGCTATCTTACATATTTTCTTGGTTTTTCATGCCACTGACTCACTTCACGCACTTCTGTCTCTGTTGTTAAATTATTTTTGGTACCACTTTAAAGAGTTTTATTTTGCAGGCCTCAAATGCATACCTTCATTTAAGAGGAAATGGTCTCAAGATATCATTTGATTTTGTTAAAGACATGCCCAGAGCAGCTAGTTCATTTGATAGCTTTGATATAACTCCAATAATAGGACAGCTGCCTTATGTATGGACTATGATGCTTCTTTTCCCGGTATGGCAGATCTGTATACATTTGTTTTCAGCGCCGGCCAGTTTGAAATATTTATTTATGACATGGGTACAAGCAAATAAACATGGTAGCAACCTTTCCATCTTATAGAAGAATGAACTGATACTACAGGTAATTTTGACCAACCTTGTATACGAGAAGCAAAATAAGCTTAGGATTATGATGAAGATGCATGGTCTTGGTGATTTGCCATATTGGACTATAACCTATTGCTATTTTATTCTTCTATCAACGCTATACTTGCTGTCCTTCATGATATTTGGTATTGCGATCGGTAAGATAACACTTCTATTACTACGGATGCTTTCTATGTGCAAATAAATATTAGAATGGCTTTCACTTTGATGATCTTGGTAATGATATTCCACTAATCTTAGTTGGTTCTTGGTTTGGTTAATCAATGTGCTTTAGAGTTGTGCTAATTTTATTTGATAAAAGATTGTCATCGAACTGTTTATTTTCAAATTAGAAGGATTCTTATAATTTTATTATATTTTCAGGTTTATCATTCTTTCGCGTAAATAATTATTACCTACAGTTTGTGTTCTATTTTGCTTACATGAACTTGCAAATTTCATTTGCATTTCTCATGGCAACAGTCTTCTCAAATGTGAGGACAGCTACTGGTATGCTTCTATAAATAGTATTGGTACAGCCATTTCATCAGATGGTATAAAAATCATCTACTCTGATTATTTGGAATATCATCTTGCAGTCACAGGATATTTCTACATATTTGGGTCCGGCCTTATAGGAGAATTTTTATTCAAGCCGTATATTGAAGACGTTTTCCTCTCAAGTATGTATGCGATTTATCTTTGTAAAAGATCATTATGCAGGTTACACTACGATTTTAGGGATTCTTTCATGTAAGCTTTTATTCCTGCATTCCAATGATTTGTATGGAAATTTCCTATTTGTTCATTTCAAGGAAGCTGGATTACACTTCTGGAACTTTTCCCTCCATTTTCTTTGTATCGCATTGTGTACGAGTTTTCACAATCTGCATTGTTGGTAAGTATTATGGGCTCCACGGGGATGCAGTGGAGCGATCTAAGCGATACCAAAAATGGGATGACAAACATTTTAACCATAATGGTGCTTGAATGGATCCTATTCATGTTATTATCATTCTATCTGGATCACTTTGGTTCCTTTTCAAATGGAATAAGAAAAGCAGTATTACTTCTTCAATCACACCGGGCTGCGAAGCGATCTTCAGCTGCTCAACAGCAGACCATGCAGATTCAAGAGTTCAAGGCTGTTGAAATGGAGAGGACAGATGTTATCAAAGAGGTGTGTTATGGTTGTCCCACACATATATAATAACACTAGTTCTCTGATCCATTCTGGAGTTACATAATTTCTAATTATCTACACTTTGCCAAACTTCAGTGATGTATATAATGTGGTATCAGCTTAGCCTAGAGTGTCATTCTAGTCCTGCGTGGATGTATTTACTGCTGAACCTTTTGACATAGTACTAATGTAGCTTTGCCATATCTCCTTACAGAGAGAAACAGTTGGACAGCTATTACAGGAACGAAATAGTAGTTATTCAGTCATATGTGACAACCTTAAGAAAGTGTATCGTGGAAAAGATGGCAATTCAAAGAAAATTGCAGTCAGAGAGTTGTCCCTTTCAATGGCACGTGGGCAGTGTTTTGGTGTTCTTGGTCCAAATGGTGCTGGAAAAACAACTCTCATCAATATGGTAAGTATGAATGTGATTGATACTATAATTTACTTCAGGGCTACCTTCGCCAATGTATCTAATACGGGGCATAGTCTGATTTTATTATATATTATGAAGGCTATGAGCATCCTACATGTACGAAACTATGAACTGGACAGGATAGTGCAACAGGTGGAGTTGTATGTAGAGCATGTCCAGCACAGGGAAATATGACCATTTTTCAGAAGTGTAGTCATACATTTCTTTGCATCAAGAAAGAACATGTCCAGGGGTTTATGTACTAGAAGGACTAAATTGAAGAATTTTCTCCAAATGGTTCCAGCTGTAGTCCATAACTAAGTATATAATCAGGGAGATCATGTAATCAAACTGAAAGACTCTTAACCTGCAGCTCACTGGATTTACTAAACCAACATCTGGCACGGCGTACATCGAAGGAATGGACATACGATTGGACATGGGAAAAATTTATACAGGGATCGGTGTTTGTCCACAGCATGAGTAACTTCTAATCTCGTTCCCTCATATATTTTTGAATTATTTCTCTAGGTTAGTTTAAGAAAATATAGTTTGAAATTGTGTGGTCACTTTCTCTGCCTTTGACTGTCGCCATGCAGTTTGCTTTGGGAAACACTGACTGGCCGAGAGCATTTGTTGTTCTACGGAAGGCTTAAGAAATTGAAGGGTGCACACTTAGCTCAGGTAATGTGTTAATATGGCGTTTTTTTTTCATGAATGAATATGATGAACTCGACTCCAGTCACCATTTACACTTAACACTTAAGCACTATAATTTTCATTTCCATGACCACCTGACTAAAGCTGAGCTCATCATTTGCATACAGGGTTTATTTTTTACCTGAGCTAACCTGTACACTAGTACAGATTTGTGAACACAAATTGTAAGGCATAGCTTCGTTTATCAGAATTTAGGAGTCATTATATACCTGGGCTTATTATAAAAGGGATGGTCAAAATAATCGATACATATTTTTTTTTTCTAATGCTTTCATGACTTCACGCAAGAATTAGCCGATTCATATACTTGCACACATTCCTGGAACTCATTTTTTTTTACTTGACGCAGAGAATTCACTGTTTTATCATCAGATAGTGCCATTTTTTCGGGATGAAAAACCAAATCATTACTCCGTAAAGAAGCAACTACTGAGAACTGCCCATGAATTCTTTTCAGGCAATCAAACAATCTTTGAAAAGTGTGCGTTTGTTTGACGGTGGCGTTGCGGATAAGCTTGTAGCGAAATACAGCGGTGGCATGAAGCGTCGTCTCAGTGTTGCAATCTCTCTAATTGGTGACCCAAAGGTACTTGTATTTATCAACTGGATTCATGCAAGATTTGGTGATCTTCTGAAAAATTGTTCTTGGAGCATTCTGCAGGTTGTTTATATGGATGAACCAAGTTCCGGCTTAGATCCGGCATCAAGGAAAGACTTGTGGAATGCCGTGAAGTCTGCCAAACAGAACAGGGCCATAATACTAACGAGTACAATAACTTTACCTTCAATTCTCATCCAGTATTATTATTTTCCGTTCCGTGTATCTGTGCATCTTGAGCTTCACATCACATGGTGAAACTTCAAAAAACATGCTTCCATCAATATTGCAGCGCATTCAATGGAAGAAGCCGAAGTTCTGTGCGATCGAATAGGAATAATCGCGAACGGTACCTTGCAGTGCATTGGAAAATCACAAGAGGTCCATGAACATGTCAACAAGTTGTATCTTCATTGATCTCAGACGCTAACATAGCCACCCAATCTGCATTAATTTCCAGCTGAAAACCAAGTACGGAGGCTCATATGTACTGACGATAACGACCGCGGCGGGTGAGGAGGCGGAGGAGGAAGTGGAGAAGCTAGTCCGGTCCATCTCTCCAGGGGTGAGCAGGGTGTACCATATCTCCGGGACGCAGAAGTTCGAGATGCCGAAGCAGGAGGTGAGGATCTCGGAAGTGTTCCAAGCCATGGAGAATGCGAAGAGCAGGGTGACCATTCTAGGCTGGGGCCTAGCTGATACTACTCTGGAGGATGTGTTCATCAGAGTTGCCAGGGAGAGCGAGGCATCCTCTGTGACCTGATCGGCTAGCTAATCCGGTCCAGATAAGTCGCTGTTTGCAGCTCATCAGAGTTCCACCTTCAGATATATGTATGACAAATTGGCAACGCACTGAGCTTGTAAGGCTTCAAATGAGTTTGATTTATGGAGGTGTAGCTTCTGGCTACCAGATATGCATTTTGTCCTTAGAAGAAATGAATAAGTAAATGGATCCAAAATGATAAGAGAACAATTTAAAATTAGGTAAATTGAAAAAAGATCAGAAACTTGAAGTAAACTTATTAGAGAATCTGAAAAATAGTTTGGAAAAAAAATTCGAGGACATTCATGAAAAGTAAGGCTATATGTCAATTACAATTTCATGAATGTTCATAAAGTATGTGTTTTTGTTTCTAATCCTCGTTTTTGGTAAACCATCTCTATAAGTTTTTAAACCTTTTCTATTTCCTAGTTTTGTTTAGTAACTTCTCTGCATTATTTAACATTTTTAATATTATTTTACTGATATTTACTGATTTAAGATAGTTTTCCGATTTTCAGTGTACCATTTGTTTTTCAAAATTGTCAGTATGAAAATTGGAAAAAATGTCAATTACAATTTCACGAATGTTCATAAAGTATCTACCATGTTTAAATGATTATTTGGTCTCTTTCTTTTGTGTTATCTAGGTTGCCATTCTGTGCAAAGCCACCGCCGCCACGATATGAATCAAACAACTTTGAGTTTAGTGAGGGACCAAATCTACCAAGTTTGAAGTCAGAGTTAAGTTTGTTTGGTTTAAGAGTTTAGTACAGCAGCTCTCGAGCGGACTACAGAGGTGGCTCTCCAGCGAGTTGTTAGCATAGAACCACGACATTTTAACTCAAATTTCAAAAAACCACGACTTTACATTTCAATCGCAAAAAACCGCGATAAATTTGTTGATAGTTCGCAATATGCACAGATTTCAAATTAATCCCGGGTTGACACTGAAACTGACAAGATTGGCCCACCTGTAAGACTGAGATGGCAATGAAACTGATAGACTTGCTGACGTGTACAACAGGCCCACTTGTCAGTCCAATTAGAAAAATAAAAAATTAAAAAGTGTTGAGGCTACATCTCCTTCTTGGAATTTATTTGGAATTTAAAAAAGTAATATTATATATTACCAAAGTGTATATGTTAATAGAATTGGTAGCATACCATTATCAAGAAGTCGCGAGCGCAGTCTTGGAAGCTAGTAGGGAAGGAATGGAGAAGTTAAGCGTGCTAAGGGTGGAGCAGTGTGAGGATGGGTGATCGACCGGGAAGTGAGGACCACAAGTACTTGTAATTTGACATGAGAATGGAGTGAGAGCCATAAGTATCTAATTTGATATGAGAATAGAGATGATTAGAGAATAGAGAAAAAAAAGAAAAATAGAGAAATAAAGAAAATAGAGAAATTCCGAAATAGAAAATACAAATTTTATTCCGAATGGACCTTTAGTCCCGGTCCGTGTTACGAACCGGGACCAAAGGTCCTCCAGCCGCAGTACATGACCCGTGCCACGTGGAGGCCCATTGGTCCCGGTTCGTAAACAACCAGGACTAATTGGCTTTACAAATCGGGATTGAAGGCCTTTTTTCCACCAGTGATAGAAGACAACATTTATGTCAATAGCGCGACGCATGTGGTAACTTCATCAATTTCCAAACCTGCTGGATATGTCTTTTAAGACAAAATCTCTCGGAGGTGCTCATAGGGATATGATATGCGCATGTGCTTTTATAGTTTGTTCAAAAACGAAATTTAAGGGTATCCACCACTACCAGATCCCGATCTAGTGCCTCCACCGCTAGCGACCCCACCATTGTCGCTTCTACCTGCGCCGCCACCCCCGCCTGCACCTCTTCTGGCGGCATAGCCTGAACCATAAGGACCATCGCTATCGGTATGTGCCGCTCCAGAGCCAGAACCAGAGCCAACTCCGACGCTTGGCCCTTGAGCCACACCTTTAACTATGCTGCCACCGCTTCCGCTACCATCTCCACTGGCACTACCCGAAGTGTCGTCACTGTCGGCCTTTCCGGATCCAATTCCTTCTCCACCACCATTTCCATTGTTTCCACCGCTACCACCGGTACCACTACCGCCGCCATATGAGCGTGGCGTGAGGGAGGCAAGGCGGGGACGGCGTGGGGCGGGGGAGGGAGCAACACGGGCGTTGGGCGGAGCTGGGCAGCAAGGAGAGACGATGATGGACGAGCTGATCCTCATGACGAAGGCGTCGTTTGCCAAATCCTACTCGCCTCCATCTCCGTTGTCGCACACCTAACTCCCTGTGCTGAGCTGATCTCCCGTACTTTTACTTATTCCTGAACTTGTTATCCAGCCTGCGAGCTGTGTCTCGGTCTGTAATAAGTACTTGGTGTGTGTGAGCCTGGGACTTACCAGTGTGGTAAGTTCATGTGCTGTGCTGTGCTGGGTACTACCTATGTGTCCCCCCATGGGCAGCAGGTTCTGAACTTCGTTGCATTTCTGTTTGCTTCGTTGCTGTATGGTTTTATTAATTTAAAGCTGGACACGAGGTGCCTTCTATCTAAAAAAAAAGGGAGAGACGATGAACTGATGAAGTGACCGAGCCAAGAGCGGAGCAGGGACGACGAGGAGTGTGCGGTTTGTCGGGAATACATGAAGGGTTTTTTTTCCAAAATGTCCGCCACATCATTTAATTCGGGACGGAGGGAGTAGCATTTTACTAAGTATTATTTTTAGTTTTGGGCCCATATTTTTTAGTTCCGGTCCCACGATTTCTAGCAGCGTTGAGTTCCGTTCATTTTGTTCTGTTCAGTTCCGTTAATTTTAACACCGTTAGATCGGCTCGATCAACGGTTTCTAAAAATGCCAATCACCGTAAAACTTGTAAAAAATAGATGCCTATTGAGTAAATGACTGTTTATACTCGTAAATGAACAAGGAATATGGCAAGAATTGCTGCAAAATAAATACCTTAGTCAAACAACTTTGTCCCAAGTTCAGTTTCAACCCAGGGACTCACCTTTTTTGATAGGAATTATGCGTGGATGAAACAAGTTTTTTGAGCGGGGTACATTTCGACTCGGGGATGGCCAGAGCATTAGATTTTGGGAGGACGCATGGTTGCAAAATGCGCCTCTCTCTTCTCAATTCCCTACACTTTATAGTATCGTGAATAACAGAGATGTCCGGGTGGCGAATGTGCTAGAGAATGCACCTCTAAATATTAGATTTATCCGTGTTTTGAGTGGTGAGAGATGGGAGGCGTGGCTGGATCTGATTGAGCATCTTATGAGTGTGTAGCTTAGTAATGAACAGGATAAGTTTTCTTGGAATTTAACGGCACCAGGGAATTTTTCGGTAAAATCGCTCTATGCCGACTATATGAATGGTCATGCGGTATTTTTAAGAAAATAACTTTAGAAAATGAAAGTTTCACTAAAAATAAGAATTTTATGTGGTTTCTTTATAAAAAAGTGCTACTTACAACGGATAATTTGGCAAAAAGAAGTTAGACGGGGTGTAAAAAATGTGCTTTCTGTGATAATGATGGAACGATTGAACACCTATTCATTGGTTGGAAAAAGTATGCTTTCTATGATAATGATATGGAATTCAGAAAATAGACAGAGAAAAGAAGAAAGGCGAGCCGAGTTCGGCCGGCCGAGCACTGGTGTAACCGCGTCGCACCCATGTCTGCCAGATTATGGGCGCGCTATCGTACATGCGGCATGCGGGTGATCGAAAGTGTCAGCGACCCTGACGACACTGACGGACCAACGGCTGCAGACGAAGAAGCTGGGCCGGCATCGACGCTCGCTGACCGGCCGAAGAGAGCAAAGAAGCCCAACCTACGCTACACCGGCAAGGACTGGGTCCAGTAACGAGTACAAGTACCAAGCACATCGAAGGAGACGGTATCCAGAGATAGGATCACGAACGGCTGGCTCTCGTCTCATCCCCTTGCATCTCCTTCCCATCTCTTTCTCCTGGACTAGAATCCAACGTTGTATCCAAATTCATGGTGAACCTGTAATCGAATTAAGCTAGTAGCTTACACCTGGTATCAGAGCCATCCTACCACCCTTCCTCCACTCAAAGTTTCGTTTTCCACTCAGATCTGGAGACCCGTAGCCAGAAATTCGCCAAAGAGGCTCGGGAGTCCGCCATGGATGACAACGCCAAGGAGTTGCTCAAGCACATCCAAGGGCTCATCGCAGCCTCAGAGAACAAGGTAACGAGCCACCTATCCTCACGATCGGACGCGGTGGAGCGATCGGTCGAGTCCTTGGCCCAAGACTTCCAGGTGTGGCGTCCACATCTGGAGGCCCGCGTCGACGGCCTCCAGGAGGCTGTCACGGAGCTTCAACGGCATGCGAATCTCAAGCAACCGCTCGGCGCGTCGACGGTGTTGAACGGGGGAGGTCCAGCGGCGCATCTCGCTGACGCCCGCGGTGCGAACCTGCCTCCTCTACTGAGCAGGCCACCGATCGGAGCGGACCTCGGGCAAGGCCACGGCGAGTCGCTTCAAAACCGGGGCGTAATGCCGGCAGCCCCAGCGGCTCCGGTGTTCACCCCGGTCAAGGGTACGCAGAACTTCCAAACTCCTTTGCACCTGCGTTTGGCACAATCTGATTCGGAGGCCTCTGCCAGTAATTTCCTTGCACACATGAGCCCAGCAAATCCATCGTTGCAATTCCCTGTGTTTGATGGGGACAACCCACAGATGTGGCAAGTTTTAGCAGAGGAATACTTCAGCATGTTTGCTATACATGATTCCTACTGGGTATCTATGGCTATTTTGAATTTCTCGGGTTCACCCAAAGTCTGGTTACATTCTGTGCGTAGGAAGTTAGCTGCCTTGGATTGGACTAGTTTTTGTGCGTTGCTTTGCACTCGTTTTGGTGGAGATAAACACCAGTTGTTGATACGACAATTTTACACGCTCAAGCAAACAGATACTGTAGCCAATTACATAGAAAAGTTTGAGCATATTATGAACAACCTCATAGCATATTCTGATTCCATTCATCCTTTGTATTTTTTGACTCGGTTTATTGAGGGACTCCAAGTCGATATTCGAGCAGTGGTAATGGTTCAGAGGCCATCTGATCTGGACTCAGCTTGTGCACTAGCCTGACAGAATCAATCAAGCAGCCTGTTTATAAGCAACAAGGGCGTCCAATGCCTCTTCCTCCTCCACCTCCTAACCGTGGAGTGCTGCAGAATGTGACAAATCATTTATCTGACCGTCGTGTTCCTGAAGCACCACGTACGAGAGACGACCAAGTATCTGAAGGGTTTCGTAGCATAGTAAACAAAAATTTTCTACGCAACAAACAAGAAAGCCAAGATCTAATCTAGGAGATGTAATCAACGAGAGGGGTAGATGAGATCTTCATACCCTTGAAGATTCGCACAGCGGTAACGTTCAAAAGAACGTGGTTGACGTAGTCGTACTAGCCTTCTCCTCCTCGCGATTCGATCCGATCCTACGCCGCAAGTGGCGGCGCCTCCGAGAGTTGCACACGTACAGCGCACCAACGACTCCTCCTTCCCGGTCCAGCGAGATATGGTGGAGTGGTAGATGGGATCGACAACACGACGGCGTGGTGTCTATGTTGGAGAGTTTTCGCCGACAGGGCTTCGCCTGTTTGCGTGGTGGAGAAAGAACGGAAAAAGGAGGCTTCAGAAAGCGGGCAGCGGCTTCGCAGAGAACTATTTTTCTCTATCCGGCTGCGCGCGCGCTGATCCTTTTATTAGCAGAAGCAAAAGAATCATCCGGATTCTACGCCGGCGTGCACCGAGTCGAACTCGTCAATTTATGCAGCGTGCGAGCTCTGGACTCCTGGCCGACTCGAACTCCTGCACGTGGCCTGGCCGGATCGAATCCTGCTGCAGCCGTGCGTGCGTGCGTGGAGTCCGCTGCATGCACGTCACCTCCTGGTACGTGTTCTGATCGGCCTGCCGCTCGAGCCAGCGAGCGAGCGCAGCGAGCGAGCGCAGCGCACGCTCGTTATTTCATGCAGCTGCGCGTGCGAGCCAGGAGCGAGCCAGGTGCGAGCCATGCCATGCACGTGCATGCATGCATTTGCTTCTTCTTCTTTTTTTTTATTTCTTCTAAATAAATAGTATTAGTTAATATTTATTAATTCATATAATTAATAAATACTAACATTTTCCACCCGGAACAATTCCGAAACTTTCCGAAACAATTTCACATACATCCCTGAGACTACCCTAGCGTTGATTTGCGTTAAGTGTGTGACCCTACGGGTTCGAGAATGCGCAGACATGATCTCCATCAATAATCAATAGCGGGATCTGGAAATCCATATTGACTCCCACGCACTCAGCGATGATCATATCGGATGAACCACGATGTCAGGATTCAATCAATCCCGTATTTGTATTCCCTTCGTCTCACGATATTTTACTCGCCCGAGATTCGATCGTCGGTATCGGCATACCTAGTTCAATCTCGTTCACAGCAAGTACTTTACTCGTTCCGTAATCCGATATCACTTTGTGATTAACTCCTTAACCACGTGCTTGCAAGCGATGTTGATATCGATTACCGAGTGGGCCCGAAGTATATCTCTCCGACTTGGGAGGGACAAATTCCATCTCGATACATACAACCCAACAAGTACTTTCCGATCACCTGAGAGACACCTTTATTATCACCCTCACATAGGATGACGTTTGATGATTTCAAAGCTTTCTTCCGATACTAGGGAGTTGTATTATCTCATGGTCTAAGGAATACAATACATGACATAGGAAAAGCTTCGCAAAGATGAACACGATGACACGATCTAATTGCTCTGCTTTATTTGGGTCTGTCCATCATGTCATTCTCCTAATGATATGATCTCATTATTAATTGACAACACATGTCTATGGTTAGGAAACCTTAACCATCATTAATCAATGAGCTAGTCCATAGAGGCGTACTAGGGACACGGTGTTGTTCACAAACCACACAAGTATTAAAGTTTCCGCTTAATACAATTCTAGCATGGAATATAAACATTATCATGAACAAGAATTATAATAATAACATCTTTATTATTGCCTCTAGGGCATAATTCCAACAGTCTCCCACTTGCACTAGAGTCAATAATCTAGTTTACATCTGGCAACAATCTAACACCCATGGCATTAAGGTGCTGATCATGTTTTGCTCGTGGAAGAGGTTTAGTCAATGGATCTGCGACATTCAGATCTGTATGTACTTTGCTAATCTTCAGATCTCCATCTGCTATATAATCTCGAATTATATGGAAACGGCGGTTGATGTGCTTGGTTTTTGGATGATATCTTGGTTCCTTAGCCAGTGCTATGGCGCCAGTGTTGTCGCACAATATCTCCAGTGGGTCCAAGGCATTTGGAACCACACCAAGTTCAGTGATGAAGTTTCTGATCCAAACTCCTTCACTTGATGCTTCTGAAGCAGCCATGTATTCCGCTTCTGTTGTAGATCCCGCGATCACGCTTTGCTTGCAGCTTCTCCAGCTCACAGCTCCACCATTCAAAATATAAACGTATCCTGTCTGAGACTTAGAATCATCCGGGTCGGTGTCGAAGCTAGCGTCGACGTAACCTTTTACGACGAGCTCCTCATCACCTCCATAGACCAAGAACATTTCTTTGGTCCTATTTAAATACTTTAGGATGTTCTTTACGGCTGTCCAGTGTTCCACTCCTGGATCACTTTGGTATCTGCTCGTCAAACTAAGAGCATTGGACACATCCGGTCTAGTACACAGCATGGCATACATGATAGAACCTATGGCCGAGGCATATGGCACTTTGCTCATAGTTTCTCTATCTTTTACCGTAGCTGGACACTGAGCCTTGCTCAATATCTTACCTGACAACATGGGCAATGAACCTTTCTTTGCTTTATCCATTCTGAACCTCTTCAGAACTTTGTCCAGGTATGTACTTTGGCTTAAAGCTATTAGGCGTCTTTCTCTATCTCTATAGATTTTGATGCCTAATATATAAGCAGCTTCCCCTAGGTCTTTCATTGAAAAACATTTATTCAAATAACTCTTCACATCGTTAAGCATACCGATGTCATTTCCAATAATCAATATGTCATCCACATATAGTACTAAAAATGTCACCGAGCTCCCACTCACTTTCTTGTAAATACAAGCTTCGTAGCAATTTGGAACAAATCCAAAACTCTTGATCACTTGATCAAAACGAAGGTTCCAACTCCGAGATGCTTGCTTCAGTCCATAAATGGAACGCTGAAGTTTGCACACCTTATTAGCATCCTTAGGATCGACAAAACCTTCGGGCTGCATCATATACAACTCTTCATCAATGTTGCCATTGAGGAACGCAGTCTTGACATCCATCTGCCATATTTCATAATCATGAAATGCAGCAATTGCTAATAAAATCCGAATGGACTTAAACATCGCTACGGGAGAGAAAGTCTCATCATAGTCAACACCTTGAACTTGCCGAAAACCTTTTGCGACAAGCCGAGCTTTATAGACAGTAACATTACCATCCGCGTCCGTTTTCTTCTTGAAAATCCATTTGCATTCAACGGCCTTACGGTCGCTAGGAGGGTCTACCAAAGTCCACACTTGGTTTTCACTCATGGATCCCAATTCGGATTTCATGGCTTCTAGCCATTTCTCAGAGTCTGGGCTCATCATTGCTTCCTCATAGTTCGCAGGTTCGCTGTTGTCTAACAACAAGACGGTTAAGACAGGGTTGCCATACCATTCAGGAGTGGTACGTGACCTTGTTGACCTGCGAAGTTCAGTAGTAGCATCGTTCGAAGTTTCATGATCTTTATCATTAGCTTCCTCTCT
This sequence comes from Dactylis glomerata, assembly GCA_007115705.1. NCBI lineage: Eukaryota > Viridiplantae > Streptophyta > Magnoliopsida > Poales > Poaceae > Dactylis > Dactylis glomerata. The sequence continues at coordinate 1,306,645 of QXEO01000477.1, read as the reverse complement.
TGTTGATGCAGGCGGCGCCAGAACAATTTCTGGTGCTGCGCTACTCTCCAACTCGAGAGAAGGTTCAATAACCTCGTCTAGCTCTACCTTCCTCCCATTCACTTCTTTCGAGAGAAACTCCTTCTCAAGAAAGGATCCGTTCTTTGCAACAAACACTTTGCCTTCGGATCTGTGGTAGAAGGTATACCCAATCGTTTCCTTAGGGTATCCTATGAAGACGCATTTCTCCGCTTTGGGTTCGAGCTTGTCCGGCATCAACTTTTTGACGTAAGCTTCGCATCCCCAAACTTTAAGAAACGACAACTTAGGTTTAGCACCAAACCATAGTTCATACGGTGTCGTCTCAACGGATTTAGATGGTGCCCTATTTAAAGTGAATGCAGCGGTTTCTAATGCATAACCCCAAAATGATAACGGCAAATCTGTAAGAGACATCATTGATCGCACCATATCTAATAGAGTTCGATTCCGGCGTTCAGACACACCATTGCGCTGTGGTGTTCCGGGTGGCGTGAGTTGCGAAACGATTCCGCTTGCTTTAAGATGCGTGAGAAAATCATAACTCAAATACTCACCTCCACGATCGGATCGCAGAAATTTAATTTTCCTGTTACGATGGTTTTCCACTTCGTTCTGAAATTCTTTGAACTTTTCAAATGTTTCAGATTTATGTTTCATTAAATAGATATACCCATATCTACTTAAATCATCAGTAAAAGTGAGAAAATAGCGATATCCACCGCGCGTCGAAATACTCATTGGTCCGCACACATCGGTATGTATGATTTCCAACAAGTCCGTTGCTCGCTCCATTATACCGGAGAACGGGGTTTTGATCATCTTGCCCATGAGGCATGGTTCGCACGTGTCAAATGATTCAAAATCAAGAGACTCCAAAAGTCCATCAGAATGGAGTTTCTTCATGCGTTTTACACCAATATGACCTAGACGGCAGTGCCACAAATAAGTTGGATTATCACTATCTACTTTGCATCTTTTAGCCTCAATGTTATGGATGTGTGTTTCATTGCTTTCGAGATTCAGAAGAAATAAACCATTCACAACAGGTGCATGACCATAAAAGATGTTATTCATATAAATGGAACAACCATTATTCTCAGATTTAAATGAATAACCGTCTTGCAATAAACACGATCCAGATATAATGTTCATGCTCAACGCAGGCACATAATAACACTTATTAAGGTTTAAAACTAATCCCGAAGGTAAAACTAAGGAGAGCGTGCCGACGGCCATCACATCAACTTTTGATCCATTGCCAATGCGCATCGTCACCTCATCCCTTGCTAGCCGCCGTCTATTCCGTAGCTCCTGTTTCGAGTTACAAATATTAGCAACTGAACCAGTATCATATACCCAGGCACTACAACGAGCGCTAGTAAGGTAGACATCAATAACATGTATATCAAATATACCTTTGATGGTGCCAGCCTTCTTGTCCGCTAAGTACTTCGGACAGTTGCGCTTCCAGTGACCCTTGACCTTGCAATAGAAGCACTCAGTGTCCGGCTTAGGTCCAGACTTGAGCTTCTTCTCAGCAGGGGCAACGTGCTTGCCTTTGCCTTTCTTGAAAGATCCTTTTGCACCCTTAGCTTTCTTAAAGCTAGTGGTCTTGTTGACCATCAACACATGATTGTCTTTCTTGATATCCACCTCCGCAGCTTTCAGCTTAGCGAAGCGCTCAGTGATCGTATCAGTGGAACCAATTTGATTATGAGTAACTACAAAACCTTTGTAGCTAGGAGGGAGTGATTGCAGAACTCTGTCAATCTTGAGCTCCTCTGGAATCTTGCAGTCCAGTTGCTCAAGGCGTTGAGTGTAGCCCGACATCTTAATGGCGTGCTCACTAACGGAACTCCCTTCCTCCATCTTGCAGTTAAAGAACTTCTCAGAGATCTCATATCTCTCAGAACGGGCTTGAGTCTGAAACATGGTTTTCAGTTCCTCAAGTATCTCATAAGGCCCGCGGTACTTCTCAAAACGATTTTGAAGTTCCGGTTCCATAGAAAACAGCATGGTACTCATAATCACATCACAATCATCTCTACGAGCATTGAAGTCAGCAAGTTCTTCAGTTTTCGCAGTTGCAGCAGGGGTGTCACCTAGCGCTTTGTCAAGTACATAGGCTTTTTGTCCGCCAGCGAGTATGATTCTCAGATTGCGGAACCAGTTGGTGAAGTTAGACCCATTGTTCTTAAGCTTTTCTTTCTCAGCAAACACGTTGAAGTTGAAGTTGGACTTAGCCATTTGATCTACAACAATGCAAGTACAATTTTAGACTATGTTCATGATAACTAGTTCAACTTAATCAAATTACTAGATGAACTCCCACTAAATTCAACATCCCTCAAGTTGTTTAGTGAACACGATCCAAATTCACCACACCTAATCCGATCTTCACGAGAAGAGATGTGGTTTCAATGGTGGACAACTCAGTGTCGATCATATCAATCATATGACTCATGTTTAACCTTTCGGTTCGTGTGTTCCGAGGCCATGTCTGTACATGCTAGGCTCGTCAAGTCAAACCCAAGTATTTTCCGCGTGTGCAAAACTGGCTTGCACCCGTTGTATGTGAACGTAGAGTTTATAGCATCCGATCATCACGAGGTGCTTGAAAACGACGAACTTTCACAACGGCGCATACGAGGGGAGAACACAATTTTATCTTGATCTTTAAGTGAGGAATCATCTTATAATGCTACCGTCGCGATCTAAGCATAATAAGATACATAAAAGGATAAACATCACATGCATATAATTTTATGTGACATGGTATAGCCAATCTCCGCGCCATGATCTCCATCTTGTGCGCGCCGGCATGATTTCCATCACTCCACCATGATTGCCTCCACCACGAATAGCAACTACAACTATTGCTAACTATTTAGCGATAAAGTAAAGCTACTACATGGCGTATAAGAAGTTGACACGCAGGTCATACACAATTATAAAGACAACCATATGGCTCCAGCCGGTTGTGAACTCATCGACATGCAAGTCGTGAAAGACTACAAAACATGATCATTGCATACAACTCAATTCATACTCATCATGTCTTGGGCCATACCATATCACAAAACACTCCCTGCAAAAACAAGTTAGACGCCTCTACTTTGATGTTGCATGTTTTACGTGGCTTATGGGAGTAGCAAGCTAAGAACGATTCTTACCTACGAAAAGCCACAACGGTGATATTATGGTTGCTAACATCCGATGTAAGTCCCATGACTACTATAGTAAGAGAAACTGGCATCCACCAGCCGCATGTGTGGAACAAGTCACACGTCAAGTGCGGAGCCGGTCTCGCGAACGCGGTCGCGTAAAGTTGGCTTGGACCGCTTCGATCTCACTATACCGCGCCATAAGAGATACACAACAAGAAGTTTGCAACAGAAAACATCAACGCCCGCAACCATCATGTTGCGTTCTACTCGTGAAACACATCTACGCATAGATCTAGCTCTGATACCACTGAAGGGTTTCGTAGCATAGTAAACAAAAATTTTCTACGCAACAAACAAGAAAGCCAAGATCTAATCTAGGAGATGTAATCAATGAGAGGGGTAGATGAGATCTTCATACCCTTGAAGATTCGCACAGCGGTAACGTTCAAAAGAACGTGGTTGACGTAGTCGTACTAGCCTTCTCCTCCTCGCGATTCGATCCGATCCTACGCCGCAAGTGGCGGCGCCTCCGAGAGTTGCACACGTACAGCGCACCAACGACTCCTCCTTCCCGGTCCAGCGAGATATGGTGGAGTGGTAGATGGGATCGACAACACGACGGCGTGGTGTCTATGTTGGAGAGTTTTCGCCGACAGGGCTTCGCCTGTTTGCGTGGTGGAGAAAGAACGGAAAAAGGAGGCTTCAGAAAGCGGGCAGCGGCTTCGCAGAGAACTATTTTTCTCTATCCGGCTGCGCGCGCGCTGATCCTTTTATTAGCAGAAGCAAAAGAATCATCCGGATTCTACGCCGGCGTGCACCGAGTCGAACTCGTCAATTTATGCAGCGTGCGAGCTCTGGACTCCTGGCCGACTCGAACTCCTGCACGTGGCCTGGCCGGATCGAATCCTGCTGCAGCCGTGCGTGCGTGCGTGGAGTCCGCTGCATGCACGTCACCTCCTGGTACGTGTTCTGATCGGCCTGCCGCTCGAGCCAGCGAGCGAGCGCAGCGAGCGAGCGCAGCGCACGCTCGTTATTTCATGCAGCTGCGCGTGCGAGCCAGGAGCGAGCCAGGTGCGAGCCATGCCATGCACGTGCATGCATGCATTTGCTTCTTCTTCTTTTTTTTTATTTCTTCTAAATAAATAGTATTAGTTAATATTTATTAATTCATATAATTAATAAATACTAACATTTTCCACCCGGAACAATTCCGAAACTTTCCGAAACAATTTCACATACATCCCTGAGACTACCCTAGCGTTGATTTGCGTTAAGTGTGTGACCCTACGGGTTCGAGAATGCGCAGACATGATCTCCATCAATAATCAATAGCGGGATCTGGAAATCCATATTGACTCCCACGCACTCAGCGATGATCATATCGGATGAACCACGATGTCAGGATTCAATCAATCCCGTATTTGTATTCCCTTCGTCTCACGATATTTTACTCGCCCGAGATTCGATCGTCGGTATCGGCATACCTAGTTCAATCTCGTTCACAGCAAGTACTTTACTCGTTCCGTAATCCGATATCACTTTGTGATTAACTCCTTAACCACGTGCTTGCAAGCGATGTTGATATCGATTACCGAGTGGGCCCGAAGTATATCTCTCCGACTTGGGAGGGACAAATTCCATCTCGATACATACAACCCAACAAGTACTTTCCGATCACCTGAGAGACACCTTTATTATCACCCTCACATAGGATGATGTTTGATGATTTCAAAGCTTTCTTCCGATACTAGGGAGTTGTATTATCTCATGGTCTAAGGAATACAATACATGACATAGGAAAAGCTTCGCAAAGATGAACACGATGACACGATCTAATTGCTCTGCTTTATTTGGGTCTGTCCATCATGTCATTCTCCTAATGATATGATCTCATTATTAATTGACAACACATGTCTATGGTTAGGAAACCTTAACCATCATTAATCAATGAGCTAGTCCATAGAGGCGTACTAGGGACACGGTGTTGTTCACAAACCACACAAGTATTAAAGTTTCCGCTTAATACAATTCTAGCATGGAATATAAACATTATCATGAACAAGAATTATAATAATAACATCTTTATTATTGCCTCTAGGGCATAATTCCAACAGTATCCAAACTGCAGACCCTGCGGGACTATCGCCGAGCCTGTGGTCTGTGCTTCAAATGCGGGGAACGTTGGGGCAAGGATCACTCTTGTCCAACAACTATTCAACTGCACATTGTGGAGGAACTGCTGGAATTCATGGGTGCAGATGCTCTGGGCATAGACACCGCTCAAGATACTGAGACAGTATGTATGATTTCCTTGCAAGCATTGTCTGATCATTTTTCTGCAAGGGAGGGCTCTCCATCAGTTCTTCAGATTGAAGGGTTTGTACAGGGGCACCCTGTCAACATGCTTATTGACTCTGGCAGCACTGCTTCTTTCCTGAATAACAAACTTGGGTCTTCTCTGTACGGCATCACGGGGCTACTGGCACCTGTACGTGTTAAGGTAGCAGATGATAGACAATTGCGGTGTACTCAAGAAATCAGAGAGTGTTCCTGGACCGTGCAAGGACATGAATTTGTCACGGATTTCAAGTTACTGCAGCTGGGAATGTTTGATGTCATCTTGGGTCAAGACTGGTTGTATAAACATAGTCCAATGTACATTGATTGGCCAACCAAGCGCTTGGAAATTTCTGATAATGGAAGACCAATATATCTGCAAGGTGTGGGAACTACTGAGGTTATCTGTCAGCACATCTCAGTCCAGCAGCTATCTGGTCTACACCGACAAGGCGACATTGAGCAAATTCTTGTTGTGAAGGCTGTTACTAATGCAGAAGATACATATTTGACAGTACCTGCTAAAGTACAATCTATTTTGGACCAATACTCTGATGTTTTCGCTGAACCTGCTGGCTTGCCACCTCGGCGTGCGTGTGACCATCAGATCCAATTGATTGAATGAGCACAACCAATTCAGATTCGACCCTATAGACACTCTCCAGCGGTAAAAGATGAGATCGAAAGGTAGGTGGCTGAATTATTGAAGTCCGGGGTGATTCAACACAGTACAAGTGCATTTGCCTCTCCAGCTATTCTGGTGCAAAAGAAGGATCTTACCTGGCGTCTCTGTATCGATTATCGAAGACTCAATGCCATGACTGTTCCTCGGAAGTTTCCTGTTCCCATTATCGATGAGCTTATTGATGATTTAACGGGTGCCCAATGGTTTTCTAAATTAGATTTGCGAGCTGGGTATCATCAAATCAGGTTAGCTCCTGGAGAAGAGGGTAAAACGACATTTTATACTCATTCTGGGCATTATGAGTATAAGGTTATGTCATTTGCCTTATCTGGCGCCCCGGCTACGTTTCAAGGAGCTATGAATGCCACTTTGCAGCCAGTTTTGCGCAATTGTGCCCTAGTTTTTTTTTTGATGATATCCTTGTATATAACACTACTTATGATCAACATCTGCTTGATTTGTCATTTGTCATGTCTCTGTTACGCCAATACCAATGGCAGGTGAAGCTTTCGAAATGCTCTTTTGCACAGCAGAGCTTGTCCTATTTGGGTCACATCATCAGTGGAGAGGGGATTTCTACAAATCCAACAAAAATTCAAGAAGTAGTCAATTGGAAAGTTCCTGAATCTGTTAAAGAGATGAGGGGATTCTTGGGTTTAGCAGGCTACTACAGAAAATTTGTCAGGCATTTTGGTGTCATTGCAAGACCTCTGACTCAACTGTTGAAGAAGAACATGGTGTTCAAATGGTCTAGCGTGGCTGACACTGCTTTCTCTACCTTGAAGAATGCTCTTGTGACAGCACCAGTCCTGTCCATTCCCGATTTCAACAAAGTGTTCACCATAGAGACAGATGCTAGTGATATGGGTGTGGGGGCAGTGCTTCAGCAGCAAGGGCATCCTATTGCATTCTTGAGTAAACCTTTGGGGCCCAGGACCAAAGGATTGTCCACATATGAAAAAGAATACTTGGCCATTCTTTTGGCAGTGGAGCAGTGACGTTCTTATCTACAACATGCAGAGTTTTTCATCCACACTGACCAGCACAGCTTGGTACATTTGGAAGAACAGAGATTGCATACAAATTGGCAGAAGAAGGCTTTCTCCAAATTACTTGGGCTCAGGTATCACATTGTATACAGGAAAGGAAGGGAAAACGCTGCTGCAGACGCATTGTCTCGTAAGGTTCATCACTCTGATGGGTTTGTGGCAGCCATTTCTACCTGTCAGCCTGCTTGGTCAGTAGAAGAGGTGCCCGGTTATGCCAATGATACTGTAGCTCAGGCACTGCTAGCAAAACTTGCAGTGTCCAATGGCACTACCTCTGATTTTGTGCTGGACAATGGTATCATCAGGTTTCAAGGACGTGTGTGGATTGGACACAATGTGGAAATGCAGGACAAAATCTTCAAGGCTTTCCATAGCAGCACACTATGAGGTCACTCTGGCGCTCCGGTCACGTATAAATGCATTAAGCAATTGTTCTTTTGGCCTGGGATGAAGAAACAAATCAAAAGCTGGGTGCAACATTGCCAAGTATGCCAGCAAGCGAAGCCTGAAAGGATCAAGTACCCCGGGCTCCTGGAGCCTCTTGCCGTTCCCCACCGACCATGGCAACACATAGCCATGGATTTCATTGAAGGGCTGCCGCAATCGGGTCCATATAACTGTTTGCTAGTGGTGGTGGACAGATTCTCACGTTACGGACATTTCATTCCTTTGGCACACCCATACACAGCGTCCAAGGTAGCATCTCTGTTCATCGACCATGTATACAAGCTCCATGGCTTGCCTGAAACCATAGTTTCCGACCGTGATCCGGTGTTTGCAAGTAACTTCTGGAGGCAATTATTCAAGGCTATTGGTACAGAACTGCATCTTAGTTCCGCTTATCATCCGGCGACTGACGGCTCAACGGAGCGACTGAATCAATGTGTTGAAACATACCTCCGCTGTTTCGTCCATGCTTGTCCAAAAAAATGGAGTCAGTGGCTTTCCATGGCTGAGTATTGGTATAATACCAGTCACCATTCTACACTAGATTCTTCACCTTTTGTGGTCCTTTATGGGCATGAGCCGCGTCACTGGGGCATCGAGGCACCCGGCAGTTGCTCTGTTTCAAACCTCCAGACCTGGATCACTGAACGACGGGTGGTGCACGACCTGCTACGCCAGCATCTGCTGCGAGCGCAACAGATCATGAAGAAACAAGCGGATAAAAATAGAACTTTCCGCCAGTTTCGGATCAATGACATGATGTTCCTGAAATTACAACCATACATCCAAGCGTCTGTAGCTCCAAGAGCCAATCACAAGTTGCTTTTCAAGTATTATGGGTCTTTTCGTGTGGTGGCCAAGATCAGCGACACGACTTACAAATTGGAATTGCCTGGGGGCTCGACCATTCATCCAGTGCTTCATGTCTCATTGCTTCGGCAGTGCCTGGCTGATGGTATGTCTGCCTCTGCTCTCCTTCCTTCTGTTACTAATGATCTAGCCGTTCCTTCCAAGGTTCTCGCGAAACGCTGGCGCAAGCGGGCCAACGGCATCGTCGAGCAAGTTCTGGTACAGTGGACCTCAGGGGATGCAGCTGTGGCCACATGGGAGGACAAACTGGAGCTCGAGAGTCGCTTCCCGTATGCCCCAGCTTGGGGACAAGCTATAACTCAAGAGGGAGGGGGTGTCAGCGACCCTGACGACACTGACGGACCAACGGCTGCAGACGAAGAAGCTGGGCCGGCATCGACGCTCGCTGACCGGCCGAAGAGAGCAAAGAAGCCCAACCTACGCTACACCGGCAAGGACTGGGTCCAGTAACGAGTACAAGTACCAAGCACATCGAAGGAGACGGTATCCAGAGATAGGATCACGAACGGCTGGCTCTCGTCTCATCCCCTTGCATCTCCTTCCCATCTCTTTCTCCTGGACTAGAATCCAACGTTGTATCCAAATTCATGGTGAACCTGTAATCGAATTAAGCTAGTAGCTTACAGAAAGAGCCTCACGAAGCCTGCATGCCCCCATTGATTTCTAGCTGTCGCTGGAATAAGAAACCGATATAGAGTCCTCGTATAATACAACTTTGTCTACGTGAACAAATTTACTATTGAAAGGAAGTTTCTTCGTCAATCTGCAGATTGTATTTTCAAAATTATTCTGTTCTTAAAGTTGTGACGCCCACTTCATAGGCCTAAGGACATGACGACGTTGGACGAGATGCTAACGATGTCCCAAGCTTTATTCGCAAAGACCAGCTCTCCTCCAGCGACCTCCACAAGTCTTCATGCTACTACTTAGGGCGTGTTTGGTAGCCCGGTCGTCCTCACATATTCTCATCTCAACCGAGAATTGAGAGCAAGTTACGTGTTTGTTAGCCCGGCTCAGTCGCGTGAGCTATGCCCACCTCGCCCCGAAATCACGTCTCAACCAGGCTGAGAAGAGAAGCTCGAATCGAGCTTCTCAACTCAACCAGGCCGAGTTCGCCCCGCAAAGCCGCAACGGCGTGGCCCCCCCCCCCCCCCCCCCCCCGACCCCCGTCCCTGCCCGTGCTTCCTGTCATTTCTCTTCTCCCTCAATCCCGTGCTCTTCTCTTCCTCCTGAGCTCACCGTCCGCCACCACCGCAGACGCCCTCTCGACCGCCGCAGACGCCATCCCGACCGCCACAGATGCCGCTGCCCATCGCCTCGACGGGATTTGGCGGCGGGATCTCCTGCAGACCTGATTGACGATGGGATCTCCCGAGGTCGCGCGAGCTCCTAGCGGCGGGCACCCTCCTCGATGGGATCTGTCTGCTCGAGGTCCTAGCGGCGACCACGTGAGTTCCAGGCGGCGGCCGACGCGCGAGGTCCTGGCGTTGACCGGCGTGCGAGGTCCTAGCGGCGACTGCGCGAGATCCTGTCGGAGAACAGGGCGCGTGGAAGCGTGGCCTTGCCTCTTCCTGCAAGCGCACGACGACGCGTCTTCTCCCTCCTCCTGGCAGAGCTTGGCTGCGCGTGGAGGCGGCGCATGGCGGCGGTCGCCGGCGCTAGCGTCTGGCCGGCCGGCGAGATCCAGGGACCCGATTGGTTTTTGTTTTTTGGTTTGGATCTGATTGCTTTTTCTTTTCAGTTCAGGGGCTTGGTTGTTTTTATATTTTCTGTTTTAAGACTTGATTGCTTTTTTATTTTCTATGTAAGGACCTATGTATAAAAATTTCGATTCTCAGCTCAGATAAGGAACCAAACAACATCTAACCTCAACTTGTTTCAACTAACCCGGGCTACCAAACACATACAAATATCTCACCTTAACTTCTCTAGAGTCAGCATGTATGAGGAGAGATGGTGATTCCCAGTTGAACCAGGCTACCAAACACACCCTTAGTCTCCTAACCGGCCTGCATGTTGTGATCGTTTGTAATATCAGACTTGCTAGTAGACTAGCCAGGGTGGCTGGTCTTTGCTTTGAACTTTCGCCCTATGTTTCAAAACTGGTGTTTTTGGGCAGTTCCTTTAAACTCATTCAATTAAACCTCGGTGAAGGACTTTATTAATATAAAGTCGGACACGTCTTGCCTTTTGTCTAACAAAAAACTTTGTCTATGTGGAGGCACCGCATGGTCAACTTCACATACTAATCCCTCTGATCGAAAATATATGTCGGTGATTTAGTATAAATTTTATATAAAATTACCGACACACTATATTTTGAGCGGAGGGAGTACTAAAATTTAATGTGAGTAATGTCAAACCAAAAAATTTAAAGGTACTCCCTCTGTTTCAAAATATAAGATGTTTTAGCTTTGTGAAGCAAATGTATTTAGACATCTTTTAGTGTGTAGGTTCACTCGAATATACACACTAAAACATGTCTAGATACATTTGCTTCACAAACTTAAAACATCTTATATTTTGAAACGGAGGAAGTATCAATTAAATTTTCCATGCAATATATGTACGTACACTGGCCAATGTCAAGGTAACATGGCTCATATGTATCCACATCCATTCAGTGCTTAGATGTATAAACAAATATGGGTTCTCGTGGTCGAGTAAATGTTTGGAAGCTGGCAACATGAGTACATGAGGCGATCCTCAGTCATCACTAATATAACTTGTCCAGATTCTAGAAGGGACAAATAAGTTATAAATGCATACAAGAACAGCGGGGCATGCATGTCAATTGTAGAGAAGAATCTGTAAATTGATATTTGTCGACGACAAGTCGACAATGGCGATTACATCTCAGTTGATTCACTCGACCAACTACGTTCTTCGACTAGAATCATGCATGGAGCCCTTTATTAGGAGCCTAATAGAAATCCTAAACATGAAGAGAAACTTAACTAATGTGGAATAGTGAAATTAAGAGACTAAAATTACATGTTGAGCTCCGGTTCTAGCTTGTTCGAAAATGAAATTTAAGGGTATCCACCGCTACCAGATCCCGATCCGGTGCCTCCACCGCTGGCAACCCCTCCATTGCTGCTGCTACCTGCGCCGCCACCCCCACCGGCACCGCTTCCAGCAGCGTAGCCTGAACCAGAAGGGCCATCACTACCTGTCTGTGCAGCTCCGGAGCCAGAACCAGAGCCAACTCCGATGCTTGGCCCTTGAGCAACACCTTTTACTATGCCACCACCATTGCCACTACCCTCTCCAGTAGCACTACCTGAAGTGCCGTCGTTACCGGCCTTTCCAGCTCCAGCTCCTTGTCCACCTCCATTTCCATTATCTCCACCTCCACCACCGGTACCACTGCCGCCTCCATCAGAGTAGCTAAAACTACCAGTACCAGGAGCTGGTGCTATGCTACTCTCACCTTTTCCTTCGCCACCACCCTCTCCGGCTCCTTGTCCGCTAGACCCATTGGCGCCAGCACCTTGGCCCTGACCCCCGCCATTACCATTAGCATTGGCTTGCCCATTGCCACTAGAACCACTCGCACCAGTGCCGGTGCCACCACCAGACCCAGAACCAGATCCGGCTCCACCATTTGAACCACCACCGCCACCTTCTCCTCCTCCACCACCAGCTCCCTTGGCATAGTTATACCTGCTGCCCATATCTACAATGGTGTCACCATATCCCGTGGCACCACCTTTTCCAGATCCCCCACCATATCCACTTCCACCCGATCCACCGCCACCGCCTCCTCCTCCCCCGCCCCCTCCTGAGGCACTGGACGAGCTAGCTAGCATACGCGAAGCACTGGTGAACCCAATGCTCATGAAGACAACAAAGCCAAGAGCAACAAGCTTAGTACTAGCCGCCATTGTGAGTGAGCTCGCTAGAGTGTGAGAAGAGTTGGATGCTTAGCACACAGGGTTGGCTAGGTATATATAGCGTTGGAGCGAGGTCGTGTATGGTGCGATACTATCAGTGCCGAAAGAGCGCTTTGGTTGTGTAATTGAGTTGGTAATTTGAGAGAAGTTTCGTAATCACGGTCGTATGGATGCATTACCGCTGACTTGCACAGCTAGCATCGATCTTGCAGCTTTGACTGAATTAACTTTTAAGCAAATCTCTTCATATCTTTATCCTGTCAGTAGTCAACTGATGGAAAAAGTTCACTGTACTCTCAAGTTACTGACAGATCGGTTCAAAGCCTAGGTAATTAGCAAACGGGGAAATCTCTGCATATCTTTGTTCTATCAGTAGTTAATTGATGGGAAGCCGTCAAGTGTAGAAGCGTCTGAAGTTACTCACAGCTTGGTTTCTCCCAAAGCCTAACTAATTTGCAAATCTAGACAACATTGATTTCTTGAGCAAATCTCGACGTATCTTTGCTCTCACGGTAGTTAGTTTATGGGAAGAGGTCAGCTGTAGATCGAAGGGTCAGAAGTTACTGACAGCTTGGTTTCTCCCAAAGTCTAACTAATTAGCTGGAGATTCGATCACAAACCCTATATTTTGTGCAGTAACTTGACTTAAGCTGATTATGTACGTTCTCCCAAACATGAAAAAACGTGCCTCCTCTAATCGATGATATGACTTAATGATCGACAGCACAATGGCGCTTGCACACGCAAAATGGACATGAAGCTGCGGGATCCCATATATCGATCTATGCGCGGTGTAGATCACGAGAATCCGAATCCTTGACATTGCGTTGTAAGGCCACTGCCGTTAGGAACAAGAACAACTTGATCATCAAGATGATACTGATCTAATGCTAGAAAGGAGAAGAAACAAGCTCAAGCCAGCTAGGAGGAAGGAAAGGAAGTACTCCCTCCGATCCATATTACTTGTTGTTGATTTAGTACAACTCTGTACTAAATCAGTGATAAGTAATATGGGTCGGAGAGAGTAGAAGAACATTATCACTCTGATGCCGAAACCATTTATGCAAGATAAAAAGATGAGCTTAGCCAAGAGCAAGAAGAAGAATTAATCATACAAAAAAAAACAGGCAAAGGCTCAACCAAAGAGGAAAGCTCCGGATAAACCAGTGCCAAGAAAAAGGAAAAAAAAACTAGTAAGATAAAGAAGCCTCTTATTTTTCTAACCAAAGGGATAATTCTACTAATGATGAGCTTTATGCTTCCTTTCCGGAAGACTTGAAAAATCTTCACGTACAAATGCCTTCTACCGATGTATATATTAGAGTGCCTTGTACTAAATTTTTGTGAGACATTTCAAATAAGAAAAGGTAAATCCCTTCAAGGGCAACAGTAGCGGTAATGTTATACCTCTTGAAAATAAGTTCTTTCCTAAAACTTAGCGATTCAAGTATATTGACTATATTTTGTTCTTGTGCAATAGGTAAGACTAGTATCCATAGTGCATTAGTGCTCATGTGACTTAGGAGAAGGGGTAAGTGTTACGATCTTCATATCTAGATAGGAGAATACTCTCCAACCACAATAACCTTAGATGGCGGATAATCTACAAAGCAACCAGTAGGTATGAACCGTATGATCAAGGATGCAGTGTGAAGATTAGATTGACATGTTACTCTGACAGATTTAATTTATTATACTTATCATACCCAAAAATGAAAAAAAAAACTATTAATATTGGGAGACCCGTTCTTAGTACCGCAGGATCAGTTGTTGATTGCAAACAAGGGAAGAATATTTTTAGGATTTATGGCAAAGAGATTATTAGACACTTCCCGTATGCTAAAATGATCAATGTTCAAGTTGTTCTAGATGAAGGGCACCGCAAATTTTGAATGCGAAGCTAAGATTGCAAGGTTGGGCATGACAACCTAAACCCGTCATGCAAAAAACATAAATATCATTATTGCGTTTGTGAAGTCTTTTTTGTGTGTGTTTATATAAGAATGGTATTTTGTTTCTGATTTGAAGGAGAGAATAGATAAAGAACTTATAGGTTTGATCAAGAGGAGGAAAATAATGACCCAAAAAACTTGACGATCACCAGTATGATCATCGCAGCCGTACCAGGTGGCTTGTACGAAGATGATTTGCTAGGTATAGTTACCGAAGGAACATTAAAAGTTAACGACCTAATGTACGATGGCAAGTCACTGTACCGAGTAACTGACCAAAACGCAATGGGAAGTCAGCAAGTTAAAAATGAAAAAAAATAACGAGTGCACATATAGGCACACCACCACATTCATTCGCAACCAAAATTTCCGAAGGTTGCAGGAGACATAATGAGTGACTAGCTGAGACCTTCCCAGGTACGTGAAACCCTAACTTCAGATTTCCACACATAAAGACCTATGGTATGGTCGGGTGCAAATGTTGATGAAGGATAGTATTCACGATCCAAAGCCAATCTCGCTCCAGAGGACAGAGACGAGTTCATTTGTTTGTCGGGATGCTCAGGTTAACATGTGTGGATCAAGAATACATTGATGATGATGAAATTTTCTTGGAATTTATTATCGGTAGAATCATGAAGGATTGTATAAAGATTATGATCTCGGTTGACTTATAGAGTTCGCCCGATGAGATTTACAAGTGAATCTAGGGTTTCTAGCTATGGAGTCTACGGTGGCGACTTCTCATAGATGTTGAACCTCTGCCCCGGTGAATGATCTTCAGTATATAGAGGCGTAAATGGTAGGTGTCTCCATGTTACATGTTAGGTCTTTGTACTCTTGCATGTTAAGACTTCCTTTCGATCTTGATGCGATGTTGCATGTTCGAGATAGTCCTTCAGAAAGTCTACTTGTAGCACGTCAGATAGTTCGGATGGAGCTTCTCGAGGCAGCACTTCACATCGTTGGAGTCATGATTGTCGTGGTCTAGAAGGGGTGAAAGCCCACGTGCCATAAGGCAATGGGATGGATGCACTTATCTCCAAAAGTCATGTACTGTTAATGAGACGGCCGACCTTGGATGATGTAGAAGTTGACCTTGCTCCGATTTGGACCCTCGGTCTGGTGAGCTTGAAGACTTCGTCGACCTGGATGGTAGGTCTTGAGGGCGCAAGTGATATGGATATTAGGTCTTCGGCCCGTTGATGAAGTTGCTAGAGCCAAACCGACCTGGATGTTCCTTGGCATCGTTGCAGTTCCAGGCTGTAGGTTCTGAACGTGTCAATGACCTGCTTGAATATCTTGGTATGCTTGTGACCGTGTTTTCCCTCACGTTATTGAGCATGACCTGATAAGCCATTGATGTTGCCCGTTAGAGATGTTTGTTGGTATCCTGAGCATGACCTGATATGCCATCAATGCACATAGAGGTCCGATTGTATTCTAAACGTGACATGATAAGTCCTTGATGCGCGTGGAACCCTTTAACGATGTTTTTGTAATCCGTGGACCACCTGGCAGGTCGTTGATACATGTGGGATCCTGAAGAGGGCTTCGTGATCTGTGTGCAACCTAGCAATGTCATTGACATGCGTCAAAGATATGGGTGCTTTCTCTAGTTGAAATCCATAAGCGACCCGCGAAGGTCATTGACGCGCATAGAGCTTGGGGGCATGATGTGGGCAGATAACCATCCAGTTGGGAACCCCAAGAGGAAGGTATGATGAGTACAGTAGCAAATTTTCCCTCAGTAAGAAACCAAGGTTTGTCAATCCAGGAAAAAGCCAAACTCCAAAAGGTGATGCTGACTAGCCTACTAACACTCCAACAAAGGCGCCGTTAACGATAACGTGTTAGCGCGTCTTTAACTAGTAGCAACGTGGAACCTGCACACAACACAACCAAATACTTTGCTCCCAACTTACAATGAGGTTGTCAATCTCACCGGTTCGCTTGAAACAAAGGAATGAGCGTATCGAGTGGAAAGCAATAGTAGTATGCAAGTAAAGTAAACAGTGCGAGTAAACTAAACAGGTGATAGCAATATAAAGGAAATAGGACCGGGGTCCACAGTTCACTAGTGGTGTCTCTCTCTATAAGATAAAATAACACATGTTGGGTAAACAAATTACAGTTGGGCAATTGATAGAATAAAGACAACGTGATATGTCAAGAGGATCACTATGAGATTTACTCTGGACATTACAACAAAATACATAGACCGCCATCCAACTGCATCTATGACTAATAATCCACTTGTGGCGAATCAATCCGAGAACTCCATAAGTATTAAGTTGCGAACAACAGATAACTGCATTAAGCAAAGTGTGTAATGTAAACAAAGCATATGCCCTCGAGCATATGAATGTTGTTTTCCCCCTAGTAGCAACATCACATCTACAACCTTAGAGGTTTCTGTCACTCCCCCAGATTAAATAGAGGCATGAACCCACTATCGAGCATAAATACCCCCTCTTGGAGTCACTAGCAACTACTCGGCCAAGATAGCTACTAACAACGGAGAGCATGCAAGATCATAAACACCATAGAGATAACATAAGATAAAATTCAGGACATCAACTCAATCATAACACCAATATTCATCGGATCCCAACAAACACAGCATGTAGAATTATATAACAGTGATCTCGATCATGTAAGGCAGCTCACAAGATCTAAACATGAAATACATGGTGGAGAAGACAACCATCTAGATACTGTTATGGACCCATAGTCCAAGGTAGACTACTCACTCATCGCGCCGGAGGCAAGCATGGCGATGAAGAAGACCTCCGATGGCGATTCCCCTCTCCGGCAGGGTGCCGGGAAGAGCTTCTGGACCCTCCCGATCTCGGGTCGACGAGGGCGGCGGATCGCGATATGTTTCTGGAAAAGTGATCGGGTATTTAGGTTTTTCCCGTCGGGGGGTCTTTATAGGCGAAGGGGCAGTGTCAGAAGTGGACCAGGGGGCCCACACCACAGGCCAGCGCGGGCCAGGGGCAGGCCATGCCCCCTGGTGGTGTGGCCGCCCTGTGGCTCCTTTCCATCTCCTCTTCGGTTCTCTGGAAGCTTCGGTAAATATCTGGACGTCTGGCAGAAAACAGGGAACTGGCACTGTGGCATCTCGTTAATAGGTTAGTTCCGGAAAATGCATAAAAATGCCACGAAGTGTAACGAAACACTAAGCAAATGGTGTAAAAACAAGCATGGAGCATCAAAAATTATGGATACGTTGGAGATGTATCAGCATCCCCAAGCTTAACTCCTGCTCGTCCTCGAGTAGGTAAGTGGTAACAAAAGAAATAATTTTTGAGGTGACATGCACCTACACAATCTTGACCATATATGTAAGCGTTGTGCGCTGGGATCAAAAGAACTTAAAACATGGGCATAAAAGATATAATCTTGATAGAAGAAACTTAGCAACCATGTTATAACATGAAAAAGAACACAAATGAAAGATCATGAAAATGAAACAATGAAAGTCAAACGTGTGTTCAAATCATATGGAAAAACATACAAATGGTTTTCAGCTTGTCCTTCATGAGAGAGCAAAATATAAATGCATAGGACACCTTCAAATTTAAGAGGGCGACTAGATACAAATAATTTAAGGACAAGTGAAACCAACATCATGAATCAATCAATGAAAACTTTGGGACAATGCACATTATACTCAGAATGACAACTATGCTCTCTTAGACGGTGCATAAACATAGAAGGTGGTGACTCGACATAAAAGTAAAAGAAAGGCCCTTCGCGGAGGGAAGCAGTGATTAAACATGTGCTAGAGCTTTTCATTTGTAAAATAGAGAGATAAAACTTGGGTTTTGAGAGGTGGTTGCTTTTGTCAACGACTGGCAATGGGTTCTTACTATCTTCCATACAAAAATGAAGCAAGTTTTTGAGAGAGAGATTGGCACTTTTGTGCTCTTTTTATAAAACTTGGCACTCCTCCCCACCTTTTTTCCTTTCTCAAACCATGGCTAACCGATTCCATCGGGTGCCCACCAACATTCACATACCATGGAGGAGTGCATTTTTTTCCTTTATTTTTTTTCTTTTTTTTTCTTTATTGAATAAGCAATATGGAAGATAGCAAATCCGACCACTACGTCCCCATGAGCTGAAAACAGTGTCACAAAACGAGAAGTGTTTTGAAGGTTTTTTCAAAGGTAGCACATGAAAATTTACTTGGAATGGATTACAAATACCGTGCATAGGAATTTATAATGGACACAATGGCAAACTTGGTTTTTAGGAGTTGGATGCACGAGTAGAGCTCATACTCAGTACAAAATGAGGGCTAGCAAAAGACTGGGAGCGACCAACTAAGAGAGCAATAATGGCCATAATCATGCAAAGCGACAAAGCGACATTAAAAGAAGCATAAGATGGCATCAAAAGTCAAAAACTAAATGATCATAGAGGCAATGACGACTTTGTATGAGTCTAACATGTGTGAGCATGCGCCAAGTCAACCCAAATAAAGCATCAAGGAGAAAACCAAAATAATACTTCCAAATAATTAAAACAACGCATGATTTTTTCAAAGACTCATTAAGCAATCTCAGTCATTTGAGATAAGTCATGCTACAGCAAAACTACTGAGCATACTATCAAAAAGACATCAAGCACGACATGCAAAAACCTAGGCCGCAGTCTATACAAGCTCCTTCTTATACCACTTTTGTGCATAAAGCTTTTTCTCTTTTCCAACACCATTCAAACTTTTTATAAACAACTCTTTTGATGAAAACCAACATGGACCAGAGGCAAAAATACACCTTGATGCAAAGATATAACAAGATCTGAACACAAGTCAAGGCGAAAATTGAAAGCTAAACGCAGTTCTAGAAAAAGAGAACACTCGTTGAAACGATAAGAGTGAAAAACGAAGTGTTCTTGGCAAATGAAAAGAAAGTCAACTTCTCCAAAAGAAATTTGTTGGGGTCCAACCATTTATTGTAGCAAACAAAACTAAAGAAAACTAAAAACTAAAACAACTGACGCTCCAAGAAAAACGCATAATGCATGAAGCAATAAAAATATAGTGTGTTGAAAGGTGACCTGATTTTTGCCGATGAAGAAGGGGTGCCTCGGGGGCATCCCCAAGATTTGACGCTTGTACCTCTTGAATATTTCTTGGGGTGACATGGGCATCCCCAAGCTTGAGCTTTTTTCCATTCTTCAACTCATCTCATCATTCTCCAATCCCTACACTTGAAAACTTCCTTCATACAAAACTAAACACAAATCTATTAGCAACATTAGTGTAAGCATAACATTGAATCAACCCTTTTTTGCTTCAGATTTCAACTCAAAACCACCACATATAAAGTATATACTACTGTAGCAACTTCCTCAAAAGTTCCGTGATCAAAAGAACTTAAAAAGAAAGCGATAAAGCGGCAAACACAAATATTGGCAGAAATCTGTCAAAACAGAATAGCTGACAAAG
Organism: Dactylis glomerata; assembly: GCA_007115705.1. Lineage (NCBI taxonomy): Eukaryota > Viridiplantae > Streptophyta > Magnoliopsida > Poales > Poaceae > Dactylis > Dactylis glomerata. The sequence goes on along the minus strand of QXEO01000477.1, from coordinate 1,286,760 downwards.
GTCGAATTTTTAGAGGGTTTTCTGTTGCTCAAATCAAAAAGTGTTCAACTAATTAAAGTTTGGATATAACCTTGGGCATATGCACAAGAAATCGCAGGTCCAAAAGATATACAGAGAATTTTCACGAATTTTTACGGTGCAGCACCGAAAACTGTTTCAGGACAGCAACATCCCTAAATCTTACCTCACTCAAATTAGAGGCTTCTCTTGGCACAAAAACGAAATAAAAATGATAAGGAGAGGTCATTATAGTAGTAATAACTTCCAAGACTCAAATAAAAGAAAAATAACTGAATGTAAAAACATTGGGTTATCTCCCAAGAGTGCTTTTCTTTAACGCCTTTGAGCTAGGCGCGGAAAGTGTGAATCAAGTAATATCAAGTGAATCATTAAGATCAACTGTTTCCTCAAGATCACAACTTACCACACTAGGCACTTTAGAGGTTCCCGAAGATGATTCAACCTGTAAGTCACTCTTAGTTGAACTAAAAGTCTTACCAATCTTAAAAACATGCTGCGGTTTAGGCACAGACACCTTGGAAACATACATAAATTTTTGCTCTTTTTCACCAAAAGCTTTCTCCTTCTTAAACTTAAGAGAAGAGAAAATTGAACTTAAAATTTCCATGGACTCCTCTAGTTTCCCAATCCTAAGGTTTTGACTATCAAGAGTAGTGCTAGCTTCTAAAACGGTGATTCTCTTACCGATGCTTTCTATCAATTCATTAACGTGGCTAGCATTATCAAGGATATTTGGCAAAAAAATTTCTAAAGAGCTAAGATTTTCTAAAACTTCCTCCAAAGTGACCTCAGTTTTAACAACATGAATAGGTGGTACTCCCACTAAACTTTCAATTAAAGTGCATGCTTCAAGAGCGGGAGTACCCAAAAAAATACCTCCTACAAGAGTATCAAGAACGTACCTATACCAACTAGTTATACCAACATAAAAATTTCTAAGGAGGATCATGGTAGAATGCTTCTTTGTATACCTATGATGAGAATTGCTAATACGGTACCAAGCATCTTTCAAGCTCTCTTCCCCTTGTTGCTTAAAAGTACGAACTTCAACTTCAAGATTACTCATACTAACAAAACTAAAAGCAGACAAGTAAAAGCAACTATAGAGGATACTAATTTTTTTGTGTTTTTGATAAAACGAAGCAAGTAAAAATAAAGTAAAGCAAAACTTAAAACAAAGTAAAGGATGTGTGTGCGAAACTCCCCTTGCAGAAGTCTTCTTTTTCCACGGCAACGGCGCCAGAAAATTAGCTTGATGCGGGCAGATAACCACCCAGTTGGGAACCCCAAGAGGAAGGTATGATGAGTACAGTAGCAAATTTTCCCTCAGTAAGAAACCAAGGTTTGCCAGTCTAGAAAAAAGCCAAACTCCAAAAGGTGATGCTGACTAGCCTACTAATACTCCAACAAGGGCGTCGTTAATGATAACGTGTTAGCACGTCTTCAACTAGTAGCAACGTGAAACCTGCACACAACACAACCAAATACTTTGCTCCCAACTTACGCTGAGGTTGTCAATCTCACCGGTTTGCTTGAAACAAAGGAATGAGCGTATCGAGTGGAAAGAAGTAGTAGTATGCAAGTAAAGTAAACAGTGCGAGTAAACTAAACAGGTGATAGCAATATAAAGGAAATAGAACCGGGGTCCACAGTTCACTAGTGGTGTCTCTCCATAAGATAAAATAACACATGCTGGGTAAACAAATTACAGTTGGGCAATTGATAGAATAAAGACAACGTGATATGTCAAGAGGATCACTATGAGATTTACTCTGGGCATTACAATAAAATACATAGACCGCCATCCAACTGCATCTATGACTAATAATCCACTTGTGGCGAATCAATCTGAGAACTCCACAAGTATTAAGTTGCGAACAACAGATAACTGCATTAAGCAAAGTGTGTAATGTAAACAAAGCATATGCCCTCAAGCATATGAATGTTGTTTTCCCCCTAGTCTTAGAGGTTTTTGTCACTCCCCCAGATTAAATAGAGGCATGAACCCACTATCGAGCATAAATACCCCCTCTTGGAGTCATTAGCAACTACTTGGCCAAGATAGCTACTAACAATGGAGAGCATGCAAGATCATAAACAACATAGAGATAACATAAGATAAAATTCAGTACATCAACTCAATCATAACACCAATATTCATCGGATCCCAATAAACACAGCATGTAGAATTACATAACAGTGATCTCGATCATGTAAGACAGCTCACGAGATCTAAATATGTAGCACATGGTGGAGAATACAACCATCTAGCTACTGCTATGGACCCATAGTCCAAGGTAGACTACTCACTCATCGCGTCAGAGGCAAGCATGGCGATGAAGAAGACCTCCGGCGGCGATTCCCCTCTCCGGCAAGGTGCCGGGAAGAGCTTCTGGACCCTCCCGATCTCAGGTCGATGACGGCGGCGAATCACGATATGTTTCTGGAAAAGTGATCGGGTATTTAGGTTTTTCCCGTCGGGGGTCTTTATAGGCGAAGGGGCATCGTCAGAAGTGGACCAGGGGGCCCACACCATAGGCCGGCGCGGGCCAGGGGTAGGCCGCGCCCCTTGGTGGTGTGGCCGCCCTGTGGCTCCTTTTCGTCTCCTCTTCGGTTCTCTGGAAACTTCGGTAAATATCTGGACGTCTGGCTTTTGTTTCGTCCAATTCCGAGAATATTTCCTGTGTAACTTTTCTGAAACACAAAAACAGCAGAAAATAGGGAACTGGCACTGTGGCATCTCGTTAATAGGTTAGTTCCGGAAAATGCATAAAAATGCCACGAAGTGTAACGAAACACTAAGCAAATGGTGTAAAAACAAGCATGGAGCATCAAAAATTATGGATACATTGGAGACGTATCAGGGCAATCCGGTCGTCTCCCTTTCTTTACCATGAGTTTTAAATGACGCATGAGACTCTGAGGGGTTGTTGTTGTGTGAATACAAGCTCTGCCCGATGTACTAATTTGTGGTGATCTTCTTTAAAACCCACAACGGACGATCAAGGGTCCCTGGTTATGCGTTGTACTATCGCTGCGTAGGGACTTTCACTATCCTTGCAGTAGACAAGATTGTTGTTGTTGTTGTTGTTGTTGTTGTTGTTGTTGTTGTTGTTGTTGTTGTTGTTGTTGTTGTTGATGATGATGATGGTGAAGAGAGTGTAGGAGAAGCAGATGAAGGCCCCAGATCTAGATACGAAGCGGCGGGGGCTACGGTTGCGGCTGCTGATGTACGGCGAAATCCTAGACAGATCTTGAAGGGTTAGCCTGACATTTGAGGTCACAGCTGTGGATGTCGACGCCGATGTTGGCACCGTTGCGGCCGCCACCCTAGTTTCATGATGCGCGATGTACATGCGGGAAGGAGCTTTCCGCGCCTTCACTAGATCGAAATGGTTTGCAGCTAGCTTCTCTATTTGTGCGGTAGCCCATAGTGCGTGCGGCGTCTGGTTCGCTATGCTCCAGGGAGGCGCGGTGGAGGAGGTGGAGCACCAGCCATGGAGGGCAGTGAGGAGTGAGAGTGAGTGTGAAACTACTAAGGGACGGGATACGGTTTTGGGAGGTAAGGGAAGCATCACGTTGCGCCAATGTTGCCGAGCTAGATACTTGATCATTAGGTTTCAAAGAGGCCAAATTTTAGGCTGATTTTAAACATGTGCGATGCATGGAAATGGTGCAGCCCCAGTTAAGCAAATGCGGGGATATGGATACGCTAGATGCGGGAAACGGTTCCTTGGGCAACCAGACCCCAAGGGCATGTTTGATATCTCACACGCTCCTCAACTAGGCACGGGGGGGGGGGGGGGGGGGAATGATGATGCCAGGCCGGTTATCAAAGCACTTCCGGGCCCGGCCCAAGAGGAAAGGCCGAATCAGCCATTTTCTAGGGCAAGCCTATGGCAACAATAATCGACAACCCCGTCTGTGCGCTCGTTCAGATGCTAGATGGCAGGAGAGGGTGAAATCCGGGTAGCATTGTGCAGAAAAGCTAGGGGTAACCTCCCTCTGTCAGTTACCACCCCCATTAGCCCCCAAGAAAAATCCTATTTTCCCACTTCTGACACTGGAGGCGGTGGTGAGGCGACGCAGATCTATACTCCGGAACCGTATCCTTATCATCCTCTAGAGGAAGAGATCGGGCGCCAGATCTGTGCAACAAGGTTGGAAGTTGTTCTCATCTTCCCTGACTCTAGCCCATCTCCATCGACTACCATGATGGAGGTAAGGCCACTACTATGGTGTACTATCTGTCTAATGGTATAACCATTTAGCTAAAACAACGTAGGGTCCATTTGGCCATTCTAATGGTAGATGTGTTTGAGTAGGATGACCACATCAAGCTAGCGCATCGCACCATGGTGCTTATCGCTATGATTTAGGCCTGGGTCCTTCTGCTGCACAAGAGAGTTGTTAAGCATGCTGCCTTACCTCGTCTCAGCTATGGTCCAATGTTACAACAATATCAGGAGAAGTTTGCGAACCTTAACTACATCTACAATTGCAACAATGTAGAGGCAATCCAAATGCTTCAGATGAGAAGAGCTCCTTTCAGTGCACTTTTTAAAATGTTCATAGAGAGAGGACTGCTAGTAGATAGCATACACACTTCTGTGGAATAGTAGGTCGCCATGTTTCTTCATGTTGTGGGTCATAACCAGAGGTTTAGAGTGATCCATAACACATTCAAGCGCTCTATGGAGACTATTTCTCTCTACTTCCAGTAGGTGTTGTATGTAGTTGGGGAGCTCAGAAGCTAAATTGATTAAGGCACCATCGCAGAACACTTGTACCTGTCGTATTGTCAAAAACATGATAGTGTATTCATTTCTTCACAAGATTTTATTGGGGCTATCGATGGTACTGATTTCACAGCAAGGGTGCCCAAAACACATGTTGTACCATTCCGGGAAAGGAAGAACTACACCAGCCAGAATGTCTTAGCTGCCGTAGATTTCGATCTGAGGTTCACATATGTGCTTCCTGGGCTGGGAGGGTTCAATCCATGATGTAGTTATTCTCGCTGATAGCTTGTCCAGGCCTGATGGGTTGTCTATCGTAGAAGATAAATTCTACCTTAGAGATGCTAGATACGCATGCTATCAAGGGGTTCTACCACCCTTCAGGAAACACAAGGTACAACCTCAATGATTTTACTGTAAGGAATAGACCGCAAAATGTAAAAGAGTTGTTCAATCTAAGGCACTCAAGCCTTGGGGTCACCATTGAGAGGGCATTCGCTGCTTTGAAGAATAGGTTTAAGATCCTTGATCAGGAACCCTTCCACACTTATGCCGCTCAAGTCAAGTTGGTTCTTGCTTGCTGCATTTTGCATCATCGCGCTTGGGTTGCCGGAGGCGTTGGAGCGTGATGTTGCCATCGATCGTAGACAGGTTCCGATACCAGCTGTGCCCTTTCAACTCTCAATTCCTTCGACTACTTTGAAAAAAACGAGATTCAAAAAGGAATACAGGGTTTGCATTGCATGCAACTTGCAACTATTCTGCATTTCCTTCTTCATTCAACAACAATTCAATGTTGTCTGGTCGCACGATCCCCTCAAACAGACGTGGCATCCCACGCTCAGGTGACCACATTTATATGATCCTGATCGAGTCAAAACCTTTCTACTCCCTCTGTTTTAAAATATAAGATATTTTAGCTTTGTGAAGCAAATGTATTTAGATATCTTTTAGTGTGTAGGTTCACTCGAATATACACACTAAAACATGTCAAGATACATTTGATTCACAAACCTAAAACATCTTATATTTTGAAACGGAGGAAGTAGGAAGCAACACTAAAATGTAACTAAAAACTGACATGCTAACCAAACTTATTTGACACGTAAGGAGTAAGAGCTATACTAAGTGACAAAATCTGCCTCTCACCTAGCGTGACACGGCGCAAAGACCGAGCTTGTGCAGCACACCTAGGAGCAAGACCTTGGTCGGTGGAACAGTACACACTGGGTGTGATGCCCAACCGAATCCGCGGAACATTGGCGTTGCTCCGATCAGTGGCATGGAATTGACATGCGTCTTCGCTCCATTTTCATAGGGCCTGACTGATTGGACGTATATTAGTTAAAGAGGTATATACGTTTTTAGTCCTACATCTTGCACAACGGGAGTAGTTTAGTCTCAAAACTTGCAAAGTGGATGAAACTAGTCCCACAACTTATAAACCGGGTACAGTTTGGTTCAAGTTGGTCAAATTTAAGAGAATTCAGTTAAACTCAACCGTTTTTCGTTTGGGCTCTGGAATGTTTGCAGAAAGACCCATGGAATAGTCACGCATTAGAAAATAATAACAAGGACCGCGTTGAAATCTATTGGTTGAAGCCCGCGGTTACCGCTTGATAATAGGAAAGCCCGACTTACCTGGGGCCTCGGCTCTTTGGCGACGACGGCGTAGAGGCTTTGGGGTCGTAAGTGAAGTCTCGTCCAGGTCGATGTCGATCTCAGAAGATGCGAGAACGGGAGCACGGGGAGGATCCGCCGCCTTATGGTACTGCACTTTCTGCTTCTTCCTCGTTCGTTTTCTCTCGCTGCGGCGCCCATGGTGTAGGCGACGGTGGGCGGATGATCGATAGTCCCTGATGATCGGGTACAGATTAGGTTCTTTTTTACTAGGTGAAAATTGATGGGAAAAGAGATTAGTTCCAGTGTTGCAGCGTTTAGTGAGGTAAGAATAGTGATTGGTACGTGCATAAGGTCCGGTTCTCCTCTGAAGCGCAGGAACTCTCCGGCGGCTGTGATTTTCATGAAACAAGTCCACCGCCGGTCCGCAGCTTCCATGCCATCTGGTAGTCCGTTGCCGCTCCGCAGAACCCTCGTCGTCCACCGCCAAATTGCCTCCGTGAGCACGTTCTGCAGCAGTAATAGGGCGTGATCGAGGCAAGGTCCTTCCTAAACGTGATAAAAGTTCAGTTAACATGTTATGGACAGTGTAAAATTCAGTTAACATATTTTCTGAATTTTTGAAGTTTGTACTGAGTGTTGCTACGTACTGGTTATGTTTATGTAGTTATTACTGATCAGTTTAGTTATTCAATTGTTTGCTTGATCAAGATTAAGTAAATTGTATCTGGACAGCGGATAAAATTCAGTTTACTAAAAAATTAAGTTCAGTTAACATCTTTTCTGAATTTTTGAAGTTTGTAGGAGTGTAGGTATGTACTGGTTATGTTCTGTTTTGTTATTCAGTTGTTTGCATGATCAAGGTTAAGTAAATAATAAGTGGGCAGTGGATAAAATTCAGTTTTGTTATTCAATTTTGTACAAGCTATATTTTGTTCCTTACACTCTGAAATGCTCGTGCAGTTTTGTTTCCACGAGAAGATGATGGTCTCTTTAGAGAGGGCACCTGGTGATTGAACTATTCTCTCAAATATTTCTAATTTCAAATAGATAGTATTTGTATCTCGAAATTTGTGACCAAGTTAAAGAGTTGTTGGGTACACGAGTAATTTTTTAACCTCATGTAACTCAAAGCATCATTTCATTTCATGATTTTGATTTCAGAAAAATATCTTGTCTTACAAAGCACACAACCATCTGTCCATTTCGTAAGAAACATACACCATATTCCTTCAAAATGGTCATGCAATGCTTGGCAAAAAAGAAGAAATATCATTTCATGACAACCTCATTTTATTTCAGCAATATATAACTCAAACCATCATTTCATTTCAGCAAAACCTTACTTTATTCGTATTTGAAACATCTTACAAGCACACTTAACATGATTACTTGATTGCCACAACCTAATCATCATTACAAACTACCCAAATCAAACTCAACACCACCACTACACCAATCTTTCTTCTCTGCCATCATATTATCAATTCTTCTAATTCTACTCTAATTGTCCACACCTTCTTCTCATGCTTCTTCATGCTCCACTTCAGCTCCTTATTCTCTCGCCATCTTCTTCTCTACATTTGATCACAGACATTAAACAATTCATCTTAAATCAACCTTATTTCAATAAAATAAATGAATAACAAATTCTGACTTTGCAAGCATGTAAACATTCAGAGATCACAAAATTTGTCTAATATTGGACTAATTATCAGTAAGATGTTACACAGTTTCATTTCCAAACAAACAGGAAGCTTCGTCGAGCAGAGATTTTTGTCTTTGATATGCAGCCATGTGCACGTAGAGGATTCCACAGGTACATTCAGATCACCATTAGGGGGACAGAGACGGACGCTAGACAGAGCAGGGAGCCTCACGGTTGCCCTGGAGAAGGGGTTGAGCAGGCAGCGGCGGTGGCACGGAGAGCTAACGTGCGGCAGTACGCCACTGCCGCCACACTGCGGCGAAGCGGGCCGCCAGGTGGAGCGCGCCGCCGGGAGAGCGCGCCACCGAGAGAACGCGCCGCCGGGAAAGAGCGCCGCCAGGAAAGCGCACGACCGGGAGAGCACGCCGACGTCGGGATAGCACAGCCGGGAGAGCTCGTCACCGCCGGTTTATCTCATCGCCGCCGGGAGAGCGCTTCTAGGGATCTCAAATCTCGTGGGGAACCATCTCGGTCTGCACGAACAGAGACTCGAGGTGTTTTTCGTAAACTTTCCAACACGTGGGTGCAGTCCAAAGGAAACTATTCCATGGGTCTTTCTGCAAACATTTCAGCCCGAACGAAAAACGGTTGAGTTTTAATTGAATTCTCTCAAATTTGACCAACTTGGACCAAACTGTACCCGGTTTACAAGTTGTGGGACTAGTTTTATCCACTTTGCAAGTTCTAGGACTAAATTGCTCCCATGATGCAAGATATAGGACTAAACACATATATACCTCTTAGTTAAAACCGGGTGGAAATTAATGGACCTCCCATGGTCACGCTAAAAAGCCAGCGACGTTTGGAATACTCCCTCCGTCCCGGTTTATAGGTCTTGCACGTATCCCTAGATTGTCATTTTGACCAACATAATACAAGTTATATACTACAAAATATATATCACTAGAAACTTCAAACATTGTACTTTCTAATGGTATAATTTTTATATTATAAAATTTAGTTTATATTTGTCAAAATGACAACCTAAATATACGTGCAAGACTTATAAACTGGGACGGAGGAAGTACATAGTGTGGGACATAAATTTTCCCGACATTTTCAAGCGGGCCCTTAATCGTTCTCCCTCGTGTGCATTTCACTTGTCATAGCCCATCTTTAGTCTCTTTTTTTTGGTTCCTTCACTACTACTACCGAAGGTAAGGAGGAACCTGTTCATCCTCATCTCCTTGAACTATAGCCACTCCATTATAAATGCATTTAGTTGCTCCAAGCTAGACTCCCTGCTGTTCTCCTTTCGGCCGGCCGTGGCGGCGTGGGGTTGGAGAGGCTGATGTGGCGGCGCTACCGCACCTCTCTTTTCGAGCGTGACCTCTGCTCTTCTGGCTGCCCTCAACAAGATCCGTTCTGCCGAGCCGGCCGTGGCGGCTAGGAGGTGAAGGCGGGCGAGTTGGTGGCTACCGGAATTGGTGGAGGTTCTCTGGAGCTTATGGAGATTTGGCTCCCTGCGGCGCTCCCTCTGCGATGGCGTGCGGCGGCCGTTGCAATCTGTGGCCATAAGGTTGGCCGCGCCATGCTCGACGCCATGGTGGGCGCGAGCTTCTTTGTCCTCTGCGAGAGGATCTTCTGCAGCAACTCGGCGGCATCTAGGTCCCCCGCCAAGCCAAGTGGTTTCGTCCCCGGCTTGGATTGGGGCGGCGCCGCCTCGTCGCTGCAAGCCGCCGGCGGGAGACTTGGACTCGTTTGCGTGCTCGCAGTCCTCTCTAGGGTGTTTGTTGTAAAAGTGCAAAGCCATGTTGTAATTTTCCTTTTTCTTCAGGGCCTTTTTGTAAATCGACACCCACCGCTGGAATGAATCTCCAGGTCCTTCCGGATCTTAACCATTCAAAAAAAAGCTAGACTCCAACACATCTAGGTCTGCCCACCTCTGACCTCGATCTAGACAATGGTACACGTGCCATTCAAGCTGGCAACTAGACTTCTGGTTTGCCGCTGCATATGAGGCCGCTGCGCTTACATACAGACTGATTGCAGTAGATATTTCAATCTCAAGTCTAATATAGAACGGTTGAAATATTGGTATGGCTAAGTTAGCAATCATATAATCACTCTGATCCATATTAGTTGGGGGAGGGGGCAACTGCCCCCCTCTCATCTAAGAATGTAACTAAGACACATTTGACATAAACTTGTCTGATAAAAATATGTTATTCTTAGATCTTTGATGCTGCTATAAGGGATGCAAATTAGATACAATTGATTAATGGATTTTATTTGTGAGATGTCTATGCCAATACTTTAATTTATAATGTAGAAGCTCCCATAACTATGCCAATCTAATATTTCACTAAAATCACTACCGATTAAGATATTTGTTCGAGTGGACAATTTTAGAGATATGTTTCATGATAATGAGTGATATTAAAAAGTATATACCGACACACATACACATATAGAAACTCATCTGTGCTCACACATAATTTATGTAATTTTAGAAAATCAATTTAAGGAGAAATGTACTAAAATATACAACTTAGATTTAGCACAAGCAAATGTTGAGTAATACACCGGGTCATATTTTTTGTGGATGGATAGTGAATTAGTGATACTAGTGGCAACGAGTTATGTTAGCCGATAGCCCGACCCCGCCCTATGGGGTCCACCGCCACTGTGTATGTGTACATGTTCCTAACTTGGCCAATCTAGTCTTTTGCTTTCTGTTTGAATTAACCTTCACACGCATGCAAAGCTCACGTGAGCAGTGATGAGATGCTTGGTTGTACTGTGTATATGTTCCTAGCTTAGCCGGTCTATTTCGAAAAGTGTTATTGGTATATGGACACCAGTAATTCCTTCATTTTTAGATTTTTGAAAATTTTAAAACATAACACTTCTATGAAAAATTATGGTTTTAAATATATAGAAAGATATATACAAAAGAAGCATACGTAAAAAAGTTCCATTAAAAAATACTTTATATTTTTGGAAATACAAAAAAGATAGATTTTTGACAAAAAAATATATTATTTTTCTACTACTTTGCTAGTACTTACTATCCGAAATTTGTCTTTCTATATTTTCCAAAATACAATGTATTTTTAACGGAATTTTTTGTATACACTCCTCTTGTAAATATCTACTTATATATTTTAATGTCATAATTTTTGGAGACATAGAAGTATGAGATTTTGAAATTTTCAAAATTCTAAAAGTGAAGGGAGCACTAGTGCCCATGTACATCAAATCCCTTCTCGGTCTATTTCTTCTTCAAATTCCGCATCGTCTCATCTTTTAACATATGCGTGCTCTAGAATCTCTACTGAATATAAGGGTGTAGTAGTCTTAGTATGATAGTATGTCGCTTATCGGTTAACTTCTGTGCTCACAAAATCTCGGTCTAATTCTGATAAAGTATTTGTAGTCCATATTCATTATTCAGTAGCCCAACGATATGATTTTGCTGGCAGATTCTGGCCTGAAGGATGGATTGTCGATGCACTCTCTCTGGGCGATTTTTTTTTAATATTATGATTTTTTCAGCAATTCCAGAAATAATACTATATTTTCAAAAATTTCAGAAATATTGCACCGTTCTATTCGCCGGATTCGACAAGCCCTAATCGCGCTAGCCGAACGCGAGAGGTTTGTTGGCTGGTGGGCCACCTTAGGTGTGGGGTGTGGTCGCAAAGGGCATACGCGATCAGCAGATGTCGCGCTGGGCGAGCACGACAACATCTAGTCGTATCGGGCCTGACAGGTCCAATCCCGTTCAGGCTTTGTTCGGTTCAGTGGGGTTTGATCCACTAGGGGGTCCACTCCCTGCGAGAGTTGGGTGATCCCGAATCATCACCCCAATCCCTGGTACCCCTTCGCCCAGATTCCACTACTAATCCCTCCTACTTATTGCCATTCGGTTAATCCCTGCGGTCAGCTGGCAGCACATGCGGCAGGCAGCCAGCAATACATGCGGCAGGCAGCAAGCAGCAAGCAACACATGCGCAGGCAGCAGTAACATATAAACAACAAAGAGACAATAACTTTAATAATGCAAGTGGTTTAAAAATACACAATGGAACCAAAATAGTTGATAATAAAAAGAAGACAGAACAATCTAGGCCATTAAGTTCATAATTATAGCTGATCCATCGAATTTTGATGGACAAAACAAAATCCAGCATATAAATATTTAGCCTTTTGGCACTAAAACACGAATGCATTGATCCAAGAAGCAGCACCCTTGCCCATCTTCTTCTGGAGCTTCTTCATGTAGAACTATAGCTCTTTCCCCTCCATACCTATGATTTACATAGAACTATGTAAGCACAAGGCTCAGAAAAAACAGTGAGTACACAACAATATATTCTAGAGATTTCTAGGTTCCAGTCATGCAAATGTGAAGGTCAGACCACTACGAATAACTCCATTAATTTACTTATTGACAATAGGTTGCCAATGGGTACACATCAGTACATTCTACAGGCTAAGCAAAATCACTGTTTCATGCAAGTATGGCTGCCTGATTGCACACCAAGAACTAGTACATGATTTTAGCTTCATTTATTTTAGCTACAGGTAGTGTGTGCTCCATGAAGCAACTACATGAGTGTACTCAGTGAAGCTTCAGGCAAAGTGTGCTCAATAAAGCTTCAGACAAATACAAACTTCAAAGGTCACTTTAGCAAAGGGAAACAGTAGACATATGGGCTGCTATCCTAGCTTCTATAAGGCTGTAACAAAATATTTCAAAGGTCACTTGAACAAAGTAACAGAGAAAAGAAGAAGGCATCACCAAATATACAGGAAACAACAAGGAGAACAAAAGATGAAGCAGGAAGCTACTGTACAAGAAAGATGAACTGATCTACTAGCAGAAAAACAGAGTGCATGCAATATTCATTTACAACAGGCTACTAGTAGTGTGAATCTGAAGCACAAACATCTGCTAGACTTGGAACTCAAGACCCAACCCCTCCTCCTCTTCATCTCTCTTTCTAATGCGATACGTAACTCTCAAATCCATTCAAAGACTAAAGAGAAAAAACACGCTAATTTCTGACAGCAAATATATGACATGTATGTACAAATTTATAGCATGGCAGCAAATATATGTCATGTATGTACAAATTTATACCATGGCAGCAAATATATGACATGCATGTACAGATTTATAGTAGGCAGCATATTAATGACATGCTTGCATAGATTTATAGCTAAAGATACAAAAGCACTCACCAACAAAATGTGGGCTGAAATTGCCTTCAGCTATTGATCGATTGACTTGAAGTTGCAGGGAATAGTCTCAACCTAAATACAAAGAGAAGATGTTATAAATGAAACATAATTATAGCTATCACTTTTCATGCTCAGTCAATGGGATAAAAAAGAAGTGAACCAAATAAATGTCCAGATGCTATTATACCAGTGCTACCATGCATTAACAAAGATTTTTTTTTAAGAAATGAAAGAAATCATTATCTGAACATGTACCAACTTAAGTACTTAAGTCAGAGTTGCACATCATTTTCTCATAATATTGCAAATAAAAGATTACACGACACTTCTACTCCGCGCATCATTTTCTCATAATATTGCAAATCTAACTAATAAAATACTTGATGTTTCCAAGTTTCAAGTTCAGTAAAGCAGCCCCTATAATCTTAGACGTAAAACTCATATTTATTGCTAAATATGACTGTTACAACTCATATACGTAAAACGATTAATCGCATATAGTACTAGTACACCGTCCAGATATATAATCAATCAAGGACTATAACCAGCAGCTCCATGTTCATCTCATAAACATCTTCGCACTACGTATCAGTATACATACCGTCGTCTGGCCCATGGGCGGAGCTACATGGGTACTTGGGTGTACAGATGTACACTCATTATTTTTGCCAAAGAAAATTCAGTATATACCTATGTACATGTAATACTGGTAAAAGCTGTGCACCGGTAGCTGCAACCATTCGGAAGTTGGTGAATTCTTTTCCTAGGATGAGCAGGTTATGCTATCTCCCCAAAGCCCGCCTACTAATCTGCTAGCACAACGCGTAGAATGCACATTTGGTTGCTTGGCTCCTACTATTAATTCCCCAAGTACTTCGGGACAGAGAGAACCACACAGACGAAATCAATAAAAATAACCCTTATCTAAAAGTTCAGCACAAAATGAACCTAGTTTGAAACCATTTCAAAATCTAACCTCTTTTTGTGAAGCCTGCAACAATGGCGCTACCCTAGATGGGGTAGCTCCATTCTGAGTGGAGCTACCCTTTCGCCAGCGTGGCACTGATGGACCCCGCATGTCATAGGTACAGCATGGTAGCGCCAATGTGCATGGCTTCACAAAGCGCAGGGTAGCTCCATTGAGAGTGGCGCTACCCTTCTTAATGGGCCGGCCCATTAGTGCTCCGCGCGCTTGCTGCTCCGGGTGGGACTTTTTAGTCCCACCTCGGAAGCTGAGGGTGGTGAGCACCAGCTTATAAGCCTCGGTCTGAGAGGGCATCTGAGCTCCTCTCAGATCCGGTGCATGCGTGTGTGTGCATCTACCCTACACTGTGGGCCCGGGGGCTCTGGTCCCGTTGGCAGTACTGGTCCCACCGACGGGTGGGGTCGTGGACCCCAGTGGTATCCGGTTGACCCTCAGACGGGCTTTTATTATTATTTTTATAGGTAGCGCCATTCGCAAAGGAGCTACCCCCATGGAGGGTAGCGCCAAGCTCAAAGGAGCTACGCTATGTAGGGTAGCTCCACGTTGAAAGGAGTTACACCATGTAACGTATATATCGTCGCGACCCCGACACCCTTCTTCCTCCCCGTGTTTTCCTTACCAGTTTTTGGCCGGGCTGGCCATGCTCTCACTCCCGCTCTCAAATCCCCACCTAAATCCCTCAAGATCTGAAGGCAAATCTTGTGGATTTCATCGCCGGAGTCCTCCCCAAGGTAATCTGGTCCGTTCCCCTCTATTCCATCCGAAAATCTTGTGTATTTCCTCCCCAAATCTAGAACTTCTTAGTCATCCGAAAATGGCATCCGCCGCCTGCTGAGCCATGGGCAGGGCAAACCTGGGTCCTATCATTGTAGGAGTAGTAGACATTGACGCCTCTGCTCTCTTTCATGTTGTCTTCTAAACCTGGGTCCTATTCTTACAATGCATGTGTGCTGAAATTGTTCATGAATATGGGTGCTCGTATTTTTGGAAAGAAATCGGCGGGAAAAAGAACGGGAATAGGGTAGCTCCTTTGAGCTTGGCGCTACCCTCCATGGGGTAGCTCCTTTGAGAATGGCGCTACCTAAAAAAATAAAAAAAAGCCCGCCCAGGGTCAACCGGGATTAAATCCGAGCGAGTCCGATCCCGGCTGACCCACGGGTATTCGACCCCGATCCCGGCCGGGATGGGATGAACCGAACAAGGCCTCAGGCTTTTCCTTTCCCTGTCTGGACAGTTTGCATGTAGCCTATGTTAATCCAACTCCGTGCCTTGGTTTGTTTTTGTCTTGCTTCCATTACACGTTAATAATTCGTTTTAGCCTTTGTCAGCTTAGACTAATTAGGAGATGTGGCTAATTGCCACACCCATTATTAACCAAGCTGCTTGACCGGTTCAATTTGCTCCCTACCCTACCAGGGGCGGAGCTGGGCCTGGTGCTACCGGGGTTGTAGCACCGGTCGAGCTAAATAGCCCAAGGAACGGTGATTCCTATACTCCACCCTAGTCGGCGCGGGCGAAGTGCCGCACACCCCTTTGGGCCGGCCCGTTCGTACCTACCGAGAAGAGATCGAGGAAGACACGCCACGCCAGAGGTGAGGAGAAAGCAGTCACCGGACGTGAGGAAGAACGCCGCGCCGCCACCACCCGGAGACGGAGACGACGCGGCTGGCCGCGTCGTCGCCGGCGGAGGTGAGTTCAGGACCTCGCCGGAGGCGGGGACGACGCGGCTGGCCGCGACGTCGCCGACGGAGGCGAGGAAGAGAGCCTTAGGGGGGGGGGGTGGTGCTGGTCTTAGGGGTTCCGGCGGTGCACGAGGAGCTTAGAGGGGAGGTCGGCCGGCCGGAACCTCGCCGGAGACGGGGACGACGCGGCTCGCCGCGACGTCGCCGGCGGAGGAGAGGAAGAAATCTTAGGGTTCCGGCAGCGGGGGAGGGAGGAGCTGCTGGCGTCCGACGGCGGAGGAGGGAGGAGCTAGCGGTGGGCAAGGGAGGAACTAGCTGCGCGGGAGGGGAGGAGCTGCCGGCGGCCGTGGTAACTGTCGAGAAGAAGAACACGACTAGTTACTAGATGAGGAAGAAGGGCAGGTGCTCGATGGGCCGCGGCCCATGTTGCTGGCAGGGTGAGCGGCGTTCCGTCCCCTCCACCCAGGTTGGGGTATAGGAGGTCCCCAAGGAACCATATACTCCGTAAGAAATATTCGGCCAGAATTTTGAAGCCCATGAAGCTAGCCCTAGTCAGCCCGTCCAAGCACCAGGCAGGAGGGAGCCCGTGTCATCTCGCTCCCGGAGGCCGCAATGCAATCGCTAGGCTAGTAGTTCGATATTATCGGAACGAGCATCAGCGACAGAAACCCCAGGTCACTTCGGTTCGCCTTCGCCCGCCCTTGCGTTGCTTCGTTACTCTCTGTCCAGTTTCTCGACGGCACCGCCAGGCGGGCGCTTCACCTCCTAGCAGATCTCCAAGAATTTCCGGCAGTCCGGCGATCCAGCCTCCAGGCAAGGCCAGCTCTGAGCGGTTTGTCTCCAGGATGCAAAAGTATGATTTCTATCCCCTAAAAACTTGAGTTTAGGTATGCTGCGTGGCTGCGTTGCCTCTAATTAGATTGTTAATTTATCGATTTCTAGGATTGAGAGATTTTTCCCCAAAAAAGATCCCCCTAGCAGGGTTTAAGTACGAGAGAAAAGAGTACGTATTGAACTGAACATGGATGATATTGTTGCTGATCCGGGACTTCGAAAATCAATCTATGACTTTGATCCGGCGATTAGAGATGAAGCTAAGAGAGCATATTTATCTATGGGTCCATGTCAACCTCGTGGCCATGCTTTTCCACGGAAATGGCAAGGGGATCAGATGAGGGGATTTATAAAAACATGGTTTGATAGATTTGATTGGCTAGAATATAGTGTGGAAAAAGTTGCAGCCTATTGCTTTTTCTGCTATCTTTTTAAACCTGCAAGGATTGGTAATTGGGACAATGATACATTCACTAAAGATGGTTAGTTAATTGGAGAAGGGGACTTGAAACTTTCAATGCTCATGTTGGAGGACCTGATAGTGCTCATAATAGGGCAAGGAAGTGTGCTGCTGATTTCAAAAATCAGAGACAAAGTGTGGCACATGTGTGGTCTGAGAAAAGCTCGGAGAGAGAGGAGAAATATAAAGCTCGCTTGCTTATTGTTTTAGGTATTGTAAGGTTTCTTCTTTTGCAAGCTCTTGCTTTTCGTGGACATGATGAATCCTCAAGCTCAAGCAACAAGGGTAACTTTCTTGAGATGTTGGAATGGTACAAAAATAAAGATCCCAAAGCTGCAAGTGTTCTTGGTGTAAATGCTCCCAAGAATTGTCAAATGACTGCTCCTGAAATACAAAAAGATTTAGTGAAGGCTTGTGCACATGAGACAAGGAATGTGATTATGTCTGAATTGAAAGGGCGTCTTTTTGCTGTGCTTGTTGATGAGTCTCGCGATAAATCAATAAAAGAGCAAATGGCAGTAATTTTGAGGTATGTACCTACCTTCCTATCAATGTTTCAGTTTTATCTTCTTATTATCAAATGTCGCTTACAAATATTTCTTTTCATGTAGGTATGTTAATGGTAAAGGTGAAGTGATTGAGAGGTTTCTCGGGATTAAACATGTTTCTGATACAACATCATCTTCTCTTAAGATAGCACTGGATGCTATGTTTATTAAACATGGTTTATCTATTTCCCAATTGCGAGGGCAAGGACATGATGGAGCCTCAAATATGAGGGGTCAGTTTCATGGGCTGCAAAGACGTATATTGGACGAAAATCCATATGCCTTTTATATACATTGTTTCGCTCACCAATTGCAACTAGTGGTCGTTTCTGTTGCCAAGTGTTGTACTTCTGTTGAGGATTTCTTTAATAATGCCACTCTACTTGTCAACACTGTTGGCGCTTCTTGTAAGAGAAAGGATCAACTTCTTCAAGACCACCATGACAAACTTGTGGAGCAACTAGAGACCGGTGATATTTTTCCGGGAAGAGGAAAAAACCAAGCCACCAGTCTTGCAAGGCCTCGTGATACACGGTGGGGTACACATCACAAAACATTGGTTCGTCTTCAACTAATGTGGACCTCTGTACTGGAGGTACTGGAAAATATATGTGATGATGGAGAGAGCGAGCAAAGAACTAAAGCATCAGGATTGATACAAAGGATGGAACACTTTGAGTTTGTTCTTATATTGCATCTTATGATTAGAGTGTTGGGGAAGACCCAAGAATTATCACAATGCTTGCAAAGGAAAAATCAGAATATTGTCCGTGCTATTGGATTGATTGGGTCAGTATTGACAAATATGAATGACATGAGGGAAAATGGTTGGGAAGAGATATTTGCAGAAGTGAAGATGTTTTGTGCAAGTAGGAAAATTGTTGTGCCAAATATGGATGATACCATACCACTTAGAGGTCGCTCAAGGGGTCGTGGCGCAAAGTTAGTAAGTTACTATCATCATTTTCATCATGGCATTTTCAATGTTGTTCTTGACCAGATTCTAGTTGAGTTAAACCACCGCTTTGCTGAAAAATCAACTCAGTTGTTGAGATGTATTGCTTGTCTTGATCCAAAGAATTCTTTTGCAAACTTTGATGGGGACAAACTAATTGAACTTGCCAAGATTTATGCCGCTGATTTCTCGGAATATGAGTGTGTTACCTTAAGGGATCAACTTGCCACATTTGTCATTGACGTGAGAAGTGATGAAGAATTCTCAAGGTGTAATGATCTTGGCAATCTTACTGTGAAGATGGTTCAAACTGATAGACACATATGCTATCCATTGGTGTATCGCCTCATTGAACTTGCCTTGATTTTGCCTGTTGCCACTGCAACAGTTGAGCGGGCTTTCTCGGCTATGAATATTATTAAGACCGAGTTGAGGAATAAGATGAATGATGATTGGGTGGATGATAGTATGGTGTGCTACATTGAGCGAGGCATTTTTGCGGACATTGAAGATGACGTCATTTTGAGGCATTTTCATGGTTATAATAATCGTTCATGCCAATTGCCCAAAGCTATTAATATGACTTAGCAAGCTGCTGGTATGTTATTTTTATTACTGAATTCAGATTACATATTATTTATTTTTATTCATATGTATGATGTTTGTTCAAACTTGTATATCCAGATTGGTGTCTCTGTATGGCTCATGATTCCTGTTGGATAATTAGGCACAATTTCCATGATTAATTCCAGAATATTAAACATGACAACGCTAGCTACTACCACATGTAACTCGAACATACTAGATGTACTGAACAACAAGATGAACGGAAACAAGTAGCAGCGAAACATATACTCGCAGAACATGATGAACAGGGAAACAGCAGTACACCGCACATACTGTTCGCTTGCAGATGTAGTCGTAGCAGTAACGTTGTTGATGACAACGTTCGAGTAGACCGGTCGATGCAGACGGCGATGAAGACGGCGGTAGGCTGCACCGCCCGACTTGGATGGAAGACGACCCGTGATGAAGAGCTTGAGCAGTCGCGCAGAGCGCTTCCCAAAAACCTAATTCGCCCTCTCCCGTACAGGATCGCAAAGGCGAGTGGTTCCGGAGACCTGCTCTCCCGTTCGCCGGTGCACGCCGGCGCTCGGGATGGAGTAGACTACGGAGGCGGCGCAAGTAGCGAGAGGTGGCAAAACCCTAGATTGATTTCAGGTGTGTGCGGCGGTAGCTGGGCAAGAACCACGCCCACGTCGCACGTCCGAGTCGGTTACAGCAGCCCACGATCCGGGAGCGACCCGAACCGGCTAGCTGTGACGCGTCCGTCAAGGACTCGGTCAAACGGTCGGTTTTCCTGTGCAGCAAAAAGATAAGCTCGGCTCCGAGGCTCAATTCCGCAAACCGCGGCGCGCGCGCGTCGTGACGTGTCGTGTCGAGTCGAGACGAGCGAGCGAGGAGGAGGAGGAGGAGCGCGCGTGTGGCACTTCTCTTCTCACTCACTTACCAAGTGGTGCAACACCCCACCTTATATGTTGGTCTACATCTCTCCCAACTTTCCATGTGGGACTAAACTTAGCTCCCACCCCTTGCCTTTGTGCAGCCAAAAACTTGGGCTGCATTCCAAATGGGCTCACACACATGGGCTTTGAGATTTCTAGGAATTTCTGAAATCTATTATGGGCTCATATGAAAAGGCCTAATATTTCAACAATCCCCCACCAGATCTCAAATGCCCATTTAGAGATTTGCCAAACCTCACTACTTGTTTATATACCAGTGTTTCAGCAGAGACTGTTAAGTTGAACTTCCGCCTAGAACCTTAAGCTACGTCTATCAGCAACTTGAACAATGGACTACGCCTTGAATTGCAAGTTTTGTGCGTCAAGATTTCACTCAAAGTCATAACCAGTACATGGCTGCCAGTAGCCTACCCCGCGGGTTGGAGCATATGCGTCGTACTCCATGGTCTCTTCATGAGTTTACTAGAGATCACCCAAATCTCATAGACTGCGACGTTTAACAGTCGGACTCATATATGTGTGTTCTTTCAAGAATGCTCTGTAGGACAGCATCTTTGCTAATCATAGCCAACAGAAACACATTAAGGCATGTTGCCAACCTGCCTTACAGATTTTGAGAGTTTTGCATCTTCACATAGAGAGGGTTACAGAATACTCTCCTCAGTTAGACCACTAGCTTGTTTTCCCAGGTCCTAATTCACGGGATCTCCGATCACAAAGGTTGGGTTACCGCTATGGCATAACATCTATGGGTCTCAAACCCATCTCCATCGATGCACTATCTATCACATTGCGTGATAGTCCCTTTGTAAAGGGATCTGCCAGGTTTTTGTCTGTTTGAATATACGTAACAGTTATTACTCCGGAGTTTAGCAATTTCCTGATAGCATTCAAACGTCTTTTAACGTGTCTTGATGACTTCGCGTTATCCTTAGAATTGTTCACTTTGACAATAACTATTTGATTGTCACAATTCAAGAGGATGGCCGGCACAGGTTTTTCAACCACCGGC
The DNA here is from genome assembly GCA_007115705.1 of Dactylis glomerata. Lineage (NCBI taxonomy): Eukaryota > Viridiplantae > Streptophyta > Magnoliopsida > Poales > Poaceae > Dactylis > Dactylis glomerata. The sequence goes on along the minus strand of QXEO01000477.1, from coordinate 1,265,480 downwards.
AAGTCCATCAAGAGCTCACGCAGCCATTCTGACTCTACAGTGGCTATGTCTAAAGCAGTAAGTTCTGCTTCCATAGTTGACCTCGTCAATATGGTTTGCCTACATGATCTCCATGACATGGCGCCACCTCCAAAGGTAAACACATACCCACTAGTGGCTTTGATATCATCTACATCAGAGATCCAATTTGCGTCACTATATCCTTCAAGCACAGCAGGGTGCCCTGAATAGTGAATCCTGTAACTCATTGTACCACATAGATAGCGCATGACCCTTTCAAGTGCATGCCAATGATCAATACCCGGGTTTTGACATGAACCTACTCAACTTGCTCACAGCAAAAGAGATGTCAGGTCTTGTCGCGCTCGCTAAGTACATGAGTGAACCAACGATCTGAGAATATCTCAGTTGATCTGTTGGTTCGTTCTTGTTCTTACGTAATATCACACTGGGATCATAAGGTGTTGGAGAAGACTTGCCATCAATAAAGCCAAACCGGCTCAAGATCTTCTCAACATAGTGGGATTGCGATAAAGTAATCCCACTCTCGTTCTTATTTAGCTTGATGTTCGGGATCACATCAGCTTCTCCCAGATCTTTCATATCAAAGCACTTTGACAAGAAAGACTTGACCTCATGTATTACTTTCATGTTTGTACCAAAGATGAGAATATCATCAACGTACAAACACAATATAACACCTTCGCCCCCACCATGGCGATAGTAGACGCACTTGTCAGCCTCATTGACGACAAAACCAATAGAAGTTAAAGTTCTATCAAACTTCTCATGCCATTGCTTAGGTGCTTGTTTCAGGCCATATAAAGATTTTAGCAACTTGCACACCTTTCTCTCTTCACCTTTTACCACAAATCCATCAGGCTGATCCATATAGATTTCCTCTTCCAACTCTCCATTAAGGAAAGCTGTCTTTACGTCCATTTGATGAACGATAAGACCATAGGAGGCAGCCATGGAAAGTAGTACTCGAATGGTGGTTAGTCTTGCGACAGGTGAATAGGTGTCAAAGTAATCTTCGCCTTCTCTCTGTGTGTAGCCTTTCGCTACAAGTCTCGCCTTGTACTTCTCAATAGTACCATCAGGCCTTAGCTTCTTCTTGAACACCCACTTGCAGCCCACATACTTACAGCCATGGGGGCGCTCTGATAATTCCCATGTTCCATTAGAAAGAATCGAGTCCATCTCATTTTGGACAGCTTCTTTCCAATCATCTGCATCTGGTGATGCATATGCCTCAGCAATGGACTTGGGAGTATCATCCACAAGGTACACAATGAAATCATCACCGAAGGACTTTGCAGTCCTCCGTCTCTTGCTCCTTGTAGGAGCTTCATTGTCGTCCTTCTCATGAACGTTCTCAAAAACGTTCTCATGTGGTTGCTCAAAATAATCATCAGATGCACTAGATTCAGGAATTATCTCAGAAGAAAATTTAGCAGTGCTATGTATATCTTTCATAGGAAACATATTCTCAAAAAATGTTGCATCACAAGATTCCATTATAGTGTCAACATGCATATCAGGTACCTCGGATTTGACTACTAAAAATCTATAGCCAATGCTCCGCTGAGCATAACCTAGAAAGATGCAATCCACTGTCTTTGGTCCGAGTTTGCGTTTCTTTGGGATGGGAATGTTGACCTTCGCCAAGCATCCCCAAGTGCGCAAATACGAAAGTGATGGCTTTCTCCCAACCCACTCCTCATAAGGGGTTTTATCTTTATTCTTGTTAGGAACTCTATTCAGGACATGACATGCAGTCAACAAAGCCTCCCCCCACCATGCCTTTGATAAACCAGCAGTGTCGAGCATGGAATTCACCAAGTCAGACAGAGTGCGGTTTTTCCTCTCGGCCACCCCATTAGATTGGGGCGAGTAGGGAGGCGTCCTCTCATGAATAATACCGTGTTCCTCACAGAATTCGTCAAAGATTTTAGGAAAATACTCTCCACCACGATCCGACCTCAGACGCTTGATCTTTCTCTCTAGTTGATTTTCAACTTCGGCCTTATAAATTTTAAAGTAGTCTAAAGCTTCATCTTTAGTTCGCAACAAGTAAACATAGCAAAATATAGTCGCATCATCAATCAATGTCATGAAATATCTCTTTTCGCCTTTTGTCAACAGACCATTCATCTCGCATAGATCAGAATGTATGAGTTCTAGAGGTGCCAAGTTTCTCTCCTCGGCCGCCGTATGAGGCTTACGAGGTTGCTTTGATTGCACACAACTATGACACTTAGAACCTTTGGCAATAGTGAATTTCGGAATTAAACTCATGCTGGATAACCGTGACATCAAACCAAAATTAATGTGACATAAACGAGAATGCCAAACACTGGTATCATCACTAACACCGCCACAAATATGGTTCACGGATTTATTACAGAAATCTGAAAGTGAAAAGCGGAACAAGCCTCCGCTCTCATAGCCTTTTCCAATAAATAGTCCATGCTTGGAAACGACTACCTTATTCGACTCTAAAACAACCTTAAACCCATCTCTGTAGAGAAGGGAACCGCTAACAAGATTCTTGTTCATAGAAGGGACATGCTACACGTTCCTCAGCTGCACGATCTTCCCCGAAGTGAACTTCAGATCTACCGTGCCAACACCACGAACAGAGGCATGTGACCCATTGCCCATTAGGACGGAGGAATCCCGTGCGGCCTGGTAAGAAGTGAACATAGAGATGTCAGCACACACATGAACGTTAGCACCCATATCAATCCACCAAGAGGGAGATTGAAATACCGAAAGAACAGTAAATGGATTACCATACCCATCAGTATTGCTAGCAGTCACGACGTTGACATTCTTGGCCCTTTTGCCTCTGCGGTCTACGCGTTCTGGGCAGTCCTTGGAAAAGTGGCCAGGCTCTCCACAAGTGAAACAAGTCAGATCACTCCTGTCCATGTTCGGCTTCTTCTTCTTGAAGGTTGTAGTCTTTACAGGCTTGTTGAAAGAGGGCTTGAAGTTCCCTTTATTCTTGCCTGAGGATTTGCCTTTCTGCTGCACAAAGTTAGCAGTAGCATGACCCTCTCCTTTCTCAGTAGTGTCCTTAGCACGAGCCTTCTCCTCAACATCAAGGGACGCTATCAGATTTTCAACTGATATCTCCTGTCTCTTGTGTTTGAGAGCTGTGGCGAAGTTCCTCCATGAAGGGGGCAACTTAGCAATAATGCAACCCGCCACAAACTTGTCGGGTAAGGCACACTTAAGGAGTTCGAGCTCTTTGGCAATGCACTGTATCTCATGAGCTTGTTGAACCACGGGAAGGTCCTTAGTCATCTTAAAATCATGAAAGCTCTCCATGATGTACAGTTCACTGCCAGCATCTGCAGCACCAAACTTGGCGTCCAGTGCATCCCAGAGCTCTTTCCCGTCTTTTATGTGCATAAACACATCACACAGACGGTCAGCAAGAATGCTCAGAATGCATCCCACAAAGATAGTATTGGCTTCCTCGAACTTTTTCTGATCATCCTCAGACATAGTTCCTTCAGGTTTGCCTTTACTAATCTGGAACACTTTCATCGTGGTCAGCCAAAGCTCAGCTTTGTACTGCCACCTCTTGAAGTGCACACCGGTAAATTTATCCGGCCTCAGTGCATCAGTAAAACCAGCCATTGATAATTCAGCAAATTGCCTACAATTAGGTTTTTGGATTGTTGGATAATTAGGCACAATTTCCATGATTAATTCCAGAATATTAAACATGACAACGCTAGCTACTACCACATGTAACTCGAACATACTAGATGTACTGAACAACAAGATGAACGGAAACAAGTAGCAGCGAAACATGTACTCGCAGAACATGATGAACAGGGAAACAACAGTACACCGCACGTACCATTCGCTTGCAGATGTAGTCGTAGCAGTAACGTTGGAGTAGACCGGTCAATGCAGACGGCGATGAAGACGGCGGTAGGCTGCACCGCCCGACTTGGATGGAAGATGACCCGTGATGAAGAGCTTGAGCAGTCGCGCAGAGCGCTTCCCAAAAACCTAATTCGCCCTCTCCCGTACAGGATCGCAAAGGCGAGTGGTTCCGGAGACCTGCTCTCCCGTTCGCCGGTGCACGCCGGCGCTCGGGATGGAGTAGACTACGGAGGCGGCGCAAGTAGCGAGAGGTGGCAAAACCCTAGATTGATTTCAGGTGTGTGCGGCGGTAGCTGGGCAAGAGTTTATATAGGCGCGGGCGCACAACGGAGAAACCCTAGGCAACGTGGGCCACGCCCACGTCGCACGTCCGAGTCGGTTACAACTGCCCACGATCCGGGAGCGACCCGAACCGGCTAGCTGTGACGCGTCCGTCAAGGACTCGGTCAAACGCTCGGTTTTCCTGTGCAGCAAAAAGATAAGCTCGGCTCCGAGGCTCAATTCCGCAAACCGCGGCGCGCGCGCGCGTCGTGACGTGTCGAGTCGAGACGAGCGAGCGAGGAGGAGGAGGTGGAGCGCGCATGTGGTACTTCTCTTCTCACTCACTTACCAAGTGGTGCAACACCCCACCTTATATGTTGGTCTACATCTCTCCCAACTTTCCATGTGGGACTAAACTTAGCTCCCACCCATTGCCTTTGTGCAGCCAAAAACTTGGGCTGCATTCCAAATGGGCTCACACACATGGGCTTTGAGATTTCTAGGAATTTCTGAAATCTATTATGGGCTCATATGAAAAGGCCCAATATTTCAACAATCCCCCACCAGATCTCAAATGCCCATTTAGAGATTTGCCAAACCTCACTACTTGTTTATATACCAGCGTTTCAGCAGAGACTGTTAAGTTGAACTTCCGCCTAGAACCTTAAGCTACGTCTATCAGCAACTTGAACAATAGACTACGCCTGGAATTGCAAGTTTTGTACATCAAGATTTCACTCAAAGTCATAACCAGTACATGGCTGCCAGTAGCCTACCCCGCGGGTTGGAGCATATGCGTCGTACTCCATGGTCTCTTCATGAGTTTACTAGAGATCACCCAAATCTCATAGACTGCGACGTTTAACAGTCGGACTCATATAGGTGTGTTCTTTCAAGAATGCTCTGTAGGACAGCATCTTTGCTAATCATAGCCAACAGAAACACATTAAGGCATGTTGCCAACCTGCCTTACAGATTTTGAGAGTTTTGCATCTTCACATAGAGAGGGTTACAGAATACTCTCCTCAGTTAAACCACTAGCTTGTTTTCCCAGGTCCTAATTCACGGGATCTCCGATCACAAAGGTTGGGTTACCGCTATGGCATAACATCTATGGGTCTCAAACCCATCTCCCTCGATGCACTGTCTATCACATTGCGTGATAGTCCCTTTGTAAAGGGATCTGCCAGGTTTTTGTCTGTTTGAATATACGTAACAGTTATTACTCCGGAGTTTCGCAATTTCCTGACAGACTTCAAACGTCTTTTAACGTGTCTTGATGACTTCGCGTTATCCTTAGAATTGTTCACTTTGACAATAACTATTTGATTGTCACAATTCAAGAGGATGGCCGGCACAGGTTTTTCAACCACCGGCAAGTCCATCAAGAGCTCACGCAGCCATTCTGACTCTACAGTGGCTGTGTCTAAAGCAGTAAGTTCTGCTTCCATAGTTGACCTCGTCAATATGGTTTGCCTACATGATCTCCATGATACGGCGCCACCTCCAAAGGTAAACACATACCCACTAGTGGCTTTGATATCATCTACATCAGAGATCCAATTTGCGTCACTATATCCTTCAAGCACAGCAGGGTGCCCTGAATAGTGAATCCTGTAACTCATTGTACCACATAGATAGCGCATGACCCTTTCAAGTGCATACCAATGATCAAAACCCGGGTTTGACATGAACCTACTCAACTTGCTCACAGCAAAAGAGATGTCAGGTCTTGTCGTGCTCGCTAAGTACATGAGTGAACCAATGATCTGAGAATATCTCAGTTGATCTGTTGGTTCGTTCTTGTTCTTACGTAATATCACACTGGGATCATAAGGTGTTGGAGAAGACTTGCCATCAATAAAGCCAAACCGGCTCAAGATCTTCTCAACATAGTGGGATTGCGATAAAGTAATCCCACTCTCGTTCTTATTCAGCTTGATGTTCAGGATCACATCAGCTTCTCCCAGATCTTTCATATCAAAGCACTTTGACAAGAAAGACTTGACCTCATGTATTACTTTCATGTTTGTACCAAAGATGAGAATATCATCAACGTACAAACACAATATAACACCTTCGCCCCCACCATGGCGATAGTAGACGCACTTGTCAGCCTCATTAACGACAAATCCAACAGAAGTTAAAGTTCTGTCAAACTTCTCATGCCATTGCTTAGGTGCTTGTTTCAGGCCATATAAAGATTTTAGCAACTTGCACACCTTTCTCTCTTCACCTTTTACCACAAATCCATCAGGCTGATCCATATAGATTTCCTCTTCCAACTCTCCATTAAGGAAAGATGTCTTTACGTCCATTTGATGAATGATAAGACCATAGGAGGCAGCCATGGAAAGTAGTACTCGAATGGTGGTTAGTCTTACGACAGGTGAATAGGTGTCAAAGTAATCTTCGCCTTCTCTCTATGTGTAGCCTTTCGCTACAAGTCTCGCCTTGTACTTCTCAATAGTACCATCAGGCCCTAGCTTCTTCTTGAACACCCACTTGCAGCCCACATGCTTACAGCCATGGGGGCGCTCTGATAATTCCCATGTTCCATTAGAAAGAATCGAGTCCATCTCATTTTGGATAGCTTCTTTCCAATCATCTGCATCTGGTGATGCATATGCCTCAGCAATGGACTTGGGAGTATCATCCACAAGGTACACAATGAAATCATCACCGAAGGACTTTGCAGTCCTCCATCTCTTGCTCCTTGTAGGAGCTTCATTGTCGTCCTTCTCATGAACGTTCTCAAAAACGTTCTCATGTGGTTGCTCAAAATAATCATCAGATGCACTAGATTCAGGAATTATCTCAGAAGAAAATTTAGCAGTGCTATGTATATCTTTCATAGGAAACATATTCTAAAAAAATGTTGCATCACGAGATTCCATTATAGTGTCAACATGCATATCAGGTACCTCGGATTTGACTACTAAAAATCTATAGCCAATGCTCCGCTGAGCATAACCTAGAAAGATGCAATCCACTGTCTTTGGTCCGAGTTTGCGTTTCTTTGGGATGGGAATGTTGACCTTCGCCAAGCATCCCCAAGTGCGCAAATACGAAAGTGATGGCTTTCTCCCAACCCACTCCTCATAAGGGGTTTTATCTTTATTCTTGTTAGGAATTCTATTCAGGACATGACATGCAGTCAACAAAGCCTCCCCCACCATGCCTTTGATAAACCAGCAGTGTCGAGCATGGAATTCACCAAGTCAGACAGAGTGCGGTTTTTCCTCTTGGCCACCCCATTAGATTGGGGCGAGTAGGGAGGCGTCCTCTCATGAATAATACCGTGTTCCTCACAGAATTCGTCAAAGATTTTAGGAAAATACTCTCCACCACGATCCGACCTCAGACGCTTGATCTTTCTCTCTAGTTGATTTTCAACTTCGGCCTTATAAATTTTAAAGTAGTCTAAAGCTTCATCTTTAGTTCGCAACAAGTAAACATAGCAAAATATAGTCGCATCATCAATCAATGTCATGAAATATCTCTTTTCGCCTTTTGTCAACACACCATTCATCTCGCATAGATCAGAATGTATGAGTTCTAGAGGTGCCAAGTTTCTCTCCTCGGCCGCCATATGAGGCTTACGAGGTTGCTTTGATTGCACACAACTATGACACTTAGAACCTTTGGCAATAGTGAATTTCGGAATTAAACTCATGCTGGATAACCATGACATCAAACCAAAATTAATGTGACATAAACGAGAATGCCAAACACTGGTATCATCACTAACACCGCCACAAATATGGTTCACGGATTTATTACAGAAATCTGAAAGTGAAAAGAGGAACAAGCCTCCGCTCTCATAGCCTTTTCCAATAAATAGTCCATGCTTGGAAACGACTACCTTATTTGACTCTAAAACAACCTTAAACCCATCTTTGCAGAGAAGGGAACCGCTAACAAGATTCTTGTTCATAGAAGGGACATGCTGCACGTTCCTCAGCTGCACGATCTTCCCCGAAGTGAACTTCAGATGTACCGTGCCAACACCACGAACAGAGGCATGTGACCCATTGCCCATTAGGTCGGAGGAATCCCGTGCGGCCTGGTAAGAAGTGAACATAGAGATGTCAGCACACACATGAACGTTAGCACCCATATCAATCCACCAAGAGGGAGATTGAAATACCGAAAGAACAGTAAATGGATTACCATACCCATCAGTATTGCTAGCAGTCACGACGTTGACATTCTTGGCCCTTTTCCCTCTGCGGTCTGCGTGTTCTGGGCAGTCCTTGGAAAAGTGGCCGGGCTCTCCACAAGTGAAACAAGTCAGATCACTCCTGTCCATGTTCGGCTTCTTCTTCTTGAAGGTTGTAGTCTTTACAGGCTTGTTGAAAGAGGGCTTGAAGTTCCCTTTATTCTTGCCTGAGGATTTGCCTTTCTGCTGCACAAAGTTAGCAGTAGCATGACCCTCTCCTTTCTCAGTAGTATCCTTAGCACGAGCCTTCTCCTCAACATCAAGGGACGCTATCAGATTTTCAACTGATATCTCCGGTCTCTTGTGTTTGAGAGCTGTGGCGAAGTTCCTCCATGAAGGGGGCAACTTAGCAATAATGCAATCCGCCACAAACTTGTCGGGTAAGGCACACTTAAGGAGTTCGAGCTCTTTGGCAATGCACTGTATCTCATGAGCTTGTTGAACCACAGGAAGGTCCTTAGTCATCTTAAAATCATGAAAGCTCTCCATGATGTACAGTTCACTGCCAGCATCTGCAGCACCAAACTTGGCATCCAGTGCATCCCAGAGCTCTTTCCCGTCTTTTATGTGCATAAACACATCATAGAGACGGTCAGCAAGAATGCTCAGAATGCATCCCACAAAGATAGTATTGGCTTCCTCGAACTTTTTCTGATCATCCTCAGACATAGTTCCTTCAGGTTTGCCTTTACTAATCTGGAACACTTTCATCGTGGTCAGCCAAAGCTCAGCTTTGTACTGCCACCTCTTGAAGTGCACACCGGTAAATTTATCCGGCCTCAGTGCATCAGTAAAACCAGCCATTGATAATCCAGGAAATTGCCTACAATTAGGTTTTTGGATTGTTGGATAATTAGGCACAATTTCCATGATTAATTGCAGAATATTAAACATGACAACGCTAGCTACTACCACATGTAACTCGAACATACTAGATGTACTGAACAACAAGATGAACGGAAACAAGTACCAGCGAAACATGTACTCGCAGAACATGATGAACAGGGAAACAGCAGTACACCGCACGTACCGTTCGCTTGCAGATGTAGTCGTAGCAGTAACGTTGGAGTAGACCGGTCAATGCAGACGGCGATGAAGACGGCGGTAGGCTACACCGCCCGACTTGGATGGAAGACGACCCGTGATGAAGAGCTTGAGCAGTCGCGCAGAGCGCTTCCCAAAAACCTAATTCGCCCTCTCCCGTACAGGATCGCAAAGGCGAGTGGTTCCGGAGACCTACTCTCCCGTTCGCCGGTGCACGCCGGCGCTCGGGATGGAGTAGACTATGGAGGCGGCGCAAGTAGCGAGAGGTGTAGGCGCGGGTGCACAACGGAGAAACCCTAGGCAACGTGGGCCACGCCCACGTCCGAGTCGGTTACAGCAGCCCACGATCCGGGAGCGACCCGAACCGGCTAGCTGTGATGCGTCCGTCAAGGACTCGGTCAAACGCTCGGTTTTCCTGTGGAGCAAAAAGATAAGCTCGGCTCCGAGGCTCAATTCCGCAAACCGCAAACCGCAAACCGCAAACCGCGGCGCGCGCGCGCGCGTCGTGACGAGCGAGGAGGAGGAGGAGGAGCGCGCGTGTGGCACTTTTCTTGTCACTCACTTACCAAGTGGTGCAACACCCCACCTTATATGTTGGTCTACATCTCTCCCAACTTTCCATGTGGGACTAAACTTAGCTCCCACCCCTTGCCTTTGTGCAGCCAAAAACTTGGGCTGCATTCCAAATGGGCTCACACACATGGGCTTTGAGATTTCTAGGAATTTCTGAAATCTATTATGGTCTCATATGAAAAGGCCCAATATTTCAACAATTCCCTGCATAGAGCTGAAGTGTCGACTATGGAGCTTGACGGTACTTTTAGAGAGGATGCAATAATTTGTCTTTTTCGTTCATCAATTACTCAACTGAATATTTTTGTTTATGTCGGTACTAGTCGGTCTTGTTACCAGTGTACTAATGCTATGGTGAAATTTTGTTGCAATCTAGATTTTTTTTTACATGCACTTAGTTAGCACCTCCCTTTCTGCGTTTTTGGCTCCGCCACTGACCCTACCCTTAACAACGACTATGCCTGCAGTGGTATACAATTGTATACGGTTTAGGTGAACTGCTAATTAACTAGTCGCTCGTAAACAAAAAATGAATGCGACAGGTCCAAATTCCTTGTCGAGCTGGGCCAATGCGACAGGTCCAAATTCTATCTGGCCGACGCGACTGCGCCTGCCAACATGAAGGGACCCGTCCACTGCATACCTCTCGCGTCCGGCCAGCGCGATTAGGACTTATCGTATCCGGTGAATAGGACGCTGCAATATTTCTAAAAATTTCAGAAATATAGTATTATTTCTGAAATTGCTAAAAAACTTCGCAATATTTTTTAAAAAAATCGCCTCCCTCTGAGTTTGGTGCGCCTAATGTATGTAGCGGCTTAGGGTTTCACGAACGAGCCCCCTGCCGGCCGCATGGCGACTCTAGTCGTCTCCGACTAGCATGAGATAGCATGCATACACACATGAATGTTGATGTTCTACCCAACTTAATTTGGCTCGTTTTAAAATTTGAACTAATAATGGTGTTATCATTGTAGGCGCAATAGTCGATCTACCGAGGAAAAGCAATCATAATACAATGAACGACATCGAGATTTGGTAACACAGTTCGGCGATCAACGCCTACATTTGCGGGACATGACTACGGGCGGTCCTCCCCATGATACCGCAACACCGGCCGCCTTGGTTGCCGGCACAAGCCGCCGGCTCCCCTTGCGCTCCTGTTGCTATTAAGTGGGCATAGGTTACAACGTGTGGTGCCCCCTTATTATATGGGAGGCCTAGGCTACTAGAGTCTGACTCGAACCCTACTCGTAAACTGTCCACACCCAATACAACTCAAGTCTACGCATAACCCAAGTCGTACACAATATTTGACACAACTACAACAAACTCCACCTTGGCGAATATTGTCCGCCACCTTGAGTTCGTCTAAGCACCAAACTTCCATGTACTCCGGACTTGGGCTATCTTCCATAAGCTCCACTGCTACTCACGTGACTCTACCTGCAACTATAATCCCTTCTCACACTGACCACTAATCTGCGTGAAAGTTATATAACTTGAAGGAATTCACCATCGTCCTTGAGTCACCCTGAGTCAAATTCACAGCTGTCTCATCAACACTTTCGCAGATTTTTTATGGCCGAATCTTGTCCATCACTTGACGTCAATCCCGATATAGCTAGTCACCAACATCAACCTGGTACTCGCCAACATTGCTTCAGCACCCCTGCACACATGTCAAACCAACTGTCTGAGCGCTTATCCCCTGGTCTGTCGGTGTGTCTCATGCTTACCGCACACCTCGCCGCTATTCCGGCGTCGAGCATCCGCAATCTTGGCCAAGATCCACTGGGTAGCTAACCCACACCATCTCAGGCCCCACTGCAGACAACCATCAGTCATTCCCAACCGATCCCGAGTTCCACGCATCCCTCGAACCCTGAGCTTTAGTCCGAGCCAACGTGCATCTCGCCTTCCCGCTGACTAGGCTTCGATTCTCTGCCAGCTTACGCCGTAGCCCCTCCATCAGCCGAGTGGAATCTTCCGCTAGACTCCAGCTTCACCTTCAACATTACTCCTTGGTAGATGATCAATCCACCCCGCGCCCCGTCAACTTCAAGATCCCTTGTGCGCACCACCTTGAATCAACCCTGCGCCACAGCATGTTGAAGCATGCACCCCTGAGGCATGCGCCATGTGTTTCCATGCCATCACACTCCTACGTCGTTATCGTCGATCTTCACCGTATTCTGTCTCCGTCAGACTGCCCAGTCCGACCCAGCCGACCGTATCGACTGCAATCATACTCCCGAACATCGTCGTGCACTACATGACGTCTTTTTTTACATGATCCTTCACGACGTACTCACACGTCGCCCTCCCAAAATAATCTCGCCACTGCCTTGGTAATTCTCCTGGCTAGCTCCCGACAATCTTTGAGCAAATTCAGCAAATCAACTGAAAAATACTTCGTATAAACAACTGACATTTTGTCCAGATTGCACAAGTACTTTCCCTTAACTATTTGCTGCCTCACTCCTTCACAACCTGTCAAGCCTGCCAACAAAGAGGCCCTTGCATGCAAGATTCTAACTGGGACCTTTTTTTTTCACGTAACAAATCTCTCTTGCATTGGCTCCCGATCGAACGCTAGCCACCAAAAGACCTGTTGATCCCTCGCCTGGCATCCACCACGCTTCTGTTCCGTTTCGTACACAGTTCTGCGGTCAGTACGACTCGCTAGACCTTGGTCAGCACGGCCAGCCCCACGTGGGCCCCATGCACGCAGCTTCCGGCCCGATGGCCAGCAGGCCTGCCTGGACCGCCCCTCCCAGCTCGCACTGCTCGCCGTGGGGTTTTGCCGGGTGCCTCGTGTTGGCACCTCGCGTGACAAATCACTGGATCTGTATCAGGAATTTGTTCACCTACTTCGTATCTTCATTCACACACGGGGGATTATAAACTGGTACACATGTTACTCATCTAGCGATGTGGGACTATATTTTTACTTTACCTGGGAACGAAACGCGCGCGCGCCTAGTCGTGTGTTCACTTCTGCGTTTATCGTTTTCGTCAAGGAATCGCCTGTCTAATTACGTGAGCACGCTCCACGCTGATAGATTCTCAAGTGCACAACCTAGCTTAGCTATCAGAAAAATCGATCCTCAAGAATACGTACCGTACATCACGCATGCCCCCAGGACTATACTCTACATAATACTAGTACGTACTAGTAGTAGTGGTGTTTTCCATGGTCTAAATCAACATGTTGTACGTGCACGTATAGCATGGTGCCCATATGCACCAGCTAGTTGTATTTGCACATATATGCGGGCATCCAACCTATATGAGAATCCATGAAAAAAATTGCGTCTTCGAAGCTAAAAATTAGGCCGCGAAATAAATCAAAATTATATGAGGAATAAAAAATTAATCCATGGAACAAATGATGATTACAAAGGAAAGAACAAAAAATTACCATCCGTGAAAGAAACCACAACTACAAAAGAAATAAAAAATTACCATCCGTGAAAGAAACCACAACTACAAAAGAAAGAACAAAAATTTAATCCGTGGAACAAATCACGACTGGAAAAGAACAAGAAAAATTAGCGCGGAACAAATGTCGACTACAGGGGAACACAAATTTAGGCCAAGGAACAAATCACCACTACAAAAAGAACAAGAAAATTATCATCCGCGGAAAAATGTCAACTACGAGGAGAACACAAATCAGGCCGCGGAACAAATCAAGAATATATGAGGAATAAATAATTATTTCATGGAACAATTTACAACTACAAAGAATTAATAAAAAATTACTGGGCGCGGAGCAAACCATGACTATAGAGGGAACTCAGATGAGTGTCGTGGGACAAATCAAGATTGCATGGGGAATAATAATTTTGTCCGGTAAACAAATCATGATAATAAAAAGAAACAAAATTTAGCCTCCATGGAAAAATAACGACCACCGTGGGAACAAAATTTTAGGCCACAAAAAAATCAAACAACATGAGAAACAAAATTTTAGTCTGCCGAACAAATCGCAACTGTTAAAAGAAATATTGTTTGTATCCACGAAACAAATCATGACTACAAAGAGATCAAAAATTTATTCCGCGGAACAAATTAAAAATATATTAGGAACGAAAAGCAGTCCTAAGAATAAATTACGACTATAGAAGAAGGAACAAAAAATTAACTTCCGCGAAACAAACCACGACTACCAAAATCATTACTACAAAGGAAAAATTGGGTTGCGAAACAAAACAAAAGTACATGGGGAAAATTATGTCAACGAAACAAAATTATTGCAACCAAGGAACAAAGCTCGCCTACTTGGGGAACAAGAATAATGTGTTGGACGCACATCCCGTCTCCTTGAGGACAAAATTATTGCGTCCGAGGAACAAATCTCGTTTACTCGGAGAACAAAAATCTTGCGTCTGAGGAACACATCTTGTCTACTCGGGGAACAACACTATTGGTCCCAAGGAACACATTTCGTATACGTAGGGAACAATAATAATGCAACCAAGGAACAAAACGCGCCTACTTGGGGAACAAGAATATTGTGTTGGAGGCACATCCCGTCTCCTTGAGGAACAAAATTATTACGTCTGAGGAACACATCTTGTTTATGTAAGTAACAACACTCTTGCGTCTGAGGAACACATCTCGTCTACTCAGGGAACATTAATATTGCGTCGGAGGAATAACTCGTCACACACAAGGAACAAAAAAGTAGCATCTTGGAACAAATATCATCTATATAGGGAACAAAAATATAGTGTTCGAGGAACAAATTTTATCTTCTAGGGGAACAAGAATACTGCATCCAAGTAACTCATCCATTTATGTAGAGAACAAGAATATTGCGTCACTGGAACAAATCTCATCTACTCAGGGAACAAAAATATTGTGGCTAGGAACAAATATTGTCTACTTGGGGCAGAAGAATATTGCATCCTGGGAAAACATCTCGTCTAGTTGGGGAACAAAAATATTGCATCCGAGGAACAACTCTCATCACACAGAAGGAACAACTCTCATCACACAGAAAGAACAAAAACATAGATTGTCGGGTCAAAAAATAAATAAATAAGATGGAACAAAACATGGCTGCAAAGGGAACAAGGCTAGCACGAAGGAACAAGTCAAATCTAAATGTGGAAGAACACTATAGAAATATGGGGAACATAAAATAGGAACTGAGGAACACAATATGACGGCAAAAGGGAACAAAGGCTAGCGCGAAGAAACAAATTGAATCTAATCACAGACACAGCTGTAGAGTGTCAAGAAAAAAGAAATATAGGAAAGATGGAACAAAATATGACTGCAAAGGGAACAAGGCTGGCGCGAAGGAACAAATCGAATCTAAACGTGGAACAACACTGTAGAATATAGGGAACAAAAAATAGGAACAATGGAACAAAATATGACTGCAAAAAGGAACAAAGGCTAGCACGAAGGAACAAATTGAATCTTAACACGGACCAAAACTGTAGACTGTTGGGGACAAAAATATATAGGAACAATGGAACAAAACATGTCTACAAAGGGAACAAGGCTGACATGAAGGAACAAATCGAATCTAAATGTGGAACAACATTGTAGAACATAGGGAACAAAAAAATAGGAATAGCAGAACAAAACATGACGGCAAAAAGGAACAAAGGCTAGCGCGAAGGAACAAATTGGATCTTAACATGGACCAGAACTGTAGAGTGTCGGGAACAAAAAAATATAGAAATGGTGGAACAAAACATGGCTGCAAAGGGAACAAGGCTGGCGCGAAGGAACAAATCAAATCTAAACGTGGAACAACACTGTAGAATATAGGGAACAAAAAAATAGGAATAGCGGAACAAAACATGACGGCAAAAAGGAACAAAAGCTAGCACGAAGGAACAAAAGCTAGCACGAAGGAACAAATTGAATCTTAACACGGACCAAAACTATAGAGTGTGAGGAACAAAAAAATACAGGAACAGTGCAACAAAACATGACTGCAAAGGGAACAAGGATGTTGCGAAGGAACAAATCGAATCTAAATGTGGAACAACACTGTAGAATAGAGGGAACAACAAAAATAGGAACACCGGAACAAAACATGACGACAAAAAGGAACAAAGGCTAGCGTGAAGGAACAAATTGAATCTTAACACGGACCAAAACTGTAGTGTGTCAGGAACAAAAAAAAGAAACGGTGGAACAAAACATGAATACAAAAGGAATAAGGCTAGTGCAAAGGAACAAATCGAATCTAAAAGTGGAAGAACTTATAGAATATGAGGAACAAAAAAATATAGGTAAAGTTTTAAAACCAGGACCGCAAATGGAACAAAATTAAATTTAAATGCAAAACAAGCCTATAGAACATGAGAAACTGAATTCAGGAATTGTGGAACAAAACATGACTGTAAAGGAAACAAAACATGACTATAATAAATTTTAGCATCCTTGAAAGGGAACACCACGATGGGAGGAATAAGAATAATAGACTTATTAGGAAAAAAATCATGACTACAATTGTGATTAAAAAATCGCACCCTTGAGGCATTAATCATATCTAAGCATGGAACATGACACAAAAAAAGTTATCGATTACATACAAATATTTAAACTAGAAGGAAGAAAAAGAAAATCTAATCTAAATGAAACCAATAAAATGAACGTTCAAAGAACACCACCATACTAGAAAAAAAAATATAATTTATAAAAAATATTAAAAGTAAAATAAAAATAAAAATAATGAAAAATCAAAAAAAGAAAGTAGGAAAGAAGAAAAAGAAGGTTACATATAAAGTGAACAGACGAAGGAAAAAATAAAAATCAGAAAAATAAAAAAGTAAGAAAGAAGAAAAAGAAAAAAGAAAAAGGGTTAAGTGCACTTTTGGTCCCTCAAGTGTTGCAAAAGTCCAACTTTAGTCCCTCAACTATTTTTAGTCTAATACTAGTCCACAAACACTTAATTAGGTCTACTTATCATCCCTGGACCGGTTTTTGACCGGTTTTTTTACCTCTTGGTGCCATGCTGGAAAGTTTTAGCAGGATTTTATCAAGGTAGGCTCATCTGAACGTGGGGATCCGTTGTCCTCGATCAATGTTTCCCTCTCGATCTTTTAACAAACCCTCTCTGAATGGCCCAGTCTATGAAGATGGAGGTGTGATAGAGCTAATCAACGATCCTTGACTCGAAACTGTCGTCTATGGAATGCAGGCGCCATATAGGGAGGACGTCCAAGGAGGTAGGGTTGTTGATTAGCTCTGTCACACCTCTATCCGCATAGACTCAGCCATTAGCTAGGATTTATTAAGAGATCGAGAGGGCAATTTTGATCGAGGACAACAGATCCCCACGTTTAGATGAGACTACCTCGATAAAATCTTGCTAAACACTTTCGAGCGTGACACAAAAACGTAAAAACCAGTCAAAACCATTGTCAGGGATGATAAGTAGACCTAATTAAGTGTTTGAGGACCAGTTTTAGATTAAAAAAAGTTGAGGGACCAAAGTTAGACTTTGGCAATACTTGAGGGACTAAAAGTGCACTTAACCCAAAGAAAAATAAAAAGAAAAATAAAAAAGGCTACGTATAAAGTGAACGAAGTAACGAACGAAGGTACCATCGGACGCTTGCTCCAGCCGTCTAGCCTCCAGCGTGCACGTCGTACATTTTTTTTTATAAGGAAAGCACCCCTACAACAAAATAGAATAAGGGTTTACTTATTGGGCCGGCCCATATGACCGAACGTTTCAGGGAAAGGAAGGCTCCGAGCAGTTTCCGGTTTTGCCGGAGGGGGGCCTTCTCCCTGCCGAATCCTATACCCCGCTTAGTGCGGCGCCTCCTGCCCGCGCCGCACTAAGCTTTCTAGCCGGACGTGTCGGTGGGCCTGGCCCATTAATGACAGGGTGTGCTAGGACATTTTTTATTTTACGTTTCTTTTTCATTTTTTCTGTTTTCATTTATTTTTTTATGTTTCTATTTTCTATATTTATTTTATATTATATATTTTTATTATGTTTTCTAAAATCCAAGAATTGTTTAGAAATAAAAAATATTCAAAATATAAATATATTTAGAATTTAAAAAATGTTCAAAATGTGAAAAAAGTTCAAATGTGAAAAAAGTTCAAAATATGGAAAAAGTTTAAAATGTGAAAAATGTTCATTTTCAAAAAATTGTTCATATTTTTAAAATGTTCAGATTATAAAAATGTTCAAAAATTTAAAAAATATTCAGATTTCAAAATATGTTCAGATTTGAAAAATAGTTCAAATGTCAGATTTTTTACAATTTTCGAATTTATATTTTTATTCAATTAAAAAAAACAAAATAGAAACAGAAATGAAACATATTCGAGCTGGTCCGCGGAACAGAAACTTGCATAAAATAGCTAACGGGCTGGCCCACTTTCTTTGATCGAGGAGATGCTCCAGTGCGGCGAGTCTGGGAAACATCGCTATAAGCGATGGAAAGGAGCTCCCCTTCTCCCTGGAAACTGCTCGGTAGCGCGCGCGCGCTACCGAGACGCCGTTTCGCTAAAGCGGCGTGTGATGGGCTCGGCCCGATAGCAGTGTTCCGTTATCGTTCTTCTTTTTATAGTTCGTTCGTTGGCATTTGTTCCCGTTGTTCTGTTCTATTGTTCCTCGCCAACTGACCGTTCTCGCGTGCTCCGCCCCCGACGCCGCCTCTCCCGCCGGCCGCGAGTGACGGTGGCGCCGATTTGTTCGACGGTTAGTTCCGCCGCCCCTCGCTCATCCTCTTCCTCTCGCTCCCCCTTCCCTCTTCTAGTTTTTCGTTGCTCGGCGCCACTCGCTCATCCTCTCGAGGAGTTTGCTTATTCTTCTTCGGCTCGTTCGAGTCTTCGCAGGCAGACGCAGTCGCGCGCGCTACCGAGTAGGATCCCTCCTCCGTCGCCGTCCACGTCGCCGCTGTCCGCCGGAGAGCGTCTTTGTCCTTCTCATCGCCGTTCTTTGTCGTCTGTGCTATTTTGGTTTGTCTCTGCTTTTCGGTTAGGTTTGTCTGCCCCCTTCCCTCCCCTGCGCATTCTTCATTTGTTTTAGATCAAGATGATGCAACCGTCGGCAGTTGTTTACTGTGTTCATCGGCGCGCTCTACATAGCAGATTCCTAGTTTTGCTTTATTTTTTTCTTTTTGGTGTTGTTTCTATCTATTTTTGCATGCTATTATCGGCCAGATCTGTGAATTTTGATGAGAGGTGTGTGTTTTGTTTGTAAAATTGTGGCGGCTTATCTTTCATTTTTGTTATATTTTTTCGTTTAAAGGGAAAGCTACCTCATTGTGTAGTTGCAATATGTGGATTTAGATTTGTAGGGATTGGCTTGGGTATGTTTTACTGTTTTGGTTGTGGAGTGAGTAGCTTAGTATCAGTATTTTAATTAATTCTAGATAGTAGCATTTTTTTAAAAAAAATCTGATAGTAGTCATTATGTTTTTTTACATGAACTGAGAACTTGGATGAACTATAGAGCCTTGTTTGCTAATTAATTTGGTCATTATTTTTCTTTTCTGTTCTTGTAGTCTTAATTTTGTTTTGCTATTTTTAGGCATAGATGGATTCTGCAGAGGAGGATGATACCAATGTCCGTTTCAAGACTAGGTTTTCTCTTCTTCGCTTTGAAAATGCGATGAAGTGTCTAACACCTGTACAAAGGGGTTTCCTTATCAAGCATGGATATGACTTGTTTCTTGATATCAAGTCCAAGATTGTTTTCCCTTTAACTTTTATCGATTGGATTATTGATCATATAATCCCTCGACTTGCTTCTTTCCAACTCGGGAATAAACGCATCAAGTTCGATAAAGCGATGATTCAACAATTTATTGCTATTCCTTCAGGTATTTTTATCCCCTCCCTTTGTTATATGTGTTCCAATTCTATTTTTATTTTGTTCATGTTAGTTGTTATTACTATTTGCTTCTTATTGCAATGATCTGCATTTTTATTTGTTAGGTGAAACCCCCGTGAAGTTGTCTAGCAGTAATGCTGAAATCGATATTAAGGTCAAAATGCTCAAGGCAAAGTATACGTGTGGTGGTACTAAAATATTCACAAAACAAACAATTGCAGCACTGAAAGGTGATGAGCATGAGGAGTCTTTTCTGAGGACTTTTCATTTGGTTCTTCTGGCAACTACTGTATGTCCTGCAACATCTGATACCGTGGATTGGAGATTCCTGTACTCTTTGACTGATCTTGATACAATGAAAAGCATTGACTGGTCTTCTTTCTGCCTTGAATACATTATGACTGAGGTTGAGATGTTTCAGGACAAGCTATCTAAATTGCCTGATGATGCTGTATGCAAGGCTGTTCATGTTGGTGGTTGCCTTCCTTTTTTGGCAGTAAGTAGTTTTATTCTTTTCTTTTTACAGCTTTTTATGTGTGTTGCTTTTTATGAAGTGTGTGTGTTCGCGTATTCATATTCATTTTCGCAGGTTGCGTACATGGACCACTTGGACATAAATTATGGAGCTGGTCAGCATCGTCTTGATTATGGCGTACCTAGGCTACATCACATTTGTTCTTCTGACTTTCAGATCGTCACTAAGTTAGATAGGATCAACTCTTCTGGTAGACACGTGTTTGGAGCACTGGATGTAAGTTTTTTCTTTTCTACTGGATATTTATTTTTCATATTTTCTGGCTTTTGTTCGGTGTAAATTGTTTATGATTTCTTTATTCCTTTTTTATTTCATTCATTTTTTTGTTGCATTTTGTGTAGTTTCGGCTGAAGGACAGCACTCCATATAGTGACCATGCCGTCAAGGAAGCTACGAAAAAACAGTGCGAGCGACATCAGCTAGCGTTGCTTGCTATATGTGATTCTGAAGATGTGCCTAGTTCTAGCCAAGGAAAATCTATTCCAGATGCAAACACCAAGACCGCTACCAATAGTGGCAATTCACCCCCAGACGTTAGTGTACGCTGTTTTATTCTCTTCATATATTTTTTTATAATTAAATAGCTCTGATTTTTCTTTTCTTTACATGCAGCTAAAGAAAATTGTTGACTCTATTATTCAATCACACAAGAATGAGGTTGCTCACGATGTTAAGATTCTGATTGATCGCCGTTTTGCTATGATGTCTAAAGATATTCTATCTGCTATCTCTCAGCAGTCTGATATCCCTAAAGCTGAGAGTGCGAAGAAAAATGTTGATACTCACATCCATGGTAGTAATGTAGAAGCTACGGATGATCATCAAGATCCTTGCGAGAGGCCGGAGTTGGAAGATCTCTCAGTGGGACTACATCATAAATATTCTTTCGATACACTACAGCAAGAAGCTCATTTGGTGAGGCCTCAGACTGAAGATTTCTTGTTGGAACTTCAACAGAAAGATGCTATGGAGACACTGCACCAGGAATCTCCTTTTGTTAGTTCGCGTCTAGAAGATCTCTCAGTCGGAATGCAGCAGGAAGATCACTTGGTGTCACCTCCTGATGAAGCTCCTGTGGTGAGCAAGGACCAACAATATGAGGAAGCTAGTTTTGTGAGCAAGCAACAAGAAGATATCTCTGTTGGAGTGCAACAGGAAGATTCTTTGTTGTCACCGCATGAGGATGCTTGTATGGTGAGCAAGCTTGAAGATTCTTTGGTGGAACTTGACAATGAAGCTCCTTTGGCGACCAAGCAACAGGAAGATACTTTGATGACACCGTCCAAGGACGCTCACTTGTCTACCAAGTTCCAGGCAGATAATTTGGTTTCATCCCCAAAAGAAACACATTTCAATAGCAAGCAGCAGGAATTTTGTGAACTTAATATTGGTGTTGCTCAGCAGCTTGAAGGTAGTTCTAATGTCAGATTATAATCTATTTCTCTCCCTTGCTCTTTTTATTTGTTCCTTATCTTTTTGTTTCTAATTCTGGTCCTATTTTTTTCTTATTTTAATAGGTGTTTATACTGGTGGTACAATTTTGCCATCCACTTGTTCTGAGAGTGTTACGATCGCACCTGACGGAGATTCTGTTTCTTTGCTCCAGCAAGATCAATTGTCATCTGTTAATGTAAAGACAAGTATAGACTGTGAAAATGTTGACAAGAGCTTAAATTGCGAAGTTGGAGTAGATCAACCTGTCATGGCTTCTACCGACAAAGTTCCTTTAGTTGTTGATGGCACTTTGGCAACCACTTGTGCCTTTTCTCAGCCTCTTGTTTCTCCTATTGTTCAGATTCAAACCAATAGTAAGTTTCTTTTTTGGTTCATTTTTGGGAATTCAGTTGTGCTTTCTTTGTGTTCGTATATGATTCTTTTCTGTTCATGATTATATTTTCTGTCTATCTGTCCACTTCAATAGGTTCTTCAGATATTGCTGGCGTGTCTCAAGGCCAAGCACTGGTAACCTCTGTTGTTCAAACCTCGACAAACATTTGTAAAGAGCCTGAAGGTTAGGATTTATATTCTAAAGTAATTCTTAAGTTTTTAGGCTTTTTGTTTTTGTCTCATGTTTATTGCCCATTTTTCCTAAACCAGGGAGTGTTTCATGTGAAGATGCTATTGCTCATGAACAAATCACTGATTCATACAAAGAAGCAGAGATTGGAATTAATCTTGCTATGTCATATGAAAAAGATTATCCTGGACCGCCGGCCAGCAAGGACCATACACCTGTTACTAGTATGTGAACAATATTCCTTCCTTTCTCTATTTTTTTCCTCCTTGGTTAATGTCACTCTTACATTTTTTATCTTTTTTTATTTTGTTCCTAATCACATTTTTATGTGGTCTGTTCCCTGTGTGTGTAGGCATTAAAGGTGAAGTCCATTCTGATGATACTTGTAATACTGGACAAAGTACAATTGACAAGAGGAAGCAGAAGAAAAGATACATTAAGAAACCATGTGACTCTCAAGAGATTCTTCAGTTGAACGTTGACCAGTCAGTAGCTCAATTTTATGAGAAGTATCTCGG
The DNA here is from genome assembly GCA_007115705.1 of Dactylis glomerata. Taxonomy (NCBI): domain Eukaryota; kingdom Viridiplantae; phylum Streptophyta; class Magnoliopsida; order Poales; family Poaceae; genus Dactylis; species Dactylis glomerata. The sequence continues at coordinate 1,242,575 of QXEO01000477.1, read as the reverse complement.
AAACAAGTTATTGAAGACAGCGAAAGCTAGTGAGTCAAAGTGAGTATACAATCATTTTTATCTCTGTCATTGCAGTCATTTGTCTTTCCTCTTATTTTAGTTATCCCATCCGACCACTGTACCTTGTATTTTTCTAGGCAGTTGTTCATATTTGTTTTAATTCACCGTTTTTCTTTTGTAGTATTGTTCTTGACTACAATGGTCATATAGTTTCATATGAGAAGTTTTATGAATCTCTGAAACCGAGGGGTGAAATTTCCACTGAAGTCATGGCTGCTTTTGTTGAACATTTCAATGGAAGAATTGATGGAAACAAAGAAGATAAGAAGTCAACAATGAAGATATCGTTCAACCCATTTTTTGCGGTGGCTTTTTTGTCCAATCTTTTTTAAATTAATTCTATTTGAGTTAGGCAATTCTTTAGATCCTAATTATTTTCTCATCTCTTTATTATTTTACAGTCAAAGCTTATCATGTCACCTGACAAGTTTGATGTCAAGTCAGTCATTGGTGAAATTAAGAAGATAAACAAGAGGTTCAGTTTCTCTAAGTGTGATCTGGTAATAGGGATAATAACTCCTTTTGTTTACTAACACTTAAATTGTTTCTTTTTATATATAGCTGTTTCCTATTTGTTATCTGTGAACCTCATTCAAATTATTTTTAATCTTTTTAATTATGCCAGATTCATATTCCTATTGTCAAAGATCATCATTGGATGGTGCTGTGCATCAACTTGCTTTTTAAGAAGATAAACTTACTAGACTCTCTTCAAGGATCTGTCAAATTGGCAAAGTCTACCCTTGTTTGCAACATGGTTTTTTTTTATTTTTGCCTTTTTTGTATTGCTTATCATAGATATCTTTTTTTGCATTAACTTTCTATTTTTTTTCTATGTGATGTACCAGGTGGCAAATTTTAGCAAGGCATGCAGGGAGGCAAAATGCCTTAGTATTGATGTTGCTACTTTCCCCTTTGAAATTCCAGAAAATCTTCCTCAGCAGACTACTACGTATGTAGTTTGTACCTTTTTTTGGTTTGTTATGTTTATCCTTTTTTTTTCCGGTACCTTGCTAATGAATGCATATCTAGGTTTGACTGCGGCGTTTTTTCGATGCTCTATATGGATCATTGGGAAGGTCAGGAGTTCAAGACATGTGAACCTGTAAGTTTGTCACCCTTTTTCATCTAGTAGTTCACTCTTCTTTTTATCTTCTGTTCTTATTTCATTTCTTCAATTTAATATATTTCATAGGGTCTAATCACTGAGTATCGAAAGATTGTTGCACATGAGATTGTGTCATCTCCTTTGAATGACATGAAGACAGAAGTTCCAGATTTCAAGAAGCGGAAGCTGGTGTGATGTGTTGGGTTGTAGATTTCTCTTTTCATAAGAACACTTTTGTAGTTTTGGCCATTTTCTATTTTGATGGCTATGCTGTTATGTAATGTGTGGCCTTTTTCTCTTTCAATGACTACTATATATGTAGTTGTAGTTCTGAATCTTCTATAAATGTACAACTTTATATTTGGATGTGTTTGTTAGATTCAAATCTTTCATTGGTGGATTTTAATCATGTATGAAATGTTTGCATATGCAATAACTTGTCTTTTATAATGTAACTATTTTTTTCGCACGTAGATATTTGTTCATCCCATTCTTTATATTGTTCTTTACCATAAATTTGTTTCTAGAACAATAGGATTTGTTCCCACAACCATAGGTGTTTGTTCCCTCAACCAAATATTTTGTTTCTATAACCATAGGTTAGTGTTCCCACAACCATAGGTTTTAATTCCCACAACAATAGGTTTTTGTTCCCACAACCATCCTTTTGTTCCTATAACCATAGTTGTTGGTTCCCAATACCATAGGTTTTTGTTCTCCCAACTATAGATGTGTTCATACAACCATATGTTTTTGTTCCCCCATCCATTGTTGTTTTGGTTGTTCCTATTTTTTACATTGATAGTTTTGTTCCCATGGTCTTCTATTTATTCCATCATTAATATAATTTGTTCCCATTCTTTTTTGTATTGTGTATACTCTCTAACATTTGTTCTTTTAAAGCATACTAGTGTTTTTATTATCTTTTACACCAATACTTCTTGTTCTCGTTTTCTTACATTGTTCTAGTAGTCAATATTTTTTTTGTTCTAGCTTTGTTTACAGTATCTTAATTTGGTTTTTTTTAATAACCTAAGGGGTGCTCCCTTTTGTCTTTTAGAATGTAACTTTATTTCACTTATACATATTAGTTCATTAGCTTTTTTTATTTGTATTACAATAGATTTCTTTTGTCCACAACCTATGATTTTGTTTCCACAATCAAAGGTTTTGTTCCTACAACCATTTTTTGTTCCTACAACCATTTTCTTTTGTTCCCTCAACTATATGTCTTTGTTCCCACAATCATATGACTTTGTTCCCACAAACATTTGTTCTTACCATAGATTTGTTCCCACAACCTATGATTTCTTTCCTCAACCATAGATTTTTTCCCCTAAAAAATAATTTTGTTCATACAGCCATATGTTTTTTGTTCCCACAACCATATGTTTTTGTTCTTGCAACCATATATTTGTTCCCATAACCATATGTTTTATTTCTCACAACCCTAGGTTTTGTTCCCACATCATAGTTTTGTTGCCACAACAGTAGGTTATTGTTCCCACAATCCTAGGTTTTGTTCCAACACCATGTATTTGTTTTTTTTCGTACAAAACATATGTATTTGTTCCAGCAATCATACGTTTTTGTTCCCAAAACAATATATTTTTGTTCTAATAACCATATATTTGTTCCCACAACCCTAGGTCTTTGTTCCCACAACCATAGGTTTTTGTTCCCACAACCATAGATTTGTTCCACAAGCATAGGTTTTTGTTCCTACAACCATATATTTTTTGTTCCCACAACTATATGTCTTTTGTTCCCACAAATATTTGTTTTGTTCCAGCATCCATAGATTTTGTTCCCACAACCATTTGTTTTTTGTTCCCAAAATCATATATTTTTGTTCAAATAACCATAGATTTGTTCCCTCAACCCTAGGTCTTTGTTCCCACAACCATAGATTTTTGTTCACACAACCATAGTTTTGTTCTACAAGAATAGGTATTTGTTCCTACAACCATATATTTTTTGTTCCCACAACCATATGTCTTTTGTTCCCACAAATATTTGTTTTGTTCCCACAACAATAGATTTTTGTTTCAACAACCATATGTTTTTTGTTCCCAAAACCATATATTTTTTGTTTCCACAACCATAGATTTGTTCCCACAACCATAGGTCTTTGTTCCTACAACCATATATTTATTGTTCCCACAACCATATGTCTTTTGTTCCCACAAACATTTGTTTTGTTCCCACAATCATATATTTATTATTCCCACAACCAAATGTCTTTTGTTCCCACAACCTATATTTTTGTTCCCACAACCATAGATTTGTCCCCATATCCCTAGATCTTTATTTCCACAACCTTAGGTTTTTGTTCCCACAACCATATATTTGTTCCCAAAACCATAGGTTTTGTTACCACAACCATATAATTGTGTCCCTATTTCCCATGTATTTGTGCCTACTCACTAATATTGTTGTTTTTGTAAATCATTCTAGTTTTTTTGCTGTCTTTTACACCAATCTTTTTTGTTTGTTTCTCATACGATAGATTTGTTCCCACAACAATAGGTTATTGTTCCCACAATCATATGTTTTGTTGCCAAAAAAATAGGTTTTTGTTCCCACATCCATAGGTTTTTGTTCCCACATCCTATGATTTTGTTCCCACGACCATAGGTTTTTCTTCCTACAACCATTTATTCTTGCAATCATATTTTTTTTTGCTTCCCACATTCATAGATTTGTGCCAACAACTATAGGTCTTTGTTCCCATAAACATAGTTATCATGTTCCCACAACCATAGGTTTGTTCCCACAATCCTATGTTTTTTTCTCAAAACCATTGTTTTTTGTTCCCATAACCATAGATTTTTTCCAACAATAATAGGTTTTGTTCTCATGATCTTGTAATATTCCATTACCTAGTTACATTACCTACATATTTATTTGTTTTGACCATAATTTTGTTCCCACAACTTATGCTTTGTTTTCCCAACAATAGATTTTTTCCTTAATAAATAGTTTTATTCCCACAACCATAGGTTTTTGTTCTCTCAACCATAGATTTGTTCTCATAAACCATAGGTTCATATTTCTTTACATCCATATAATTTTGTTCCCACATCCAAATTTTTTGTTCACACAACCATAGTTTTCTTCCCACATCCTTAGGCTTTTGTTCCCACAACCAATAGGTTTGTTATCATAATCATAGGTTTTTTTTATGTTTTTGTATTGTTCCATTACCTACATATTAGTTCATTACCTTCATTTATAATGTTCTTAACATATATTTTTGTTCCCACAACCTATCATTTTGTTTCTCCTACCATAAATTTGTCCCCATAAAAATAGATTTGTTCCAAGAACCATAGGTTTTTTGTTCCCACATTCCTAGGTGTGTGTTATAACAACCATATAATTTTGTTCCCACAACCATATGTTTTGTTCCCACTATCATAGATTTGTTCCCACATCCATATGTTTTTGTACCTACAACCAATAGGTTTGTTCTCACAATCATAGGTTTTGTTCTCATGCTTTTTGTAATGTTTCATTACCTACATATTAGTTTATTGCCTTCGTTTTTATTGTTCTTACCATAGATTTTGTTCCCACAACCTATGATTATCTTTATCCAATCATAAATTTGTCACCATAAAAATAGATTTGTTCCAACAACCATAGGTTTTGTTCCCACATACCTAGATATTTGTTCCTACAAACTTTTTATTTTTGTTCCCACAACCATATGTCTTTTGTTCCTAGAAATATTTGTTTTGTTCCCACAACCATAGATTTGTTCTCACAACAATATGTTTTTTGTTCCCAAAACTATATATTTTTTGTTCCCACAACCATAGATTTGTTCCCACAACCCTAGGTCTTTGTTCCCAAAAACATAGGTTTTTGTTCCCACAACCATAGATTTGTTCCCACAAACCTAGGTCTTTGTTCCCACAACCATAAGTTTTTGTTCCCACAACCATATATTTGTTCCCACATCAATATGTTTTTGTTCCTACAACATTATTCTTTTTGTTCCCACAACCATAGATTTGTTCCCACAATCTTAGGTTCTGTTCTCATGATTTTGTAATCTTCAATTACATAGGTATTAGTTCATTACCTACATTTTTATTTGTTCTTACCATAGATTTGTTCCCACAACCTATGGTTTATTTCCCCAACCATAGATTTTTCCTATAAAAATAATTTTGTTCCTAAAACAATAAATTTTTGTTCCCACAACCATTTGTTTTTGTTCATACAACCTTTCACTTGTTCTCATAAACAAATAGTGTTTTTTTCTTACAACCATATAATTTTGTTCCCACAAACATATACTTTGTTCTCACAACTATATGTTTGTTCCCACATCCCTTGGTTTTTGTTCCCACAATCATATGTTTTGTTCTCACAACCATTCTAGGTTTGTTTGTTCCTATTACACCGATAGTTTTTATTACCATGTTCTTGTATTTGTTCCGTTATCAATATAATTTTGTCCCAATTTCCCTTGTATTTTTGTGCCTACTCACTAATATTGTTGTTTTTGTAAATCATTCTAGTGTTTTTGTTGTCTTTTACACCAATCCTTTTTGTTTGCACAACCTTTTTTTTGTTCCCATACTATAGAGTTATTCCCACAACCATAGGTTATTCTTCCCACAATCATATGTTTTTGTTGCCAAAAAAATAGGTTTTTGTTCCCACATCAATAGGTTTTTGTTCCCACATCCTATGATTTTGTTCCCACAACCATTTGTTTTTCTTCCTACAACCAATTTTTCCTACAACCATTTTTTTTGTTCCCACAACCAATTTTTCTTTACAACCATATAATTTTGTTCCCACAACCAATTTTTTTGTTCACACAACCAAAGTTTTCTTCCCCCATCCCTAGGTTTTTGTTCCCACAACCAATAGTTTGTTATCACAATCATAGGTTTTGTTCTCATGCTTTTGTATTGTTCCAATACCTACATATTAGTTCATTTCCTTAATTTATTTTCTTCTTAACATAGATTTTGTTCCCATAACCTATCATTTTGTTTCTCCAACCATAAATTTGTCACCATAAAAATAGATTTGTTCCAACAACCATAGGTTTTTTGTTCCCACATTCCCACAACCTATCATTTTGTTTCTTCAACCATAAATTTTTCACCATAAAAATAGATTTGTTCCAACAACCATAGGTTTTTTGTTCCCACATTCCTAGGTGTTAGTTCTAACAACCATATATTTTTTGTTCCCACAACCATATGTTTTGTTCCCATTATTATATATTTGTTCCCACATCCCTAGGTTTTTGTTCCTACAACCAATAGGTTTGTTCTCACAATCATATGTTTTGTTCTCATGCTTTTGTAATGTTCCCTTACCTTCTTATTAGTTTATTACCTTCATTTTTATTTTTCTTATCATAGATTTTGTTCCCACAACCTATGATTTCTTTATCCAACCATAATTTTGTCACCATAAAAATAGATATGTTCCAACAACCATAGGTTTTTGTTCTCACATACCTAGATGTTTGTTCCCATAACCATTTTTATTTTGTTCCAACAACCATAGGTTTTTGTTCTCACATACATAGATGTTTGTTCTCACAACCATATTTTTTTGTTCTCACAACCATATATTTGTGTTCCTACAACCATAGATTTGTTGCCACAAATATATGTTTGTGTTCCTACAACCATATTTTTTTTGCTTCCCACAACCATGCATTTGTGCCAACTACCCTATGTTTTTGTTCCCACAAACATAGTTATTTTGTTCTCACAAACATAGGTTTGTTCCCAAAAATTTAGGTTTTGTTCTGACAACCATAGTTTTTTTGTTCCCACAACCATAGTTTTGTTCCCAGAATCATAGGTTTTGTTTCTCATGATCTTTTAATGTTCCATTACTTAGTTATTACTTCATTACCTAAATATTTATTGGTTTGACAATTATTTTTGTTCTCACAACTTATTGTTTGTTTTCCCAACCAGAGATTTTTTGTTCCCATATTTTTTTAGTGATTGGTAGTTATTTTGTTCCCACAACCATAGGTTTGTTCCCACAATCATAGATTTTGTTCTGACAACCATAGTTTTTTTGTTCTCATATTTTTCTTGTTCACATATTTTTTTGTTCCCACAACCATTTTGTTTGTTCCCACAACCATATTTTTGTTCCCACATGCCTAGATTTTTATTCCCACAACCAATATGTTTGTTTTTAACAATCATAGGTTTTGTTGCCACAACCTATGATTTTTGTTTCTCCAACCACTATTTTTTCCCATTAAAATAGATTTGTTCCAACAATGATAGGTTTTTGTTCCCACATACCTATGTGTTTGTTCTCACAACCATATATAATTTTGTTCCCACAATCATATATTTTGTTCCTACAACCATAGTTTTGTTCTCACCTACCCCCAACTCACCCCATTACTTCTCTCCAACTAGTAACTGCAGTCTTTACTTCTTTCACCACCCACCCACCTGCACTACACTCCCTCCTGTCCAAACCACGGTCCTCTTCCTCCTCTCTGCCTTATCTTCTTGCATCAATATCTATCTATTCTTCCTAGCAGACAAAGGTTGAGGAGTAAGGGTGGACTGGACTAATCCTTTTGGTGGAGAGTAGGTTCTGGGAATCTCTGTGACTAGCAAGTTTCTTTCATTTTTGGAAAAGGTATGTGTCTTACTTCTTTCTATTTCAGGTTCCCAGAACTTTGACATCAATATATGCAAGCATGCTATTTTTATATGCTGTTTTCTAGATGTTCACATCCTACTAGTGTCTTTGCTTTTTCTGCTATCAAATATGATGATCACCCAAATGGTTCTTTGCTCCAGTAGTTCAGTTTATAGGATCTAGATAGATGTGTTTTCTCACTGCATAACACCTTTAGTCTGATGTTCTCTCTTTTTTCGTGCTATGTGGTGGATGTTGATTCAATTATTACAGAGGAAAATAAAGTGCTCTGAACTAACAAGTAGTGCAACTGTCTAGTTTAGATGTGATTATATGTCTGACAGATTATTTCTATTGTTTTCCCTCCTTTCATTACAGAAGAAACTAGTCTTCTCAAACTAGTCTCCTCAACACATTAGTCCAATGTCTGAAACCCAGCAGTTGTGCTCCACCTATTTTTTGCATGCTCTTGGTGAAGTTTCTTTTACATCAATGACCTTTGTTTTTATATAACTGTGGAGAAGGTTTTGTATCTACGCAGTTACACTTATTTGTTTCTTCCCTGGAAGACTGCCTCTTCCAATGTGCTGCTAAATTCTTTTTCTGAGCAGTTTCATAATGTAATGCTTGAGCAAGTTATCTTGCTTTTATAGAATAATTTTATAGACCTGTCAATTTTCCTCCTGTGTACTGCCCAACACTAGACAACTATATACACCAGATTTTATTATACTATCAGAATCAATGGTATTTCAAATAGTATATCTGTTAGTAGAAGACATTCATGGAATCAATGGTATTTCAAATAGTATACCAGAATCAATGGTTCATCAAGATTCTTGCAGGTTCCTATCCTAGCAATTGTCCTTGTTGCTTTAATTCTTATTTTTTATCTCTTTTTCTTTTCTTTTGTGATTTCTGAAAAGGCAATTTTTAAACTTTGTTCTGGTAGTCAATGAATGTAAGCTGAAATATCTCTCTGTTAGGCAATTTTTTTTTGCTTCACACAACCATAGATTTGTGCCAACAACCCTAGGTCTTTGTTCCCACAAACATAGTTATTATGTTCCCACAACCATAGTTTTGTTCCCACAATCCTAGGTTTTGTTGTCACAACCATTGTTTTTTGTTCCCATAACCATAGTTTTATTCCAACAATCATAGGTTTTGTTCTCATCATCTTGTAATGTTCCAATACCTACATATTTATTGTTCTGACCATAAATTTGTTCCCACAACTTATGGTTTGTTTTCCAAACCATAGATTTTTTCCCTAAAAAATAGTTTTATTCCCACAACCTTAGGTTTTTGTTACCTCAACCATAGATTTGTTCTCATAAACCATAACATCATGAGAATTAAGTAAATTTAAAGTGCATCATGACATCATGCACCCTATTTTTCATATTTTTGCAACTCAAAAGTATTACTGGAAATCCTATGTTATTTTTTCTCTACTCTTTCTAGTGCTATATAAGCTCTCGTGCCTTTTCTTCCTGTTTTATTTAAATAAAATAATGGCTAGGTTCCACAGAACCCCTTTCTTCTTTGCTAAATGTTTTCTGAAAATAAAATATTTTACTCCCTCTGATCAGAAATAAGTATCGGTGACTTAGTACATACTTTGTACTGAATTAGTATAAAATTATCGACACTTAGTTTTGATCATAGGCAGTAGAAAAAAAGGAGACCTCCAACCGATCAGTCCATCCCAAGGACCATCTCGCTCAACTGCAGCACTCTTCTATCCCCACCGAGTCGCCCCTTCTTCTCCAGCGCTTCTTGTCGTTTGTTCTCACTTTCCTAGTCGCTGGTACTTGACCTCTCCTCTAGCCCCGCCACCTCTCTTCACCTTCCCATCTGATAGGCTCTTTCGCTTCCTCTCCCTCACCTGGTCTCCCTCCTCGCCGCGGTCCCTCTACCCCACTCGTTGTGCGAGAGCGCTTTTATATTGCCATCATATTGTGCACTTTGACGACGTCGGTCTCACCAAGACCTATGCAACCATATGTGAAAGTTTGTAGAACCCTAATATTTGTTTCATGTTTATTGTGTTGACCCTCATGGGGTATATATAGAAGTACACGGGGGAGATAGATTTGGAGTACAACATGATTTAGAATCCTAGTCTAATATTGCACGTATACATATTCTAATATTTCCCCTCAGTCGTAACGGGAGTGAAGCGAACGATTGCGACTGGACTTGAAGTCTTGCGCTTTCATCGTCTTCTTTGGCTTCTCATCATCAACTGTGTCTCTAATCTATTGGTCTGGCACCTAGGACGGTGACTACGTCCCCTTCTGGTTCCTCTTCTCTCTTCCCTCCCGCAGTCATAGCGGGAGTGTCGTGGACGCTGTTGACAACGCGGATGCTGTTGACTGGAGTTGTTGTCGATGAGTTGTTGTAGAAGTTTCCCTTGATGTCGATGTCGAGAGAGCCGATCATGATGTAACCGTGGTCGTGGTAGTGGTCGATGTAGTACTCATCATAGTCGGTGTAGCCGCAATCACCGAAGGCGCAAAAAAAATTGCACAAATTTTCTTCTTCTCTTTTGTTGTTGTTGACGGAGCTGCAGTTGTGGAAGAGGCACCTTGCGGATGTCAGAGGGTGCATTCCGGGTCGACATTTCGCACCTTAAAAGGTACCATCGAGGGGCGACGTTTTGCACCTTGAGAGGTACCGTCGCGAGGGTCTTGCAGATGTCAAAAGGCGCGAGCGTCTTGCAGATGTCAGAGGACGCGATCGTAGGTGAGACCACCAGTGTTGCCAAGACTGAAGGAAGCCCACCGCACACACAATTTTGCCAGTACCGTGTGTGCCATGTAGGGGCTATCACAAGTGGTGATGCATGTTTGTCGATGCAGTCTTATCCGTCGGACGTGGTCGACGCCGTCGTCGGTGTCTTGTCGTGTCGCCTTGCAGTAGTACTGTCAGCGGGCGGTTGTCCATCCTGGTGGATAATGTCATGTGGCGGCGGAAATGTGTTGAAGAGATGTCGATGAAGACCACAGATGATGTAGACCTTGCAATGAATTGTATCGGCGATGTAGTGGCAGCAGACATGATGTAGTGTGTCGTTTGAAGACGTCCCTTGTGACGATGATGGTGTCGATGTCTTGTTGTCGGGGAAGTCGATGAAGTAGTGTTCCACACCGGCCTGGCGTGTGGTTGACATTGATGTCTCTTTCTGTAGATGTGGTCGACGATGATCTGGGTTGGTAGGCGGCGTAGTCATACAGCTTGATATTTGTGGTTCGGCCCTTGTGTAATTCCCGCTCGGTGATTTTTGGTGCAGCTTGTGCAGAGTTGATGTCGGTTCCGTTGTACGCGTAGAGTCGTGATCGGCAACGGCTTGCTGGATCGGTCGTCGCGTGCGAGCATACGCACGTGGAATTTGGAGTAGATGGCCTGTGGACGTGGCGGCCGTGCGTCACCGCGCCTCAGGCTCAAACCCTCCACAACGCATCCATGGTGCAGCACACATCAGGTAGCTGCGCGTGTCTTCATGTAGTCAGTAGACAGCTTGGAGTGCTCCGCGCGTGGAGCCGCGCATGAGTAGGGCTAGAGTTCCGGAGGCTCTGAAGATGTCGACATAAACTCGGGAGTTGCAGCGGCGCTCAGCGGCGTTCCCAACTCCATCGAGTGGTTGTGTTAAATATAAGATGTAAATATAAATAAAAGTAAATATGATACGCAATACGGTAAAGTAAATAACAACGCAATAAAGTAAATATGCTATGATAATGATATTTTTGAGTTTTAGTTGTGTATGCAAAGAAGTAAATATATTTTTGTATTTTCGTAATAATTTAATGCTAAAATAAAAATGCATGCAAAAGTGTTGGAAAGTTGTTTCTTATGGTTTAAATTATACCGGGGTTCATGGGTTCACTTGCCTACTCTCTCGTTGAATTGTGCTGGCATTAAGCGCAATGCGGATGACCGAAACGTTGACATAATTTTTATTATATTACTTGATAATATTCATATGGACATCACATTCTAATTTAAAGCATCTTACTTATACTCCACTAGAAGGAATAAACTTCAAGCATCTAGTATTAAGAACTAACAGAGTATAGCCTTAGGTACATCACTAGTCCAAAAATGGACATCAATACCGGTTCCAGAGGGGCATTTGTACCGGAAATCAAACCGGTACAAAAGATTCGGGACAAAAGCCCCCCTCTTTGGTACCGGTTCCTTACAAACCGGTATTAAAGGGGCCTCCACGTTGGCTCCAGGAGAGTGCAGGGCTAGGGACCTTTGGTACCGGTTTGTAACACGAACCGGTACCAAAGGAATTCAGGGTTTAGGGTTTTAGGAGGGGTTTAGGGGTATCGGACCATTTCATCGTACGAGGATCGCGTCGATGCGCCAGAAACGTGTTTGGATTTAGGAGTACATGAAGATCAAGGTAATGCATATCAACTTGGTGCATATAATATAACACATGTAATTGCATAAGATCGCAAATTAAGTAGTACATGCATGAAGATCGATCTTCATGCATAGTGGTACTCTCCGAGGCATACTATCTATTACATGTAGCATAGTGGTACTCTCCGAGTCAAGCTATATATTACATGTAGATCTTCATTCATAGTGGTACTCTGCGAAGTTAGGTATGACGTCCTGAAGGAAAAATCCTGCCAATTCCTCGCCAATTGCTTTGAAGCGGTGCTCGATTGGGAGCCTGTCACGCTTTCTTGCCAACTGTACAAGAATAAGATTCAAATGAATACATGAGCTATGTATATATATATATATATATCAAATCACAATCAAACAATTATGACTGAAACTTAGCACAAGTTATGGTAACAAAATAAATTTGTGAATATTGTTTTCGTACCTCTCTATTCCTTTGATTATTCGTTCTCTCGCTGACAATCTTATGGATGTTCTCGCAAACATAGTATCCACATAGATTAGTCCCCTCAGGTTGTTTTGCGCATTTCTGTACAAGAATATAATTCAATCAAATAATAATCAAGTATGATAAAGGTGTGTGGACCTAGGTAGTAGTACTTACTTTGTTCGCACGCCATATCAGCTTCGGTTTCCATCCACCGGTCGGATCTTCCTGGATGAACGTTTGCCATACGCTGCCCGATAAAAGAAAATGCATAAAAGAGTTATTAATTTGTTGATATCAGGAAATTAACGAAAAAACCGATAAGAATTAAAATTACTTTTTGAGCATATCAAAAGCCGACTTGTATAGTATAGGCTCTTTGGTTAGTGAGTCATAGACTTCAACATCTCCATCGTACATTTTAATGACGATAAGAATAAAGTGGAACCTGCGCACGTTTAAATATGCAGTGTCATAGATATAAGTCATCAGTTAAAATTTTAACATATGGTGAGCAAAATAGAATGTGTTATAAGACAGTTACACTTACTTGAAGTTGTAAGGCCAAAGTATTATCTTTTTGTCACGTTGTCGCTTCAAAAACCTTAGCAAAGTCTCTGGTGTATCCTTGTTAAAGATGGGATCTTCTATGGTTTTTTCATGCATTGTATCTGGGTCAATGAACCCAATGTCCGTGATTTCATCCCTTTTGCATTCGAGCTTCTTCGATCTGCATAATATAGCGCACAAAAGATTAAATTGAGGATAATTTGCAGACAAAGAATGAGCTGAGCTAAAGACTTCTCAAATTATATTAATAAATCACTTACAGACAATAGCAACTGATGATAGATTTGTCGATGGCCCGGAGATTATATAACTGAAAAAGTTCGAGGAAGTCAACGCTCACAGAGTATTCTTGGAAGTAGTGCTCATCCTTAACTCGCACCATGATATAATCAATCCCTCTCTTTGTGGCATTAGTGTACCACGCATTCAAATTACGCATACATGTTGGTAGCGACCTGATATTCTCGACCAGATCTTTCCCTTGAACAAATTGATATACTACTTCAGCGATGGGGTAATCAATTGTGTTTTGTCGAGAACTTTCAACGGCCTTCTCGTCAAACACCTTGAGAGGGGGGACCGATTGAACGGGTTGTTCTCCGAGCTGGTACACTTGTTTCCTAGTTTTCGCCGAGACCACCGATTGATTGGGTTTTTTCACCTCTACCATAGCGTCATACGACTTTTCAATAGAACGCCTATAGTTAGATGGCGGCGATGGTGGAGGGTCATATAGATTCTCAACGGTACGAATAACTTTCACCGGATCTAGAGTCTTCTCAAAAGGTATCTCTGGCACTTTCTTAGCAAAATGTTTTGCCACCTCGGACTTAGAGATTTCGCTGCATTCCTCGATAGTTCTTTCCCAAGGTAACTTCTCGATAGGCGGTAGTGGTTTCTCCTTTCTAGGTCTCTTCCTAGGCGGCGTACCGTTCCGCTTAAAAAACGCAGTCTTACGCGGAGGATCTCGAGATGGTGGACTCGCGCTGGGGTCCCTCACCGGTAGGTGTGGACTTTGCTGCTCATGTGGACTGCTACCAGGCAGAGTCGATGGCCATTGCTGCTCATGTGGAATTTGCTGCTCATGTGGACTGCTACGAGGAGGAGTCGGTGGCCTTGGCAAAAGGACGATGTATTTCTTGGACCATATGGCGAAACCGCGCTTGACATCGGCCAGTGTCTTCTCTTCGTCACCTCCAGGAAAATCAAGCTCCATTGTTTCAAAACCCGGAACAACGTCATCCACCCCGACATGAACACAGCCAGTTGGAATGGGCATATGATGGTGCGTTGCTCCATCTTCATTTGGGTAAACATAGCCGACCGCCACCTTAACGGACACGTTCCTCATTTGCACATGTAGCTCGCAATCTGTCTTCTCCGTGACATAATCCACGGGGTAGCTTCCTGCACATTCAAGATGCGAGAAACCCACACTGCTTCTTCGCTGAGATGGGGCGGCATCGGCTTGAGGATCTTGTATAAACAGCGGCTGATCAGGTGCCCTCTGATTTTGCTCAAGCACCTCCACCCTATTTATCAATTCCGCTAACCTGTCTAAGTCCTGCTTCTTCTTTCTCGAACGGCTTCTATAAGTGTCAGCGCACTCCGGCCATGTTTCCTTCATGGTGACACCTGGGAGGGCTCGTATCCGTCCAACGTGTTCCGCATTCCCAAGAGCGAGTGTCAGCTCGTCATTCTCTCTATCGGGAATGTACTCTCCCTTTCTAACTTTTTCAATTGCATCTATAAGCTGCGTCGTGATTGCATTAACTTTTTCCTTCCATTTTCCCTTTGCAACGATCTGCCCTGTCTTTGGGTCCAACCCTGCCCCATGCGCGAACAACCAGAACTTGGACCGGTCGGGCCAGTCCCATGTCTGTGGAGTGATTCCTGCCTCCATCAGTTTAGCTTCAAATGCTCTCCATTTCGGAATGGCAGTCTTGTAACCACCTGACCCCAAATGATGGAAATGTTCTTTCTTTGAAGCATTTTTCGTATTTGTGACTGATCGGGATACAGCAGTAGAAGATTTCTTATAGCTCTTAAATGCGGGCCAGTGATCTTTTATCTTCACTAGACTTCCTGTGAATACTGGATCTTTATCTGCATATCTGGTCCATAAATTTTTCTTCCAGGTCTGGAATTGTGTGGCCATCCTCTTAAGAGTTCATTCCTTGACTTTCTTCTTCTGGCCTTCCGTCATGTCTTCCGGTAGGCTAAAGTGTGTCAGTAGACTGTCCCAAAGAAAAAGCTTTAGAGTATCATTGACATAACTAGCTTCAGCCTCCGCGTTCTTCGGCTTATGCCACTCTACAATGCTGATCGGTATATGGTCCCTAACAAGAACTCCAGCCTGGTTTATGAATTTACGGCAGTGCTCTTTGGGCTCCACCGGTTGACCACTAGCCTTAAATGCGGTGAGGGCTAACCTACCCTCGCCCTTTAGACGTTGCGTCGGGCCTCGTTGCTTTTTAACAGATTTGCTCGATGATCCAGAAGGCTAAAAGAAAAATGATTCGTTAATAAGTGTAATACAAATAAATCAATGCATCAAGTGATGAACATATAGCCTTGATATACACCTCGCCGAAGTTTGTTAAGGACACTTCGTTGTCTCTTCTTTCTTCAGACTCAAGTCCCTCACCGACATCGTTTAAAAATTGTGAGCCGAAATCATCATCATCTCCATCGGGTTCTCCATTGGGTTCCGGTCCACGGGCACTCTCAAATATCATTTTCTGCACCATTTCTTCTCGCTCCTCATCTCGGATGAAGGTGTCGTCCTCCATCGCTCAATGTCACTACAAAATTAAGTGCAATTATTTGATTAAAAATAGGGCACAAGACTTTTTGCACCGGGGTCAGAACGCGAGATATATGTTGGCAAATCAAAATCAAAATAAGATATATGTTCAAGTATTGGCCCAATTTTCATCAACCACGTTTATCATTCGGATATATATTCCTAGTTTTCATCAACCACGTTTCAAACATCGCATCGGTTTGAAAATAAGTTGACAAATGTTCCCAGTTTTCATAGCAATTATATTGGGAGTGTCTATTGAGCAGCTAGCTGTTTTACAATTCAGAAACAGACATATTTTATAGCCAATGAGCAAATCACAGCTGTAATAAGATGACACAAGTTTTGAAGTTACAATACTACTCAGAAAACCAGGATCAAAGATAAAGTACACAACAGACTCTAACTCGAAAGTTGCTCTCGCGCAAGCATGTGCTGCCCGATTAGATCCTATCTTGCATACACTAGCTTGAAGCCCTGGAAACAGCTCTCGTACGACTCCGCCTCCTTAATCAGTTGCACACCAGCATGGTCTTGGCTGCTCCTATTCTACCAAAGCTCCACCATCACCTGACAATCAGTTTCCAGCGCCACCTGGGTCATGTGATTCTCCTTAGCGAAAATCATCGCATCTCTGCAGGCAAAACCAGACTGATCTTCTTCTCCAGCAAAAGGTCGCCCAAGGAAGGATGCTCACAATAAAAAAGATCAAAGCAAATAAGTTCCATAAATGCACTTTCTGTGGTGGCACTGATCAAAGTTGTACAAACAAGCATCTCGTCTTCGACTTACCGAAAACTAAAAGGAGCAGAAAATCAAAGCCTAAAGGGGCAGGTAACAACTACTGAATAAAACTCCATTATGAATATAAAAACATTTTGATAGACATTATTTTGTTTGCTTGCCGGAACATTCTCACCAGCCAAAAAACCAGTGAAGAAAGGGGAGATCGAAAACCAAAGAGGCAATTGAAGCAGCTCAGAATAATCAAGTGCAGGAAACGGTAAATACATGCAGCAAAGAAGCGGCTACATAAAACATTGACAAATGAACACATGTGAGAATACAATTTGTATTAGTTCTAGACTATTGATTAGTGTAATAATCAGCAACGATAACAAAATGAAGTGCTGAATGGATGCAAAATAAATTTATTTTTGTTCCAAACATAGAAATTATGTGGTGCTTGTTGAGTATTATAGTAAAATGAAGAAATACTAAATGCAAATGAGATAGACATCTCACGTCCCCATCCCGATGTATTAGGATTTTAAAGGAAATCATGGATTGAAAGACCACTGCTTCGCCGCAGCAACGTCCAAAAGCCTCTGGACTCTGCTAAGCTTTGGACAAGCTATTGCTAAATCCAAATCATCACCAGAGAAAGTATTTTTGCTGCTAGATATGTTTCAGGCGACATTTGAAATTCAGTCTGAGGTGAATTTTCTACTGCAGATGTGCAGCCACTGGTAGTATATTCATCTGTTGGATGAAATGCTGTGAATGACACTTTTCATACTTAACATTACCTAGACTAATGTTGTTCCCCACCAGAATGCTTATTACATGCATTGCATATGCTACATGTAGATTTTTCAGCAATAATTGAGAATGTCCCTCTTATTTGTGTGAAAAAATTGCAGTTAGATCTTTACAAAGAAAATGTAGGCTCTAATACACACGAACGAACTGTGATAATTTTATGAAATTACCATTTTAAAACCAATCCATATGATATTTTTGACGTTCAAAATATTCAGGCACATAGTCATATAGATTTAGATTAAAAGATAACATAAACTTGAATCATGAGACTGTAGGTTACCGTCTAAAGGAGCAATACAGGGACATTGCTTTGTATATGCATGCCCTTATTTTTTCAGTTAAATTTGTATATATATACTATCTGTGATAAGTTTAACTTGTAGCTGAGGTTTCGCCCTTGGTGCTTGCAATTAATGTTGATGATTAGGCCCTGAAAAATTTCAGTTCTATACTACCTAAGGACTGAGATTCTTGAAATGTGATAGGTTTTTCTTGTTTCGCTAAACTGGAAAATTAGTATGGGACAATGCCCTCCTTGTCCTTGCTAGTTCATCTGCAGCAATCTTATTTGTCACTGTAGTTGATTAAAGAACAGTGACACTTACATTTTCGGGTTTGTTAATGCATATGCCCCTATTTTTATATATT
The DNA here is from genome assembly GCA_007115705.1 of Dactylis glomerata. Classification (NCBI taxonomy): domain Eukaryota; kingdom Viridiplantae; phylum Streptophyta; class Magnoliopsida; order Poales; family Poaceae; genus Dactylis; species Dactylis glomerata. The sequence continues at coordinate 1,224,320 of QXEO01000477.1, read as the reverse complement.
ATGCACACAAGCGTGTGTCGGGGCAGCATTTGCATGCTATTTGAATTTATAATGTGTATTTTCATTTGTTGGCTTTTGTTAGGTTGAGGTAGTCTTTGCGGGAGATGAATGCTCTGAAAACCGGAAATGTGCAATTAGTTTGGTCAAATGTTTAGCAGGAGCAACAAGAAAGACTCTTGGTGACTTCAAAGACAACATTGCAAAGGAGGGCCCTAAGAGTACGACTACTGACGGGGATGTGCATCCTGTTACCAGCTATGTTGGAAACTATATCAAATTACTTTTTGAGTGAGTGAAATGAATACATTTCTTTAACATAACCTCCATTACAATGCAGTGCATTACAATTAGCAAAAATCTTTCTTTTTAAAACATATATAAATAAATTGATGCAGCTATCAGTCCTCTCTGAAGCTGATCTTTGAAGAATCGAGCAATGGTAATGGAACAAATTCTGGGTTGGTCTCTGAAATCACTGGTCTTGTGCATGCTCTAGAGACCAATTTAGATGTAAAAGCAAAGCAATACAAGGATCTTGCTCTGGGAAATCTATTCTTAATGAATAACATCAGCTATATTGTCAGGTCTATCAGCAGGTATATAAAAGCAAACCTTGGACTGTACGGCCGGGGGCGCGGGAGGAGGCCGGCAGGAGGAGGCCGGCGGGAGGAGGCCGGGGGCGCGGGAGGAGGCCGGCGGGAGGAGGGCGGGGGCGCGTGCGTGCTCCGGCGGCGCGTGCGTGCTCCGGCGGCTGCGCGCTCCGGCTGCGTGCTCCGACGGCGCGTGCGTGTGTTTGGACAGAGAGAGAGGGGATTTGGCGACGGCGCGGGGAAGAAAAAGCCCTAAACGACCTTTCGTACCGGTTGCGGTAAAGAACCGGTACTAAAGGTTACCTTTAGTACCGGTTCGTAATAGAAACCAGTACTAAAGGTAATTACGAAAATTCTTTTCACGATTTTAACCTTTCGTACCGGTTCTTTCCACCAACCGGTACCAAAGGTTTTTTTCTTTTTCTTTTGATTTTTCTGTTGCTTTTTCTGTTGCTTTTTCTTTTGTTGTTTCTTTTGATTTTCGTTTCATTTTTATTTTGCCGTTTCTATTGATTTTTCTTTTGCAGTTTCTTTTGATTTTCATTTTTGCTTAGTTATATTTCATTTTCTATTTTCTTTTGATTATATATGTTTGATTTTATTTTTGATTAGTTATATTTGATTTCCTATTTTCTTTTGATTAGTTATATTTGATTTTCTTTTTGATTACTTATATTTGATTAGTTATATTTGATTTCCTATTTTCTTTTGATTAGTTATGTTTGATTTTTCTGTTGCTTTTTCTGTTGCTTTTCGTTGGATTTTTCTTTTGCTGTTTCTTTTGATTTTCGTTTCATTTTTATTTTGCCGTTTCTATTGATTATTTTTTTGCAGTTTCTTTTGATTTTCATTTTTGCTTAGTTATATTTCATTTTCTATTTTCTTTTGATTATATATGTTTGATTTTATTTTTGATTAGTTATATTTGATTTCCTATTTTCTTTTGATTAGTTATATTTGATTTTCTTTTTGATTACTTATATTTGATTAGTTATATTTGATTTCCTATTTTATTTTGATTATATAAGTGTCGGTTAGCGCGGCGGCACGCTGCGTCCGTGAGAGGAAAAGGGCGGAAAGAAAAAGGCGGAAAGAAAAAGGGCGGGAAAACGATTGAACAGGAAAAGAAGTACATATCTCAACTGAAAATTAAGATACATGGTCGGATTAGGTCACAATCGACCGAGCTTGTTTTCGAATGTTGGAGTGATTCAGTCATAGTCGTACCTAGCCCTATAAACGTCCCCACTGTAGTCGTCGTAGTCGCCGGTGTCATCGTCGCTGGCATCGGGGTCGCGATAGTCGAACCTTGACTGGTGAGCACGCATGGTCTGAGACTGAGGGTAGCGCAGGCGGGGGCCACGGTAGGCCATGACGCTCTGGAGAGTCCGGCCGCGCCACCATAGCCGACGGCCAGCCTCGTTGAAGTTCGAACGAGGCGAGCCGTCCTCCTCGTGCCTGGCAAGCGCACTCTCACGCCGATTGATGAAGAAGTCGGGCTGTAGTCGGGATGCCACTGAGGATTCCTCCGCTGCTCTGGCGTGAGCTCGAAGTAGTAATGGTTCGTGATGGCCATCTGGCGCGCCACACCTACAGGGACAGGAGGGACCGGTACGCCTCCGACGCTCAGCATCCAGCCGGTGGGGACGCGGTAGCCCGGCGGGCAGGGGTACTTTGAGGCGCAAAGCGCCTCCGCCTCCTGGGGGGTTAGAGATACGATGGAAGCCATGGAAGAGAGTGATGAGGTTTGCAGATATGAGTCTAGATGTGATATGTAAATAGAGGCCAAGCCTACATATATATAGTAAAAAATGGCGGGAAGACGGAGGCGGGAAGCGGTGGAAAGCGCGGGAAGAAAATAGGCGGGCACCTTTAGTCCCGGTTTTTGTGTCATCTAACAAAACTGTCGGTGGGATAAGGACGTGTGGGTAACCTTTAGTCCCGGTTGGTGGGTGCAACCGAGACTAAAGATGTCGGCAGGATAAGGACGCGTGGGTGGATGCACTGCTCGATGAGATAAGGACGCGTGGGTGGACACACGATGCCCCTGTCGGAGGAACAAGACAAAGTAGAAGCGGTGCCAAGCGCGGGAAGAAAATAGGCCGGAACGCAGTGGCGCGGGGAACCATCTAACCTTTAGTCCCGGCTGGTGGGTACAACCGGGACTAAAGGTGGTTTTTGTGTCATCTAACAAAACTGTCGATGGGATAAGGACGTGTGGGTAACCTTTAGTCCCGGTTGGTGGGTGCAACCGAGACTAAAGATGTCGGCAGGATAAGGACGCGTGGGTGGATGCACTGCTCGATGAGATAAGGACGCGTGGGTGGACGCACGATGCCCCTGTCGGAGGAACAAGACAAAGTAGAAGCGGTGCCGTGCCTATAAAAGGAGCATCGATACGCCATGGCAAGCAGCTCAACAAGCCAACCTAGAAGGTAGGGAGAGTTTCATTCCCATGGATGGAGGACAGGGTTGGGAAATCTCCCGTGGCGGAGTTTCTCGAAGATGTCGTTGGTGCTCACGCCCTACGGCATCTAACAAAAATTTCCCTCATACAATAACATCATTACACAAAAATCCATATTGAGATACACAAGTTATGATCCCTATCTAGTCTTCTGAGTTTTTTTCTTGTGTTTCCCTTTCTTCTGATTGCGATGCAGCCATGGACAATCTTCATTATTTAAAATGATGCTTGGGTCAGTTTTCACCTTGAAGGGTGGAATATCATCAAACTTATTATAATCTTCTGACATGTCTGTCTTGTCCTCTACTCCTACGATGTTTCTTTTTCCTGAAAGAACTATGTGGCGCTTTGGCTCATCGTATGATGTGTCCTCTTGCCTTTCTTTTCTTTTTTTCGGTTTGGTAGACATGTCCTTCACATAAAAAACCTGAGCCACTTCACTGGCTAGGACGAATTGTTCGGTGTCGTACCCTAGATTCTTGAGATCCACTGTAGTCATTCCGTACTGCGGGTCTACCTGTACCCCGTTTTTCAGGTTAAACCGTTTGCACCGGAATAAAGGGACCTTGAAATTAGGTCCATAGTCAAGTTCCCATATCTCCTCTATGTACCCATAATATGTGACCTTCTTCCCATTGTCCTCTGCTGCATCAAAGCGGACACCACTGTTTTGGTTGGTGCTCTTTTTATCGTGGGCGAATGTGTAAAATGTATTCCCATTTATCTCGTACCCTTGAAATGTCGATATAGTCGAAGATGGTTGCTTGGCCAACAAGTATAGCTGTTCTTCATCAGTGACATTCATGAGCCGTGTTTGCAACCAACCGCCGAAAGTCTTCATGTGTTCTCCATCAATCCAATCTTCACGTTGCTCCGGGTATTCAGAGCGTAAAATATTCTTGTGTTCCACTTTGTACGGAGCCACCAAGCTGGAATTATATAGAATTGTGTAGTGTGCTTGAGTGAAAGAATGTCCGTCCATACACATTGTTGCTTTCTTTCCTAGCGTGCCTTTTCCACGCAGTCTCCCCTCATAGCGCGATTCAGGAACACCGATCGGCTTAAGGTCAGGAATAAAGTCAACACAAAACTCAATGACCTCCTCTGTTCCATAGCCCTTGGAGATGCTTCCTTCTGGCCTAGCACGGTTATGAACGTATTTCTTTAAGACTCCCATGAATCTCTCAAAGGGGAACATGTTGTGTAGAAATACAGGACCGAGAACACTAATCTCTTCGACCAGGTGAACGAGGAGATGCGTCATAATATTGAAGAAGGATGGTGGGAATACCAACTCGAAGCTGACTAGACATTGCACCACATCCTTCTGTAAATTTTGTAGAGTTAGTGGATTGATCACCTTCTGAGAAATTGCATTGAGGAACGCACATAGCTTCACAATGGGTACTCGAACATTTTCTGATAGAAGCCCTCTCAATGCAACCGGAAGTAATTGTGTCATAATCACGTGGCAGTCATGAGACTTTAGGTTTTGAAACTTTTTCTCTGACATGTTTATTATTCCCTTTATATTCGATGAGAAGCCAGACGGGACCTTGATGCTACTCAGGACTTCAAAAAAGATCTCCTTCTCTTCTTTGGTAAGAGCGTAGCTGGCAGTACCTTGATACTTCTCTGGATTCAGGTTGTTTCCTTCGTGGATACATTGCTGGTCGTGCCGTGCATCCGGTGTATCTTTTGTCTTCCCATACACGCCCAAGAAGTTTAGCAGGTTCACGCAAAGATTTTTCGTCACGTGCATCACGTCGATTGCAGAGTGAACCTCTAGGATTTTCCAGTAGGGTAGCTCCCAAAATATAGACATCTTCTTCCACATGGGTACATGTCCGTCAACATCATGCGGAACAGATTGTCCACCAGGACCCTTTCCAAAGATCACTTTTAAATCCTTGACCATATCATATATAACATCCCCAGTAGGGCGGGTAGGATTCATTCGGTCTTCTGCCTCACCTCTGAAATGCTTTCCTCTCTTTCTTACTTGATGTTGTTTTGGAAGAAATCGACGATGCCCCATGTACACATTCTTGTTTCTCAAATATATACTGTCAGTCTCACCTAAACAGTGTGTGCATGCATTGTATCCCTTGTTTGACTGTCCTGAAATGTTACTAAGAGCAGGCCAATCATTGATGGTTACAAACAACAACGCTCGTAGGTTAAATTCCTTTTGTTCGTGCTCATCCCAAATAGGTACACCTTCTTCACGCCACAACTGTAAAAGTTCTTCAACCAATGGCCTCAGGTACACATCAATGTCGTTGCCGGGTTACCTCGGGCCTTGGATGAGCACTGGCATCATAATAAACTTCCGCTTCAGGCACAACCAAGGAGGAAGGTTATAGATACATAGAGTCACTGGCCAGGTGCTATGACTGGAGCTCTGCTCCCCGAAAGGATTAAAGCCATCTATACTTAGACCAAATCTTAAGTTCCTTGCGTCATCTGAAAATGACTTGTACTTTCTATCGATTTTTCTCCACTGCGATCCGTCAGCGGGGTGTCTCAGCATCACATCTTTCTTACGGTCCTCTTTGTGCCATCGCAACAACTTGGCATGCTCTTTGTTTTGGAACAAACGTTTCAACCGTGGTATTATAGGAGCATACCACATCACCTTCGCAGGAACCTTCTTCCTGTGGGTGGACTCGCCCTCAACATCGCCAGGGTCATCTCGCCTGATCTTATACCTCAATGCAGCACATACCGGGCATGCATTCAAATTCTCGTACTCCCCGCGGTAGAGGATGCAGTCATTGATGCATGCATGTATCTTCTGCACCTCTAATCCTAGAGGGCAGACAACCTTCTTTGCTTCGTACGTACTAGAGGGCAATACGTTCTCCCCTGGAAGCATCTTCTTTATTATTTTCAGCAACTTTTCAAATCCCTTGTCAGAAGTACCATTCTCTGCCTTCCATTGCAGCAATTCCAGTGTGGTACCCAATTTTTTCTGGCCATCTTCGCAATTTGGGTACAACAGTTTGTTGTGATCCTCTAACATTTTCTCCAACTTCAACCTCTCCTTTTCACTTCCGCAGTTTATCTTCGCATCAAGAATGGCCCGACCCAAATCGTCATCGGGGTCATCAAAAATGGGCTCATCAAAAATGGGCGCTTCTTCAGCTTCGTCTTCCCCCATACTACTATCACCGTCTTCAGTGAATATAGGATAGTTGTCACTATCCTCTTCTTCTTCGTTGCCTTCCATTATAACCCCTCTTTCTCCGTGCTTGGTCCAACAATTATAGCTGGGCATGAAACCATTCTCAAGCAGGTGGAAGTGAAGGGTCTTTGAGGTAGAGTAATCCTTCGTATTCCTACAGGAACTACATGGACAATAAATGAAACCATTCGGCCGCCTGTTTGCCTCCGCCACGTTGAGAAAATAATGCATGCCAGTAATGAAGTCGGGATGGCATCGGTCACCGTACATCCATTGTCGATTCATCTGCATTATATAAGTATATCAAAAATCATTAATTACACAACATCATGGATATATGAGTGACCAACTTAATTAATATTCAAGTTCATCACATAAAACTAAGTTTTTTTTATTAAAAAAAAGAGGCTCACCGAGGTGGTACAGTGCCGGCTAGGGGAAGACGCTGGCGATCGACGGCGGTGAGGACGGGGACGATACTAAAACCTACAAATCATACTTTAATTTGAGCTCAATTGCATACAAAAAGAATGAAATCCCTAACTTAGGCATTTCATCAAACACCTTGCTAGCACTAGAAAAATAATACGAGTTAAACTAGCAAAGAAATGAGCTAAATTAGGAACGCCGGAAGAAAGGATGATATTGCTAACCCTTAGATAGATGGGTGCCGTCAATCTTGATAAAATGGTGGATAAAAATGAAGATTTATTGGAGTGTGAGAGGTGCAAAATGTTTGGAAATGTGAGAGAGAAGAAGGGAAAATGAGATGCAGGGATGATCGGGCGCCTGAAGAAATAGGGCAGGGGCCCTTTAGTACCGGTTCTTTAGATGAACCGGTACTAAAGGTTCAGCTCTGGCCCACTAAAACCCTTTCGTACCGGTTCGTAGTATGAACCGGTACAAAAGGACCTCATCGAACCGGTACTGATGTTGCTCGTGCGGCTGGGCAAATGAACCGGTACTAATGCAACCTTTAGTACCGGTTCATACGGGAACCGGTACTAAAGGCTTAGACCGATGCCCATTTTTCTACTAGTGCATTGACTGATGTTGAACAACAAATATGCTACCACTTGAACATATTACGATAAAAACTGTGTCTATGAATGTCACTCGGGATTTTCAACTGTCACTAAGAAATATAACACATGCATTCTTTTTATCCTTAGCAAAAATAACCGTGGAAGAAGGTACACGATCCTAGCAGATAAATGAATATTGTCATCTATTCAATCACTATTACCTAGTTATCTCACCAATACACACCATACTCCTCATGTCCTCGCATACATGTTGGATCAGAACAAGTAATAAAGAACAGAGTGATAATATGCATCTGCTCATACATCAAGAACATAATAACATATCATATCTCATCAATCATCCAATAATATTAAGATTCACCACATAGAAATTGCATACTATGCATCATAATCATGTTGGGTTGCTCATATGATGTCTAAATAATGAAGTACATGAGAGAAATAGGACAAGCTACTACCACAAACCTGTAGTACACAGGTGGACTACTCCCTCTTCATGGCGGTGATGAAGGTGTTGACGTTGGAGAGGGTGGAGAAGCGACCGGGGGTGACTCCGGCCACGTTTCCCCCTCCAGTCTTCGCTAAAACAGCATATGTTTCTGTGTTTCGTGTTTCTCTGCCGCCCCATTTCGCGATCGTCGAGGGAGGTCTTTATATCAAAAACAAAACGGTATGCACGGTGGTACCTACACACCCCTCCTTTAACTTTTGATTCAAAATGTATTAACCAATTTTAGCTTGGTTTTCTAGTAGAACATGAAATACTGCTGTGTAAAAGTGGTTTCAAATTTTTTGTATGATTTTTTTTGGTCAAAGTCAACCCAAAAAACAAAAAGTCAACGAAAAATCTATTTTTGAGTTGACTTTGATGAAAAAAAATTCAAATCAAAATTCTGAAACCACTTTTGTACACCAGAATCTCGTGCTCTACTAGGAAAATAAACTAAAAATGGGTTAATATGTCTTGAATAAAAATTTGAAAGGGGGTGTGTAGGTACCCAGGTGAGTACTGAATCCACTCTCGTCTTTATATAGGTGTTTTTCAGTCAGGCTGAGCATCTGGAGATGAAGATGGACGGCATCGGAGGTCCGAGGCTCAAACGAGCATGGGTGGCGCGGGCCTCGTGGCATGAAAATTAAGAGGTGAGGAAAGACTAAAGAGTGCAACGATGATAAATGAATACTTCATATCGCGATAAACAACAAAGAAGGAGATGAAAAGCCTTTGATCTAGAAAAATATGATGCATGAAAATTAAGAGGTGAGGAAAGACTAAAGAGTGCAACGGCGGTGAAGAAATATCACACGGACACTTACCAATTCCAGTCTCCAGCCCCTAGTGTAGCCTGTTGACAAGAGAACTCCAACCTCCTTCGTCCCGGCTCCTAGAATGGCTGTACTATGGTGGAGACTGGAGAATGATCTGGTCTAGAGGGTGGCGGTGCGCCTATTTGTAAGGGTTCAATTTTGTATTACAAAACTAGACATGCTCAGTTCACAAATTTTACATGTACTCTGCTCCTCTCGCAGCATGTGCACAAGTACTATAGCTGTTCAGCACACCATTTGTGAATGAACTGTCCACCAGTACTCTCTTACACGTACGTGGTATTGACATGCAATGATAGACACGCAGTAAAAACATGTTTATCAATTATGATGATAGATGGCCAGCGAATAGTTAGATCCTGAACAGTGGGCGTCGATAGGGGCGGAGCTCCCCTTAGGGCTGCCCTACCTTGAGTTTTAATAAAAACTATATATATGTAGGTATTTTCTTATATGTAATTTTTTTTGCTATTTCTGCTAAGTCAAGCGGACTTTCTAGTCGCATCAGAGCTCGGATTTAGATGATTAAATAGGCAAATGAAAGCTTTGGAAATGACCCACAACTTTTATGTTTTGATTTATTTTATTTGACATCATCTTTGGAAAGACTTTTGATGATTTCTAAGAACTGTCTTGGGTGGGAGAAAATTTGAGAGACTTCGAATTTCACCGCAATGAGAGGCTACTTCCTACTTTGTCTAATATCCATCGAACACATCAAAGTGTAAAAGACAAACTCGTTCACTATTATAACTATTAATATATTAGTCCTAATAAATATAATAAAAATTGTCAAGTATCATAAATAATAGCATAACAAGCTTCAAAATACATAGATATGTTTATTATCGGTGCATTCATAGGTTCTACTTCTGTTTAAATATATTGCTATTACCTTGTGGTAAATAATACAGCTATTGAAAGAAGCGACTTTTACTTTGCGTTATGCAATCAAATGTTGATTGAAAACATTTAACAACCGACAAAACTAAATTTCATACAATACAAATATAGGGTGGGGGGCATCTGCCCCCCCCCCCCCTACCCCATCCCCACCCCTGCAGTTCTATAGTTAAATAATGATATATGTCTATAAGTTTGCCCTACCGAACTTCTAGAACGTCCTCCGCCAGTGGGAGTCATACTTGCTGACCGGCCCTTGATAGCGAATTATGATGATAGATGGGCAGCGTACTTGCCGGCCGGCACCTGATGTCAAGACATGAAGTGGGTCATGTCCGCTTCTTTCCCTTTTCATTGAGTCCGAGTCTTGCTACTTATTTCGGAGTAAAATCCATCATAGGTCACTGAATTTGAGACTATTACTCATTGTAGTAACTATGCATCGTGATACACGATTTACGGTCCTTAAATACGACATAGTGTTTCGTCCATGGTCATCGGAGCCCATAAAAAAGCACTATATTTGCTAATGTGGCGTTGGGTTGACCAGTCTCTAGCAATCAGAACGGGACCTGACAGGGTCCACCACTTGCCACGTCAGTAAATACGGTTCTCTACGGGCTATGGTTACCATAGATGAAACATTATATTGTATCGTGATCGTAAATTGTGTATTGTGATGTACGATGACCATAACAAGTAATGACCTAAAGCTCAGTGACTTTCATGTCTTTTACTCCTATTTTGCATTTTTCTTAGAGCATCTTCACCAATGCCCCTGGAACTTTATCCGGCAACAGCGCCGGCGTAGGAGTTTTGGGGGCGGCTGTTTTGAGGGTAGTTGTCCACACCGGCGCTCCCAAAATGTGTTACCAAAAAATAAATTGAAAATTAAAAAATGGTTGATTTCATTCAAATGTTTACGAAATTTTACATGATTTGAATGAAAAATCCTAATCTAAGCCCTAACGGAGGTAGCGGTAGAATACGATGTAGTCGCCAGCCGTCGGTGCACCGCTATTGCAGTCATCTCTATCGTTGTCGAACATGGTGTTGATGAAGTTGATGTGGCCATCAACTTCCGGCGGCAAGGACGATATCTTGGATTTGTTGGCATTGTCGACGAGCGACAACAGCCTCGCCGTCTCCATGTCGATGTCAACTGTGGATGCTTGCTGAGAAATGGACGTGGCGATGGCCACGCTGAGCTTCGAGATCTCCTTCGAATCATCGGCGGTGTGCAACTCCGCCTCCATTTGGTGGTGCGAGCGCTAGTACTCGTCCTGCCTACGACGGTACCTCCGGCTCGACCTTCGGGCGAGGGAGCGAGGGACCGCTGGTGTCGCGGGAGAATGAAGAGCCGCGTCATGAGACTCTGGTTGTGGCCGCCAGGATGAGCATGAGGACCCCGAGCACAACGAGGCAGAGGTGGTACATCGCGGCGTGCTCCGCGTAGGATGAGGTGCGTGTTGGGCCAGTGCTAGTGCGATATAGCCAACGCGGGTGAGGACGTTGTCTACGTCCTTCCCCTTCCAGAAATGGTGGCGGTCACGCTTGTTGAACGGGTCGCTGCCATGGTAACGGTGGATGTCATCCTTGCACTCCTCCGTCAGCCTGGCCGTCTAGAGCGTACTATTATGCCCTCAGCTGGGGTCGACCGCCTCGTACTGGATAGCACATGTGGAAAATATTGTATCCCTAATTCTGTGTTGTATTGTTTGAACTCTTGTGGGGTATATATAAAAGTACACGGGGTAGGTAAAGACTTAGAGTACAAGTAATGTAGAGTCCTAGTCTAATACTAACTCCTACGTGTACTCATTCTATACTTCTAACATTCCCCCTCAGTCGTAGTGGCAGTAAAGCGGACGATTGCGACTGGATTTTAAGTCATGTGTTTCCATCCGTCGTCTTCTCCTCCTTGTCATCATCAACTGCGTCTCTGATGGGTCGGCACCTCTGGTGCCTTCCCGGTCTCTCCTCTCTTCCCCCCCCCCCCCCCCCCCCGCGCAGTCATAGCGGGAGTGGCGTGGACGCAAGTGACGACGCGGATGGCGGACGCTATGGACTGGAGTTCTTGAGTTGCTGTAGACGGTGTTCTTGATGTCGATGTCGAGGTAGCCGATCATGATGTAGCCATGGTCGAGGTTGTCGTGGTCGTTGTAGCCGTAGAGCCGGAGGCGTAAAAAATTGCGGGTTTTTTGTCGGCGGCTGCAGCGTAGCTGCGGCGGTGGCGGGTTTTAGGGCGGCGGCGGCAGGTGTTCTGCGGCGGCGGCGGCAGCGGTTTTGCGGCGGCGGTGGGTTTTTGCGCGGCGGCGGCAGCGATTCTGCGGCGGAGGCAGGTTTTATCGTAGGTGGCGGCAGCGGATCTGCGGCGGCGGTGGCGATCGAAGATTACGGCGGTGGCAGGTTTTTGTCGGCGACAACGAAAGACCACGTAGATATAGACCTTGGCGATGTTTGTGTCAACGATGTAGAACTCTGACAAAAATCATGCTCGTAGCTTGCAGCTTGCTTGATGTAGTTTGGGCTGTTTGGCTCGTTGTAGTTTGGCTTTGATGCGGTGCTGATCTCAATATCGATAAAGATGGCTTGATGTGCTTCCGGTGTCTCAAGCATAAGCCCGCTCGGCGAAGGCGTCCACGCGCGGCGGTCATGTCGAAGAAGTTTGGCGCGTGGGCAGCTGATTGCCTGGACGTCGTGCGTAACGGGCGCATGTAGCTGGCCCGATCTGACTGAAACGCCTGGTGGCATGTGCATGCAAGCACTTGGAGATTTTTCTTTTCGTACCTGTACGCATGCAGTTGTGCGCGTGGAGCTGGAAGGAGACGTTGTGCCTGTCGACGATGATCAGCGGAGACCTGCGCGCGTGGACTCGATGGTATCGCACTCGAGCCGGACGGACGCCGGGTGTTCAGATCGATGCCGTTTCCGCGGGTATGGCAGCTTGCGTCGTCTATATCCGCCGGGATCGCTGACTCCAAGCCGTCGTAAGTACCGATCTTGCACAGATTTGCACCATAAAGTTGGAATCTAGAGGTTTTATTGGTAGCTAAACTGAATCTAATCTAGAAATTGAGGAATTTCGAAAATTTTGGATCTAATCTAATCTATGAACCGATCCGATCATTGATCGAGATCGGGTGCCTCACCCCCGGGAAGAGATCTCCCTGGGGGCGGCGCGATGCGGAAGAGGCTTAGAAACCTAGGATCGGCGTCGTGAGATAAACCGCTCTGATACCATGTGAAAAATATTGTATCCCTAATTCTGTGTTGTATTGTTTGAACTCTTGTGAGGGTATATATAGAAGTACACGGGGGTAGATAAAGACTTAGAATACAAGTAATGTAGAGTCCTAGTCTAATACTAACTCCTACGTGTACCCGTTATATACTTCTAACAGCACACAGATACGCTTCGCGATCAGCCCCTCCAACTCGGCACCGTGTGGCAATGGTAAAATGGTGAGGCCTCCCTTGCTGATGTTCCAGCCGGCGAGCAGGTGCCAATCTACCGGCACGAGGAGGTCATTCTCCACGAACATCGTCGCCTCCTCAATCATGAAGTTGTGCGAACTTCACATTACATACATATATAAGGCCTAATAAAAGAGAGAAGATTTGGTGCACATGGGCACTAGTGCTCACACCACTTTCAAAATTTTGAAGATTTTAAAATCTCATACTTCTATATTTTCAAAAATTATGGCGTTAAATATATAGATAGATATACACAAGAGGAGTGTATGCGAAAAAGTCCCGTAAAAAATACTTTATATTTTAGGAAATATAAAAAAGACAAATCTCTGATAGTACATAGTAGTAAAGTAGTAGTAAAATAATAGATCTTTTTATCAAAAATTTATTTTTTTGTATATCCTAAAATATAAAGTATTTTTTAACGAGATTTTTTTGTATTTGCTCCTCCTATATATATCTTTCTATAGATTTAACGCCATAATTTTTGCAGACATAGAAATGTAAATTTTAGAAATTTTCAAAAAACTAGAAGTGGTGAGATCACCGGTGCCCATGTTCCAAATACACTTTCCGCTAATAAAATTGTAGTAGTTATATATTGAACGCCATCCACGTCACCAGAGGAGATTTCGATGATGTTTTCATCGCCAGCGACGCACTTACAGATGTCTAAAGTCTATGCATCGTCGACAGCTACACCCTCTCCGGAGCCTGATTCTTGATATTGTCGGCAAAATGGTCACAAGAGCCCGACGATGCGTCCATTTCCAAGGATTCTTGCCAGGTGGCCCTCCACCCACCATATGAGCTGAGGTGATTCATCTTCCGACATCATTGTCGCCTCGTCCTTGCTGTCCTTTACAAAAAATTGTAGTCGTCGTTCAAGGATGACCAGCCGGAGTACGAGGGGGGTGGAGTCTGCTTCATGGTCCGACGGCGGGAGGGACCGCTCCTCCTTGCAAACCGGAGAAGCTTGCTCCTCCTCCACCACTGGCGATCCCTGCTTAACAAGACGACACTGCGCCTGTGGATACTGCCAAATGCAAAACGGAATACCAGGAAACAACCTTGAGTACACACTACAAACGAGAATTAATTTATTATTGTATGAGATGGCACCCAGAAAAAGAAACAATGGAAATATCCTAAATGTTGTAAAGATTCTGCACACCATTAATCGGTGCTAAAAATTTGGGATGACATAATACTACGCTGAGAATTTTCTGGGCAAGAGACTGTCGTGTGTGTTGTCAACGTGAAAGAGCCTGCCTAGGCCAAGCACATGGCGGAATTTTTTGGGCCACGATTGTTTCTGACAGCTTTGTGAGCAGCAACAGCACCCCTTTGACCTGCCCAATAGCGAAGGAAAGCAAAATGAGTTTACCCTTGAAACAAGCTTTATTCTAAGTTTTCCAGATTGCTCAGCACACAGATCCCACCCCAACTATGTTTAAATTAAAGCCTACTGAAAGAATTTTAGCTATCCACCAGAATTACTGCGAAACAGGCTTGTGTGCAGTGCACCCCCATGACCGCGCTGATGGTACTCTACATATAATCCACTGCCAGACACGTGAAGAAAAGATAATTAATTGTTTCGTACGGCACGACAAAATCTACAAACGAAGTTGCATTTCCACTTTCTTTTCTTAATATTATCCTAGTAGCAACGGCATTGTGCCAGATTAAACACAACCAGATTTTGACTTTAAGAGGGATTTTTTATATCCAAAGTTGCTTAAAACTTCTATCCACACCAACAGCAGAAAGCTTGTTGTATAGAGAAAACACCAATTTTGTGTACTTCCACCTGAGTTTATCTTGCTCATTATTCAGGGCCACCGCATTGAGAATATTTCTCAGCTGGCGCCACTGAACCTGGATGATGTCTAGACCCATCCATCTTTTAAAACTGAAATTCCAATTCATATCAGCTGCTTTTGCAACCGTAAGATGTTGCTGGTAATAGATATAAAAAATATTAGGAAATTTTTCGTGCAGACAGACACAAACACACCAAGCATCGAACAAGAAATCGGTCGATTTACCATCACCAACTAACATAACTCTCCCACTGAGGTAGATGTTTCACCTTCAAGAGATCTTTGTAAACTGCAAAGTCATTATGTTTTGTTGTAATTCAATTTATACTCTTGCTAATGTCATACTTGGCCTTAACCAGAGTTTGCCATAAACCTTGCCCATTTTCTAATTTCCACCACCATTTGCAAAGGAGACAGTAATTGACAACTTAAGACTCTTGATTCCCACGCCACCTTTTATCCTACGTTTACATATCAAATCCCCTTTGACCAAATAGTCTTTATTTTTGTTACCATTCCCCTCCCAAAAGATCTTTCTAATTATCTTGGTAAGTTTTTCCAAGTTGGGTATTGGGAGTAAGTCCATCGACATATGACAAGGTGCTACTCAAAGAGTATTGTATGAGACAGAACCTCCCACCAATCGAAGAGGAGTTACCAACCCATCCATCTAGTTTCCTTTTTATTTTGCCAGACAAATAGTCCACATTAGCAACATCTAATCTCGAACCACAAACTGGCACCCCCTAGGTATTTGTTAGGCCAGTCACCAAGTTGATAACCAAAGAATATCAGAGTACATGACCTTTTTATCATCATCATGTAAAACCATCATTACCTCACTCTTAAGAAAGTTTATTTTCAGACCAGACATGGTCTCAAACATGTAGAGGAGAAATTTTAGATGAATGATTTGTTCCATGTCATCTTGCACCAACAAAATTGTATCATCGGTGTACTGAAGGATCACCACACCATTGTCAATAAGATGTGGGACAAGACCAGTGATCAAATTAGCCAACATTGATTGCCTAATCATTTTTGGTAGGCCTTCAGCAATCAAATTTAACAAGAAAGGGGAGAAAGGGTCACACTGCCTTACTCCTTTGTGACTCCCAAAGGTTTGCTTCTAGTATTGTTGATTTTCACAAACAAAGTACCATTTTTAAAATACTATTGATTATTTCACAGCATTCTGCACAAATACCTTTTTGAGACACACACTTAAGCAGATAATCCAAGTCAACCTTATCATATTCCTTTTCTAGGTCCAACTTGAGGACAAAATCCTATTCTTTCCTTATCCTGGCCTCATGCAAAATTTCGTGGAGTGGCATTACCCCATCCATGATGGTTCTTCCCTTAATAAAAGCAGTTTGACAACTGGAAATCAGTTTTCCCATGAAAGGTTCCACTCTAAGGGTGGCAACTTTATTCAGAAGCTTGGCAAAAGATAGATTGGCCTATACTTTAGAATAACATCTCCATCTGGGGTGTTTTGTAGAAGGATGATCATACCAAAGTTGAGTCTGTACATATCCAGATTATGTACCCAAGTGCCAATTATGAAACAGACACATGACATGTTCTTTCGCAGTACTCTAGCACGCTTGATAGAATACAACAGGAATTCCATCAGGGCCCGGAGCTTTGTTTTTTACCATATTATCCAGAGCTATTTTCACCTCTTCCTGAGAGAAGGGTTCATTCAGAGATTGATTACCATCTGCTAATAGTTTTTTCTCATCCAGCCAGATTTCAGCATCCAAAGATATTACATTTCCCTCACCAGGCCCAAAAAGGTGTCTGCAATAATCATTTTCATGGTCTAGAAGGGCAGAATTACCCTAAATCACAATATCATCTTTCTTTAGTGAATACAAGATATTTTACAATTTCCTACCATTGGCAATTCTGTGAAAAAGTATTGTTGCCGATGCTCTAGGAGCCACCTCTCACTTGACCTACTGAACCTATATAATTCCTCTTCCTCATATATTTTCATGAGAATAGACTGAATTTCCCCTTTTTGGCATATTGATCACCAGACAAAATATTGTCCTCTTCCATGAGCTCAAGAATTGCCAGCTCACCCATCAGTTCCTTTTTCTTGCGCAACACCTCTAATATTAGCCCCCTTCCTTTTAAACTATCTTTAAGTTTCTTCAATTTAGATTGTATTTTTTCAATACTATCAGTAGCTTTCACAAAGGAATTACAGGGAGTTTTACTATGTCCTGGAAGTCACGATCATGTATCCAATTTTTTCAAACCTGAACTCTCTACTTTTCATATTAGTTTTTTCATCATTGTAAACAATGATGGGATTATGATCATACATGACTCTAGAGATTTTCTTGGCATTAGTTAAAGGGAACAAATTTTCTGTGTCCCCATTGATGAGAATTTTGTCTGGTTTTTCTAAGGTAGGATTAGCCTGATTGTTTGACCAAGTGTATTGTTCCCTCAAGAGTATTAGGTCCCTCAATGCACAGTCACTAATAATTATATTAAAATCATGACAAAAACTATTGACACCAACCTTCTTATTCTTCTCATTGTCAAACCTTAGAATAATGAAATATCCACCAATAATGGCTGGAATATCCAGATTATCATAAATTTCTGAGAGTGATTGGAAGAAGTTCTCCTTATCCTCATTCCTGAGCAGCTCCATAATTTATTATTAACCAGTATTCTCTCTAAGTTTTATTGTCAAAAACTTTTCTTTAACAAAATTTTTTCCACCAAAATAGATGAAACATTAAATTTAGATGATTTAATGCCACATAGGATTCCTCTTGAACATCTCACAGAGGGGGACCAAAGCCAATTATATGCACTGTCCACATCAAACTTTCTCAAAATTGAAATATCAATTAATATTTTCATGGTTTCTTGTAAACTAGTGAATTCAAAATCAAACTCATAAATCAAATCTCTCAAGCAAAAAGAAAAACCTTTCTTCCCAACACCTCTACAATTCATTATAAGACCTATCATTTATATTTGATGTTTTTGTTCCCCATCCTAGGTCCAGTAACAATATCACATAGGGTGATTTGTACTGACCTTTTTAAGGGATTTTGTACCACAGAGGGGTACCCTTTATTTAACCTTTTCTTGCCTAAATTTTTCCTCTAATGTTTCTTACTCCTAGATATAATAGGAGTGAAAACATTCTTTCCATCACTAACTTATTGTGCATGATTTTCCTCCCTAATAGATTGTACATTAACTAGGAAGGTAGGGGCAACTACATGTTCCTCAATCACAAAATTTGACATAGTAGAAGATTTTTTTCCTTGCTAAGTTGTCTCTAGCTATTTCTAAATCCTTAAGCGTATGAATAGTTTCTTAAGGCAACAAAGAAATATCTATGCCAATTTCTAGAGCTTTATCAATAATATCATTATCTTGTAGAACAAAGAAAGAATTATGAGAGAAGGATTTACCTGCATGGTCTCTCTATTTCATGGTGTTGACAACTTTCTCCAGAATGGGCATGGTGGCTGTTCCACTAGCCTGTACCCTAGTACTCCCTCTGGCCGGTTGAGGTTAGAGTTGATCAGGAGTAGGAATAGAAGGAACAAGGTGCTTACCAAAACATGGCCAGCCCTAACGGGACTAGGAGAGGGTTCCATGATTTGCACTAAAGAGGAGTGCAATTGTTGGGCTTCACTAGTCTCAGAGGAGACTATTGCCTTTTGGGATGATTCAAAGTTAGTTTAAAGGGTTGACTAATGGGAGATTCTACCATAGGATCAAGCTGTGCTCCAGGAATCCTCTCCAACTGTTGCTTCCTCATATGTCATTTGTCACTTCTACTCTCCAAGAGCTGCCTGAGAAATTCTTCATAGGTCAACTCATTCTGCAAAGGTTCATCAGGCTTTTCTACCACACTAGCTGTGATTTTGGACTTGGCCCAATACTCAAGATACCAAAGGTAATGATCCATAGCAGGAGCCACTATTGTGTTACTAGTTGAAGTATCCATATTCCGACTTTTTGGATTGCCATACTTAAGCTTCATTGTTCATTTGCCAAAGAGTATTCCTCATCACCGCTGTCACCATCCCCTCATACTATATCTTCAGCAGCTTTGCGTTGGCCTCTACTGTCAGCTTCAGGAGTAGGCCGCTGGACTTGCAATTGTTGGGTCAAATTAGAATTCTAGTAAGATTTTCTGGCATCTCTTGTAAATCCTCCAGGTGCGGAATGGTGACCTGCATTCCTGCCACTAGCACCTGAGTTGTCAAGCCTTGTTCTTTTTTGAGTGTGACAAGTAGAAGTAATTCTTTCCACCTTTGGTCTATTCTGACCAATTTGTTCCACGTGCATCTAATTGCCTCTACCTGTGGCCTTCCTCTTGGAATTTCCCTTGTAAACTCAAGATCATAGAAACTTGCACCAATGTTAATATTAGGAACAACAGGAGGTAGTAATCCAACATTTAGATTCCCAATTTGAATTTTTGATGTAATCAACATTGTTCAGGCTATGTTTGTCAACAGCAAGTGTCCTCCCCACACTAATGCCAACATATATGGCTACTAGACAATTTCTGTTGTCTAGAGGAGTTCCGCTCACTTGAAACCATGCCACATCTAATTCACTAGTGGATCCATAACCAAGAACCAGTGATTGACCTGAATAACAACATTCTGGACA
Organism: Dactylis glomerata; assembly: GCA_007115705.1. Classification (NCBI taxonomy): domain Eukaryota; kingdom Viridiplantae; phylum Streptophyta; class Magnoliopsida; order Poales; family Poaceae; genus Dactylis; species Dactylis glomerata. The sequence continues at coordinate 1,204,824 of QXEO01000477.1, read as the reverse complement.
GTTCTCAAATTAGTTCTACCAAAATGAACGCAAGCATCGATATCCCTTGAACTAGGAAACCTTTTCAGAAATCTCCCAGCAGACATAGGTTTGGCATACCACCTCCAAGTACAACGATTCCCATCCCACTGAGTGAATTTATTCACGATTTGATTCGCCGAAGCATCCCCTTCCACCACTTCAACAACAGCTCGAAAAATCTCATTGCGCGGAGCAGCATTCCTAATGATCGGGATGATGAAAAACCCATTGCCTGGAACAGCAGCATCCACAGAGGGAGTTGCAACTTCCCAAGGTTGAGGCTCATAAAACACAAACTTATTTTCATGTACATCTCCACATGTGAGGCAAATTTCCCCAGCCTCTAAAGTTTGGTTCCTATTCTCTCTGAATTAAACATTGCAAGATTGATTGTATAGCTCTCCCGGCGTACCTCGGGAGACAGATTATGTTGTCTCAGATTTTCCTGTGCCACGGGATTTCTAAGATTAATATTAGAAGCAACAACAGATGAGCCACCGGGAACTTCCTGGCACCGATTATCCCGACGAGCATTGTTTGATGAGTTATCGGAATCTTCCTTCCGTATCTGAGGACAATGAGGCCAACGATCGCTGTTGCCCAAATTTGTGTCTGCCCTCAACGCCAATCCAACAGTCCTATCACGAGGAGAAATAGCACCTAGAAGAATCGAATTACCACGTACCTCCCTGGACTCTCTCATGCGAGATCTGTGTTGTCGAAGTTGTTGCCGCGACGATATCCATCATGGTGTATGCCTAGTTGGCATTGCATGAGAATGCATGTTATTAGCTATGTTACTCCCACTATGAGTAGTCTAATCACCGTCTGAAAACACAGAAAAATCAATTTATCACCAGCGCCAACGGATTCGGATGGACGGAGTTGACGAACATCCAGCGCAATTCCTTCTAAATCCAGGAGGACCAATCGACGTGCTGCATGGCGCAGTATCATCAGGCCTCAACCAGCGTACTAGCGGACCCTAATAGGGCGTATATGTCACGGCCTAACGTGTCGAGATGGGTGATCCAGGCCATGGCGGCCAGAGGGGCGCCATCGATGTTATCGAAACGGAAGGTGGTGCGGAAGGAAAGACTTGGAAGCCATCCTTCGTTCTGAAATACCAGACCCCCAAGGAAAGAAAAATGGTCAAGATATGATAAACTAATAACGCGCGAGTGCGGCGTCCCTTTCGACCGATTGATCTGATTGTCGTTTGCTTCGAGCAGTTTCCACGGACTAGCGCAAACGAAACAGGACTGCAGATTCCACGGACGATTTTGCTCGCTGTACTAGTAGTTCGTCATGAAATTAGCAGTGGCGGGTTGGGAGGCGTACGTGTAAGGTAACTGTGTGTCCACCGTTTCTGGAAGATACATACTACTCCCGACATTAATTATTTTTAGAGGACCATCGCCGGCCGGCAGATCAGGCCACCAACGCCGGAGGTGACCCCAACCGCCGCGTCGGCCGAGCCGCCGGCGGCGGGCAAACGAGGAAGTTGCAGTTGGGGCAAGCACTGACGCACTGCTTCAGCGTGTCGTAACAGGGCTCGTTGGCCAGCCTCGTGCAGCAGTAACACATCCGGTTTGGATCGGCGTCGCACGGAGTGTTGATGCACAGCCCCGCGACATTAACCTCGCTGCCTCCTTCGTCTAGCTCACGACGGCCGCCGCCCGATCCATCGACCTCATCGGTACCTTCATCAGCAATTGTAGATTGCATTTCATCAGAATATACATGTAAAAAAAGAAGATTGTGTAGAGCTGCGGGGTATTCTTTTTGGAAGAAAGACAAAACATATGGAGTACCATGTGCGGAGATCGCGTGGCATCCAACGAGGACGAGGAGCAAGATCGTCGATGATGCCTTGGCGTTCATCTGGGCACTGAACTTGGGGCACATGGACATGGTGTTTTCCTGTCGAAAAGCAGCAACTGGTTTTCTCGATCGGAGCCTTACGTATACGCAGTTTATATGTAGCAGCATAGTTTCTAAAACGACGCAAAATACGGAAGATTGTATGGAAGAAAATTAATGGATGGATAGATAGATGGTAGGAAATGATATGCGTGCAATTATTGCCTGATTGCAGGTCTGCAGCTGTACGTAGGATCACCAAGCGAAAATGGATACGGGAAATCACGGGTATGCCAAGATATTATGGTGTTTGTCGAAATTAAATAATTACTCTCTCCGACCCATATTACTCTTCGCTAATACGGACGTATCTATCACTAAAATGTGTCTAGATACATCTATATTAGCGAAGAGTATTACGGGTCGGAGGGAGTATCTTTTTTTCCATCAAACACATCCATACAGTTTTTTTTATGAAACGGGGAAGATGGCGGACACGACTTTTTTTTTGCTCCAAAACAAAAACGTTTTGGGTATATTTTCGATGTTCTACGTGTCCACAAAGTCGTTTCAAGAACAATCCGGATTTTTATTTGATCTATGTAAAAATAATAAAATTTCGTACTAAAATAAGCCTTTTCGTGTGCGCGGTTTTTATCTTTTTTGCGGAGACCACGAAAAATATCCACTCTTCATGAAACTTTGCATGAGCAACGTAGAATGTGGAGATATACATGCTTTCTAAAAAAATTAAGATTTTAAGATGTATTTTCTAGATAAAGGGAGCATATGTATATGGGATTAAAAGTGCATTTTTTAGAAGATAGTTATCTACTTAATTAAGAAGAAGAGTACTATTTGATTAATTAGAGAAAACCGAACAAAACTGAGATACGGGCTCACAACATGCCATCGTGGAACATGACAACCTACAACATGACAGATCGGTAGACCTGTCAACCAACATATAGACTCCAAACTCTGAACAAAGGACAAACAACCATCGAGTTCAGCAAAAGTGCGGCCTCTCTTCCTCATCCCTCACCTCCCCCCCCCCCATCCCTCACCTCTCTTCCTCATCCATGGCGGCGGCGGCGGGTGTTCTCCCTCTCCCCCTTCTTTAATCCTCCAACTAGAAGGCAAGGTGGTGTCCCCAAGATCTCCACTAAGGTATTCTCCCCCAATCCCCCTTCTCTAATCCCCTAGGTTGAATCCTAGTTAGTGATGGATGGATTTGTATGGTAGATTGAAATTGATTGTTTTTTATATATGGAGATGAAATTTTGTATTTTAATGTGGAGTGTGTATGGTCTCCTAGGTAGTGATTGATGAGTGAACCCCTAGTTACATGTATATGTTGGAGATAAAATTTGCTATTTTGTATGAATGCCTTGTAGATGATTTTTGGAGTTGTAATTTGCTAATTAGTATGGATGACATGTAGAGATGAAATTTGGTGATTTCTATGGAATTAGTAGTCCATATTAGTTGGTGCATCATATATTGGTTCATAATATGTTACATATTAAAGTTGACTTGTTTCACACGTGTGCATATATGCTTACATTATAGTCAGATTATATAGGATGGAGGAGTTTAGCAATAAAAGCATTCTCGATGATCAAGTTGATGTTCGTCACCGTGCCTATATGATGACCGAGAAGAAGAAAGTAATTAAAAAAAAACCAAGTACTCAATGTAATATTGGTATGCTTGAATTGATATGTGACACTTAAGCTTGTGTGTGTGCAGATTCTTGGACCATTGTGACTTAGGTACCACCAGATGTCGTCAACACCGATGAACTACGATGAGCGGTACACACCGTACATCCAGAATCTTGGACTTCTACCGTTCATCCATATGGTCACCCGGTCGACATCTCACATGAATCCTGCCGTGATCACCGCGCTTGTCGACCGGTGGAGGCCGTAGACCCATAGTTTTCACCTCTAGACCGGCTAGATGACGGTCACGCTTGAGGACATGGCGATGACACTTGCGCTCCCTTTGCCTTCGCCTTGGCCTTCCTCTTCCTCTCTTCTTCTTCCTTCTCCTCCCTTATAGCACACGCCTCGACAGCCACCCTCTTGAATAGGATCTTGTTCTCCCTCTTTATCCTTGCGGACTCCCTTTCTAGGTACTCTGCATATCGAGCCTCGCGCTCCTTCTTAAGACGCGCTTCTCTTTCTTTCTTCACTTTAAGTTCACATGCGCGCTTCATCTCCTCATACCTCATCGCTTGCCTCCGTAGTTCCCACCTCCTTTCCCGCTCCGCTTCCTCTTTCTCAGCTTCCTCTTTCTTCTTCCTTTTAGCTTCTTCCACTTTTTTGGCCGCATCCTATTCCATCACTCTCCTCCAAGCCTCATTGGAAACATCTTCGTCCTCCTTGTGACCTTGAGTTGAGCTATGTCCCATCCCCTTCACCTTTCTCTCCCTCTCCCTCTCTACTTCCATGTTGCTTAGCCTATCATAGGCTCTCTTCATTATCTCGTCGTACTCACGAATGCTCTTTATTACCCCCTCCGCAAGCTCCTTTTCACGTTGCTCTTCTCTTTCTCTCCTCATTCTTTCGTCACGAATCCTCAATTGTTGCTCATCTTCCATCCTCATTTGTGTTGCCTCTTTCTTCTTCCTCTCGGCCGCATCCATCTCCATGACCTTCCTCCAAGACTCATTGAAGGTCTGATCGCCCTCCTTGTTGGCTTGACTCCCCGCCATACCTACAATAAGAGTGGAGATAAAAGTTAGTAAACACAATTTAGAAAATGTTATCTCAAATTTAGAAATTGTAGAGCACAAAATAGAGGTACATACGGAAACGGTCCTTGTAGATATCCTATCATACTAGTTTGATTTACACCACCCCAGACTCCTCTAAGACCTAGTTGTCTTCCTCTTTGTTGCCTAGGATTACGATAGCTTGGACCAGCTCGGTGGCTTGGACCACCTTGGTGGCTTCGACAATCTCGGTGACTAGGAGCACTTTGTTGGCTTGCAACACTATGTTGGCTACTCCTTTGTTGGCTTGGACCATCTTGGTGGCTTGGACCAGTTTGTTGGCTACTCCTTTGTTGGCTTGGACCATCTTGGTGGCTTGGACCACTTTGTTGGCCACTCCTTTGTTGGCTTGGAACATCTTGGTGGCTTGGACCACCTTGTTGGCTACTCATAGGTTGGCTTGTGTTTGGGTCATTTCTCTTTGTTTTTTTTCCTTTGAGTACATGTCCTAGCATTGTGTCCATTACCATTACACTTTCCACAATGAGATCTATCACATGGCTCTTGAAATTGGTCATTTCCTGATTCTCGCGCACCACCACGACCCCATCCATCCATGTCGCCCCTAAAACGCTTTGTCTGACGTCTTCCACGTTTAACAACCTTCCATGATGGATGGGGCCATAGTTGGATTCCATGATACTCCGGCCACTGTGATTGGTCTAGGTATGGGTTAAATCTAGGAGCCCATGTCTTTTTGGTCGTCGTGATGGAGAACTCTGACTCTCTCATGGTGAGAGGGTGATTGTAGTCCACATGATGCATCTGAGCCGCCGTTAGCAAGTGCGAGCAAGCGAGATGGACCAAAGATGGCCTCGCACATGTGCACTCGCAATTCCTTAGCGAGACCTTGAATGCTCGGCCTCCGTGTTGGACACCGTCGGCTGTGGTTCCTCCAGGCTTGTTCACTTCATAAATGAGCTCTTCGTTATCATAAACGGTGGCAACTTCAAAATCCGCCTTACAGGACTAAAATGTCATCCATTCGTCAACTTTGGGTGGGTACTTGTATTTGTGCTTTTGCGGATTGTCTCCTGCAATCTGCCTATCCGTTTCATCTGAGTACTTCAAAAAATACTCATTCAACTTGTCGAATGTGTATCGTACAATTGCCATCACAGGCAATGCACGGACACCCTTGAGCACCTTGTTGAAGCACTCTGCCATATTGCTTGTCATTTGACCGTACCTCCGTCCATTTCTTCTTGGTGGTTCGGTGGAGGATTCCTAGCATCAACCCGGGAGGCACTCCGGTTCAAGTCCAAATGCAGAGTACCATCAACCTTTTTGGTGGCAAATAACTCAAGAGCCTTGTCAAGAGATTCGGCCACCACCTCCGTGTATGCACCCCAACGTTGCTCGGAGTTGATACGCATTATGTTCCAACGGAAGTGCATGCCAAATCCGGCATTGTGCCTACCCTCCAACTCAACGACATCACTAGGGTCCATCCAATTCAACTCTATCCTAACTTGTTCCAAGACCTCGGCGTACGTAGGAGTACGCTCGAACACCAAGTCAAGCTCATCCGGGTCGGGCTCTATATTGCCTTTCAAATATGCTTCCTTGTCAACATGTTGAACATGAACAATTCTCGCCATACCTATATTTGGTATAACAACAATAAGGTAAAAAATTCAATAAGTACCAATGCCAATATTAACTAACACATCATACTCCCAAACCGCCTAACATAATGAGAAAACCTTAACCCTAACCCTACCATAACAAGAAACCCTAACCTCACAAAACCCTAATCCTAACCTACCAATTGATATGTCTCCAACGTATCCATAATTTTTGATGCTCCATGCTTGTTTTTACACCATTTGCTTAGTGTTTCGTTACACTTTGTGGTGTTTTTATGCATTCTCCGGAACTAACCTATTAACAAGATGCCACAGTGTCAGTCCCTGTTTTCTGCTGTTTTTGTGTTTCAGAAAAGTTACACAGGAAATATTCTCGGAATTGGACGAAACAAAAGCCGAACATCCGGAAATTTACCGAAGCTTCCAGAGAACCGAAGAGAAGACAGAAAGGAGCCAGAGGGCGGCCACACCACCAGGGGGCGCGGCCTGCCCCTGGCCCGCGCCCACCTGTGGTGAGGGTCCCCTGGTCCACCTTTGACGCTGCCCCTTCGCCTATAAAGACCCCCCGACGGGAAAAACCTAAACACCCGATCACTTTCCAGAAACACATCGCGATCCGCCGTCGTCGTCGACCCAAGATCGGGAGGGTCCAGAAGCTCTTCCCGGCACCCTGCCAGAGAGGGGAATTGCCACCGGAGGTCTTCTTCATCGCCATGCTTGCCTCCGGCGCGATGAGCGAGTAGTCTACCTTGGACTATGGGTCCATAGCAGTAGCTAGATGGTTGTCTTCTCCACCATGTGCTTCATGTTTAGATCTCGTGAGCTGCCTTACATGATCGAGACTACCTTTATGTAATTCTACATGTTGTGTTTGTTGGGATCCGATGAATATTGGTGTTATGATTGAGTTGATGTACTGAATTTTATCTTATGTTATCTCTATGTTGTTTATGATCTTGCATGCTCTCCGTTGTTAGTAGCTATCTTGGCCGAGTAGTTGCTAGTGACCCCAAGAGGGGGTATTTATGCTCGATAGTGGGTTCAAGCCTCTATTTAATCTGGGGGAGTGACAGAAACCTCTAAGGTTGTAGATGTGTGATGGCCCACAAGTATAGGGGGTGTATCGTAGTACTTTCGATAAATAAGAGTGTCGAACCCAACGAGGAGCAGAAGGTGTTGACTAGTGGTTTTGATCAAGGTTTCACTGTAAATACTAGCAAACGGGTTTTCAGGGATATTTGGTAATGCAAATAAATAAAGTGCGAGTAAATAAAAGACAGTAGTAATAATTGCAGCAAGTGGCCCAATCCTTTCCAGCGCAAAGGACAAGCCGGTTGTGTAACTTATGATGACCAAACGTTCTCGAGGACACACGGGAGTTTCTGTCAAGAGCTTTCGCTTCATGCCGCTAAATAATCTTTATTGGTTTGATAAGTGTTATGGGGGTGAACCTGTGCTAGCGCACTACCCTTACTATGATAAATACACACTTGTGATTATACCCCTTGCAAGCATCCACAAATACAAGAAAGTAATTAAGATAAATCTAACCATAGCCTTAAACTCTAAGATCCTACGCTCCCTGGTGCAATAGTTTCCCAATGGAGGTTTAGGTTTCTGTCACTCCAGCAACCCCACATTTGGTAGCCAAATACACAATGCATCTCACTAGGCCCATAAATGGTGAAGTATCTTGTAGTCGACGTTCACATGACACCACAAGTGAAATAACACCACAACAAATAAATATCAAACCATTAAATATTACTCAACAATAATTCACTACTAACATCTTGACTTCTCCCATGTCCTCAAGAACTAAACGGACTACTCACAAGACATCATATGGATCATGATCAGAGGTGAAATAATGGTAAATAACAATCTAAACATAAACCTTCATTCAACGGTTCCACTCAATAGCATCAACCACAAGAGTAATCAACACCGGGAAAGTTTCCCCTAAGAATTTAACAAGATCTAACTCAAGATGTTACAGCGGGATGGCGTGGTGATGGTGAAGATGAAGGTGCTGGTGATGGAGATGATGATGATGATGATCCCGATGAAGTCCGGTGCGATGGTGATGACGATGGCGACGATCTCCCCTCTCCGGGAAGGAATTTCCCCGACAGATTTCTGCCTGCCGGAGAGCTTTTCACTCTCTGGTGTTTTCTGCCCCGCAGAGGCGGCGGTGTCTATCTCTCAGCCCCCCCCCCTTGACTTAGGTTTTCAAGGACGATGAAATATGCGAAGGGGCGATGGCAGAAGTGGGCCAGGGGGCTCTCACCACAGGTGGGCGCGGCCAGGGGCTAGGCCGCGCCCCCTGGTAGTGAGGCTGCACTGTGGCCCCTCTCGCCTTCTCCTTCTGGCTTCTTCAGTCTTCTGGGAAAATATAATTTTCTGGTATTTTTCTGGAATTTTCCTGATCTTCAAAATATGGTGCCTTGACGGTCCTTTTTCCAGCAGAATCCTGACTCCGGCAGCAAATCCTCCAATGATTATCAAACATGCAAAAACAGAGGAAACAACATAAGTATCATCTCTAAATATGAAATATATCAATGAATAACAGTAAATTATGATACAAAATAGTGATGCAAAATGGACGTATCAACCCCCCCAAGCTTAGACCTCGCTTGTCCCCAAGCGAAAACTAAACTCGGTAAACATGACCACAGGTTTATGGAGTGAAGTGTCGATAATCAAAATACGGACAAGAAGCATCACATTCACCAAGGCACAAATTATAATAGTCAGCAACTTCCCTTTATATGATATAGACTTGCAATAAGTAAAAGGGAATCACATATAAGGATGCACAAGGTAAACTATAATTGGCAATGGTAAACCTTAGTTCTTGGTTAGAGAACGATGGACAAGCTATTCTTTCTTTTGAACGGGGCCTTTTAAAACAGAGCTAATATAGCAAAAACCATATGCTCAACAAAACTAACTTTTTATATTCATAGAAAGCTTTCAAAGATATATTCCTTCAGACAAAAGCATTGTGCTAATCAAAAGAAGTTAGTAAACATGATTAAACGGATCAACATATGGATGAGTGAAACATAACAACTCAAATGCTTGCTTGAGATAGAGAGGAATAGGTTGACTCAACATAAAAGTAAAAGACAGGCCCTTCACATAGGGAAGCAGGGATTAAACATGTGCTAGAGCTTTTCATTTGTAAAACAGAGGTAAAAGTTATTTTGAGAGGTGGTTGCTTTTGTCAACGACTAGCAACAGAGTTCTTGATATCTTCCATACTAAACAAGTGAGAGCGGTTCCAAGATGTTTGATTAATTGGCACATTGGTGCTCTTTTATAGCTTTGCACTCCTCCCCACCTTTTCCTTTCTCAAACCATGGCTAACCGATTCCATCGGGTGCCCACAAACATTCACATACCATGGAGGAGTGCCTTTTTTCTCTTTTTTTTGAGATTATAATGGTCTGACCAGCTCCCTTGCAAAATTAATGATGAGCAGATGAAGCTGCCTAGTCGAGGGGTACTTAATTTAGTATGGAAGATAACAAACCCATCCACTACGTCCTCATGAGCTAAAAACAGTGGCACAAAATGAGAAGTATTTGAAGGTTTTTGAAAGGTAGCACATGAAAATTTACTTGGAATGGCTTAAAATACCATGCATAGGAATTTATAGTGGACTCTTTGGAAGTGACTTGGTTTTTAGGAATTGGATGCACGAGAAGTATTCCCTCTCAGTACAGGTTTTTGGCTAGCAAGGCTGGGTAGCAAGCATAAGAGTTGCATGAAACAAACATACATATAATAGGAACAATCATGCAAACTTCCTTGAAAGTACAACGATTTTAACTTTGAGAATAATAATGCTTATAAGCCAAACATGAAGGAAAACTAAAGTGATGTAACTACAAGCACTTCTTTCTTCTTTTCTACTCAAACCTCAAGGTAATATTGCTACTGACCAAGCTAAGTTTGCCAAAACCAACTAAATTTACTCATGCTCCCAAAGTGATACTAATACTAATCAACAAGACTAGCCATATAAGAAAGATTGCAAACTAAAATAAAGTGTGCGGAAAGTAAACAATAAAACTTCTCATTCATATTTCATTACCGCAACTCGCACCAAGGGATACATAGATAACCAACTAAGGAGGATACTTCCACATTGCAAACTATTCTATAAGATAACTTCTCTATTCATGATATAACTCTACTTGAAAGGTAAATGAGCAAAAGGTAATGATGTGATACCGCGGCACTCCGCCAAGCTTGGAACAAGCCAAGGGGATGCCTATACCGATGACGAATTACTCCTTTGGCGGTGTTGTGAGTCTTCATCGTTGTCATACTTCCAAGGCAGAGGTCCTCCGTCAAGGAAAGATGTCTTGGTCTCCAATATCCTGAAACTTGCAGTAGCACTCATTTGTTTAAACCTAGCTTCATACTCACAGTTTTGGTTCTGCAAGTCATAGAGTTGTGCTTGCAACTGGTTAGTGGTCTCATGGAGCGAAAAGATGTCCTTCCAGAGTTCTATAGTCTCCTTCTTGTACTTGGTGACAAGCTCTGGATTAATCATATGGATGATGTCCACTTCGCGCTCCGCCATCTTCTTATATTTAAAAACTTCTTGTTCCAGTGCTTCCATCCTGGCTTCAAGACTCCCTTCTCCTTTAGGGACTTGGGCATATTTAATCTGCAACTCCCCATCCTTGAGCGACAACTCCTTCGGATGCATCTTTAGCTCCCTCATGTACGGATTAATGATATCCGCAAAAGAGTTCTCCTCGGACGGACCGGTCGAAGACATTGTAACTCCAAAGCTGAGAACAATCCCTGACAGAAACAGCTCGAAACAAAAACACGACGAGAAAATGATATACAGACCTCGGGTACTCCGGGGGGTTATATAGGCGAAAATTATACATCGAGAGGAAATCACAGGAGGAAACCGAGACGGACACGAGTTCCGGGGTGGACTCACCACAGGGCGGCGCGGCTTGGGGTGGGCCCGCACCCCCTGGTGGTGAGGGGCCACCGGACTCCGTCTCCTGCCCGTTTTCGTCTCGTGATTTTTCATATTTAGCAAAAACAATAAAAATATTAATGGAAATGTCTTTTGTGAACCTTTTCTGACTAGAACTGTTACCTATTCGAAAACGAACTCTGAAGGTTCCTGCATATTGTCCTGGATGAATTCTTCCGGAGAAACTATTTGAATAACATCTACATCTTCATTATAAGAATCTCCAGCAACATAATGTTTGAGTCTTTGCCCATTCACCACTTGTGTAGTGTCATCTTTCAATGAAGCAATCTTTATAGCACCTGAGTGGTATACTTCCACAATAACATATGGTCCTTCCCATTTTCAGAGTAATTTTCCTGCAAAAAATCTGAGATGAGACCTATACAATAGAACTTTCTCACCAACATGAAACTCTCTTTTAAGAATTCTCTTATCATGCCATTGCTTGACTTTCTCTTTGAAAAGTCTGGCATTCTCGTAAGCTTCTTTTCTCCACTCATCTAGAGAACTCAAATCTAACAACCTTTTCTTACCGGCAAGATTAAAATCTCTATTAAGCTCTTTCACTGCCCAAAAAGATTTGTGTTCTAATTCTAAGGGCAAGTGACATGCTTTTCCGTAAACCATTTTATAAGGAGACATGCCCATGGGGTTCTTATAAGCAGTTCTATAAGCCCATAAAGCATTGTTTAACTTGCTAGCCTAGTTTTTCCTAGATCTATTGACACTCTTCTGCAAGATAGACTTGATCTCTCTGTTTGAAAGCTCTACCTGCCCACTAGTTTGGGGATGATAAGCAGAAGCAATTCTATGATTAATGTCATATCTAGCAATAGTTTTTCTAAAACCGCCATGAATAAAATGAGAACCTCCATCAGTCATAAGATATCTAGGCACACCAAACCTAGGAAAAATAACATCCTTAAGCATTTTTAACGAGGTCTCACCATCGGCACTCTTTGTAGGTATGGCTTCTACCCACTTGGTAACATAATCAACAGCAACAAGTATGTGAGTATAACCTTTTGAAGGAGGAAAAGGACCCATAAATTCAAATCCCCAACAATCGAATGGTTCAATAACAAGAGTGTAACTCATAGGCATTTCATTTCGTCTAGAAATATTACCAACTCTTTGACATTCATCACAAGATAAAACATACCTTCTAGCATCTTTAAAGAGGGTTGGCCAATAAAAACCTGATTGTAGAACCTTTTGTGCAGTTCTATCTCCAGCATGATGTCCTCCATAAGCACTGCCATGGCATTTTCTTAATATTTCTTGTTGCTCATATTCCGGTACACATCTTCGCATAATACCATCAACTCCTTCTTTATATAAATGTGGCTCATCCCAAAAGTAATGCCTCAAATCATAAAAGAACTTTCTTCTTTGCTGAGCTATAAAAGTTGGAGGCAAATACTTGGAAACAATAAAGTTAGCATAATCAGCATACCAAGGAAGGTCTCATGAAGTTACATTTATTGAAGCCAATTATTCATTTGGAAAACTATCATTAACAGGAATAGGATCAAAAGAAATATTTTCCAATCTAGATAAATTGTTAGCAACAGGATTTTCAGCACCTTTCCTATCTACAATATGCAGATTAAACTCTTGTAAAAGCAACACCCATCTAATAAGCCTAGGCTTAGCATCCTTCTGAGACATAAGATATCTAATAGCAGCGTGATCAGTTTGAATAGTAACTTTAGAATCAACAATATAAGATCTAAACTTATCACATGCAAAAACAACAGCAAGAAACTCTTTCTCAGTAGTAGCATAATTCTTCTGAGCAGCATCAAGGGTCTTACTAGCATAATGAATAACATTTAACTTATTATCTACGCGCTGTCCAAGAACAGCACCAACAGCAAAATCACTAGCATCACACATAATTTCAAAGGGTAAATTCAAATCAGGTGGTTAAACAATAGGAGCAGTAGTTAAAGCCTTCTTAAGAGTTTCAAAAGCTTCCTTACAATCATCATCAAAGGCAAATGGTACATCTTTTTGAAGAAGATTAGTAAGAGGCTTTGAAATCTTAGAGAAATCTTTAATAAACCTCCTATAGAAACCAGCATGACCAAGAATACTACGAATACCTTTAACATCTCTGGGACAGGGCATTTTCTCAATTGTTTCCACTTTTGCTCTGTCAACTTCAATACCTCTTTCAGAAATTTTATGTCCAAGGACAATTCCTTCATTCACCATAAAGTGGCATTTCTCCCAATTAAGAACAAGGTTAGTTTCTTCACACCTCTGCAAAACTTTGTCAAGATTGTGCAAACAATTATCAAAAGAAGTTCCATAGACGGAGAAATCGTCCATGAAGACCTCCACAATTTCTTCACAAAAACCATGAAAAATAGTAGACATGCATCTTTGAAAAGTAGCAGGAGCATTGCATAAACCAAACGGCATACGTCTATAAGCATAAGTTCCATAAGGACAAGTAAAAGTGGTTTTCTCTTGATCTTCTTTTTTAACAGCAATCTGAGAGAAACCAGAATAACCATCAAGAAAATAAAAATGAGTCTTCTTAGACAACCTCTCTAACATCAGATCTATAAATGGTAAAGGATAATGATCTTTCTTAGTAACCTTGTTAACTTTTCTATAGTCAATGCACATCCTATAACCAACTACTACCCTTTGAGGAATAAGCTCGTTATTCTCATTAGGCACGACAGTCATACCTCCTTTCTTAGGAACACAATGAACAGGGCTAACCCATCTACTATCAGCAATAGGATAAATAATACCAGCATCAAGGAGCTTCAATACCTCATTTCTTACCACATCCTTCATCTTGAGAATTAAGCGGCGCTGATGTTCCACAACTGGCTTCGCGTCTTTCTCCATATTAATAGCATGCTGACATAAAGTGGGGCAAATCCCTTTTAAATCATCAAGAGTATATCCCATAGCTCCTCGATGTTTCCTCAATATCTCCAATAACCTTTCTTCTTCCTTTCCTGACAGCTTAGAACTAATAATAACAGGATATATTTTCTTATCATCTATATAGGCATATTTAAGATTATCAGGTAAAGGTTTTAATTCAAAAACAAGATCTTCTTTAGGTGGCATAGTGGTACCAAGATCCTCCACAGGTAAATTGTGCTTAATTAGCGGCTATTGACGAAGAAAAATATCGTCAATCTCTTCTCTTTCCTTCCTGAAAACATCACTTTCGTGATCTTCCATGAATTGCTGCAAAGCATTATTAGGAGCAAGGGCAATAGAAGCAAGCTATTCAACTCGAAAATTTTCATCAGGCATGTCATTTCCATAAGAAGTCTTAGCAAACTTAGAAAAATTAAACTCATAAGACTCTCCATTAAACTTAGTGAAAATTTTCTCCTTCTTACAGTCTATCACAGCGCCACAAGTATTCAAAAAGGGTCTACCAAAAATAATAGGACAAGTTTTACTAGCCTCTTTACCAAGTACTGGGAAATCAGTGGGATATTTGGTCTTACCACAAAGAACTTCCACATCTCGAACAATACCCAGAGGCCAAACAGTCTCTCTGTTAGCAAGCTGAACAACAACATCAATATCTTCAAGTTCACAAGCGTCAATCTCATACATAATTTCTTTGTAAAGCTCTAAAGGAATGGCACTTGCACTAGCACCAATGTCACATAAACTATAATAACAATGATCGCCAATCCTGACAGAAATAACAAGAACACTTGTTTTCCTATGCCTTTTAGGATGTGAGATAATGTTAGAAGCATCTTCACAATAGAGAATATATTCATCCCTTACATCTTTAGTAACAAGGTCCTTCACAATAGCCACAAGAGATTTAATAGTAATTTGCTCATCAGGTTCTACAGCTTTCTTAGTACTTTTATTAGACACACTTACCAAAGTAGAATGCTCTTTTACCTTAGCAGGGAAAGGTGCCTTCTCAAAATAAGGTTCAGGCAAAATGCTATCAACAGTACAAACTTCAGTAGCTGCAGCAGGAATATGACTAATGGAATCTTTATAAGGCGCATGATATTTGTTCCAATCTTTCTTTGGAACATCAAGATAAGAGGCAAAGGCCTTAAAACAGTTAGCAAGTATTTGAGAATCAAGACCATAAGCAGTGCTAACATTCTGAAAGTCATCGGTTCCCATAAAAGTTTTAATGCATTCATAATCATAATATATACCTGACTTCCTACCTTTGTCGTTTTCCCATCCTTCAGCATTTTCTTGGATACGGTCAAGAAGCTTCCACTTAGCATCTTCTTTCATATGAGTAAATGATCCAAAACAAGAAGCATCCAAATAATCCTTATCAGGAAGAGTAAGCCTCGCATAAAAATTGTCAATAACAATATTATTGGGGAGCTCATGAATGGGGCATTTGAGCACTAGTAACTTCAATCTCCCCCACGCTTGGGCAATACTTTCTCCATCATGAGGCCAAAAGTTATATATCCGGTTACGATCTTTATGAATTTCACTTGGAGGATAAAACTTGGAATAAAAGAGAGGCACGATTTCCTCCCATGCAATAGATGGACCATCTTTAAGCAGTCGATACCACTCCTCAGCTCTGCCTTTCAATGATAAAGAGAATAGCTTCCTCTTGACTTGGCTTGGCGAAATACCTGCACACTTGAACAACTCGCATAATTCATGTATAAAAAGAAAATGATCACCCGGATGGGCAGTTCCATCTCCTGAATAGCAGTTATCCATAACACGTTCAACAATTTTCATAGGTATTTTAAAAGGATCTAGCTGAGCCGGTGGTGGTGGTAGTGGTTCATCCTCATGTACAGCAGTGGTAGTAGTGTTCCCTAATAGGAAACCAAACGGAGAACTCTCCATAGCAAAATAAAAGAAAAATAAAAGATAGAAATAAAAACAATACTCACAGCGACGGTTACCTTTACCAATTCCACTCTTCAATAGCGCTTCACTCCCCGACAATGGCGCCAGAAAATAGTCTTGATGACCCACAAGTATAGGGGGTGTATCGTAGTACTTTCAATAAATAAGAGTGTCGAACCCAACGAGGAGCAGAAGGTGTTGACTAGTGGTTTTGATCAAGGTTTCACTGTAAATACTAGCAAACGGGTTTTCAGGGATATTTGGTAATGCAAATAAATAAAGTGGAGTAAATAAAAGACAGTAGTAATAATTGCAGCAAGTGGCCCAATCCTTTCCAGCGCAAAGGACAAGCCGGTTGTGTAACTTATGATGACCAAACGTTCTCGAGGACACACGGGAGTTTCTGTCAAGAGCTTTCGCTTCATGCCGCTAAATAATCTTTATTGGTTTGATAAGTGTTATGGGGGTGAACCTGTGCTAGCGCACTACCCTTACTAGGATAAATACACACTTGTGATTATACCCCTTGCAAGCATCCGCAAATACAAGAAAGTAATTAAGATAAATCTAACCACAGCCTTAAACTCTAAGATCCTATGCTCCCTGGTGCAATGGTTTCCCAACGGAGGTTTAGGTTTCTGTCACTCCAGCAACCCCACAATTGGTAGCCAAATACACAATGCATCTTACTAGGCCCATAAATGGTGAAGTATCATGTAGTCGACATTCACATGACACCACTAGTGAAATAACACCACAACAAATAAATATCAAACCATTAAATATTACTCAACAATAATTCACTACTAACATCTTGACTTCTCCCATGTCCTCAAGAACTAAACGGACTACTCACAAGACATCATATGGATCATGATCAGAGGTGAAATAATGGTAAATAACAATCTAAACATAAACCTTAATTCAACGGTTCCACTCAATAGCATCAACCACAAGAGTAATCAACACCGGGAAAGTTTCCCCTAAGAATTTAACAAGATCCAACTCAAGATGTTACGGCGGGATGGCGTGGTGATGGTGAAGATGAAGGTGCTGGTGATGGAGATGATGATGATCCCGATGAAGTCCGGTGCGATGGTGATGACGATGGCGACGATCTCCCCTCTCTGGGAAGGAATTTCCCCGGCAGATTTCTGCCTGCCGAAGAGCTTTTCTCTCTCTGGTGTTTTCCGCCCCGCAGAGGCGGCGGTGTCTATCTCTCAGCCCCCCCTTGACTTAGGTTTTTGGGGACAATGAAATACGCGAAGGGGCGATGGCAGAAGTGGGCCAGGGGGCTCTCACCACAGGTGGGCACGGCCAGGGGCTGGGCCGCGACCCCTGGTGGTGAGGCTACCCTGTGGCCCCTCTCGCCTTCTCCTTTCGGCTTCTTCAGTCTTCTGGGAAAATATAATTTTCTGGTATTTTTCTAGAATTTTCCTGATCTTCAAAATATGGTGCCTTGACGGTCCTTTTTCCAGCAGAATCCTGACTCCGGCAGCAAATCCTCCAATGATCATCAAACATGCAAAAACAGAGGAAACAACATAAGTATCATCTCTAAATATGAAATATATCAATGAATAACAGTAAATTATGGTACAAATTAGTGATGCAAAATGGACGTATCAATGTGCTATTGCTACTAGGGGGAAAACAACATTCATATGTCCGAGGGCATATGCTTTGTTTATATTACACACTTTGCTTAATGCAGTTATCTGTTGTTCACAACTTAATACTTGTGGAGTTCTCGGATTGATTCACCACAAGTGGATTATTAGTCATAGATGCAGTTGGATGGCGGTCTATGTATCTTGTTGTAATGCCCAGAGTAAATCTCATAGTGATCCTCTAGACATATCACGTTGTCTTTATTCTATCAATTGCCCAACTCTAATTTGTTTACCCAGCATGTGTTATTTTATCTTATGGAGAGACACCACTAGTGAACTGTGGACCCTGGTCCTATTTCCTATACATTGCTATGACCTGTTTACTTTACTCTCACTGTTTACTTTACTCGCATACTACTATTGCTTTCCACTCGATACGCTTATACCCTTTGTTTTAAGCAAACCGGTGAGATTGACAACCTCATCGTAAGTTGGGAACAAAGTATTTGGTTGTATTGTGTGCAGGTTCCACGTTGCCGCTCGCAAAGCAAAGCTTGGACGAGGCGCCCTATAAATTGTCCGGAGCTGTCGCGAAGCTAGCGGGCATCACCTTCAGTCCTTTGGCTTTTTCCTACTGGATTGATAACCTTGGTTTCTTAACTGAGGGAAAACTTGCTGCTATATTCATCAAACCTTCTCTTGGGGTTTCCAACTGGCCGGTCATTTACTTCATCAACTACACGCCAACAAGTTCTCTGGCACTATTCATCACCGCGCCATCAACAAATTTTCTGGCGCCATTGCCGGGGAAAAAGAAGACTTCTGCAAGGGGAGTTTCGCATGCACATCCTTTACTTTGTTTTAAGTTTTGCTTTACTTTATTTTTACTTGCATCGTTTTATCAAAAACACAAAAAAAATTAGTATCCTTTATAGTTGCTTTTATTTACTTGCTTTTAGTCTTGTTAGAATGAGTAATCCTGAAGTTGAAGTTCGTACTTTTAAGCAACAAGGGGGAGAGAGCTTGAAAGATGCTTGGTACCGTATTAGCAATTCTCATCATAGGTGTACAAAGAAGCATTCTACCATGATCCTCCTTAGAAATTTTTATGTTGGTATAACTAGTTGGTATAGGTACGTTCTTGATACTCTGGCAGGAGGTAATTTTCTAGGTACTCCCGCTCTTGAAGCATGCACTTTAATAGAAAGTTTAGTGGGAGTACCACCTATTTATGCTGTTAAAACTGAGGTCACTTTGGAGGAAGTTTTAGAAAAACTTAGCTCTTTAGAAAAAAGTTTGCCAAATATCGTTGATAATGCTAGCCGTGTTAATGAACTGATAGAAAGTATCGGTAAGAGAATCACCGTTTTAGAGGCTAACACTACTCTTGATAGTCAAAACCTTAGGATTGGGAAACTGGAGGAATCTATTGAAACTTTAAGTTCAATTTTCTCTTCTCTTAAGTTTAAGAAAGAGAAAGCTTTTGTTGGAAAAGAGCAAAAATTTATGTATGTTCCCAAGGTGTCTGTGCCTAAACCGCAGCATGTTTTTAAGATTGGTAAGACTTTTAGTTCAACTAAGAGTGACTTGCAGGTTGAATCATCTTCGGGAACCTCTAAAGTGCCTAGTGTGGTAAGTGATGCTCTTGAGAAAACAATTGATCTTAATGATTCACTTGATATTACTTGATTCACACTTTCTGCGCCTAGCTCAAATGCGTTAAAGAAAAGCACTCTTGGGAGATAACCCAATGTTTTTTACATCCAGTTCTTTTTCTTTTATTTGAGTCTTGGAAGTTATTACTACTGTAATGACCTCTCCTTATCCTTTTTATTTCGTTGTTGTGCCAAGAGAAGCCTCTAATTTGAGTGAGGTAAGATTTGGGGATGTTGCTGTTCTGAAACAGTTTTCAGTGCTGCACCATAAAAATTTGTGAAAATTCTCTGTGTATGACAAGGGTATAGATAATAGAGCCCGTCAGTTGAGTACCCCTGAGGCCCGTTAAGCTAGGCCCAATTGTAATATTAGTCAAAATACGAGTTCATGTCATATATCGATATTGTAATCTGTATCGGATCCCACCCGATCCTTGAGACCTGGCCACCTATATAAAGGAGCCAGGAGGGGACGATGTGGGACAGATTGAAAGCAAGCCAGGTTCTTCGCCCACGTTTACTTTCATAGCCACCTTGTTTGACTGAGTTTACCTTCGAGTTCATCCAACGCCCTGTCTCCCTGATCCTAAGTCCTTCATCTAGGAAATTTGTCGAGTTAACCCCTCGTCAATTGGCGCCGACCGTGGGGACTCTGGGCGTTGGAGTCGTGAATTCGACGGCTTTTCTGCTTTTAGCCAACAACAACTCACAAGTCGACAAAAATCAGATACCCTTCGGAACAGTCGATTTTCAACCTCACCAGTCAAGTTTCACGCAAGTATTTGAGAGTATAGATCAAGATATGGATTTGACGATCAGAAGTCTAAACTTTCGCGTCGGACCACTAGGTTTGATTCGCCTTTCAGACCCGACGAAAACGGGTCCGTCGGCAAGTGAAGCCGAGACAGTAGCAATATCGGAATCATCATAAGGCTCTTCCAGCGAGGTAAACTCGCCGGTCAGTTTAGTAGAAGCAAAAGAAGGAAAAATCACAGGAGGCGACGAAACAATGGAGAATTTTGACTTAGAAGTGCAACTCAAAGATCTCATGATCTGCCACAATGACACCTCAGATCAATCAACAGACACCTAGAAAACGGGACTAGAACTTTCTGAAGATGACAATTCGATCTTCTCAAGTCACAACAGCAAGCTCGACAATAGGTATCAGATACTCGCCATCACAGGAGATAACTTAGAAGAACTCAATGACAACAACAACCCAGTGCTTAATCCAGCAAATATAAACAGAGGGGCAAACCACTTAGCAGAAGGAGAAACCGCTGACTCCCTCGCAACAAGGGTAAAAGTTCGACTATCAGAAGATGAGTGGAGAACAATCAATACAGCCGTGGAGCACGGCACGCCAATACCAACAAATTCCAGCCAAAACATGCTCTTGGGATACCATTACGCCCTAAGGCAGCAGGCGAAGCTATTAGAAAAGGAAAGGATTGAAATACAGAAAACAAAGGACTCAGCCATTGCAGCAAGCGATGCTGCTCGCAGAGCACGTAGTGATGCATCGTACACAAACAGAAGGCATCATCGACATGGATCGAGATATGAAAATCTCAGGTATTCAGAAAGGCAAAGTATCTCGAAAAACCTCGACTCGTCCTTGATGACCCACAAGTATAGGGGGTGTATCATAGTACTTTCAATAAATAAGAGTGTCGAACCCAACGAGGAGCAGAAGGTGTTGATGAGTGGCTTTGATCAAGGATTCACTGTAAATACTAGCAAACAGGTTTTCAGGGGTATTTGGTAATACAAGTAAATAAAGTGCGAGTAAATAAAAAACAGTAGTAACAATTGCAGCAAGTGGCCCAATCCTTTCTTCAGCAAAGGACAAGCCGGTTGTGTACTTATAATAACCAAACGTTCTCGAGGACACACGGGAGTTTCTGTCAAGAGCTTTCGCTTTATAAAGCCAATAGTCTTTATTGGTTTGATAGGTGTTATGGGGGTGAACCTGTGCTAGCGCACTACCCTTACTAGGATCAATACACACTTGTGATTATACCCTCCTGCAAGCATTCGCAAATACAAGAAACTAAGTAAGATAAATCTAACCACAGCCTTAAACTCTAAGATCCTACGCTCCCTGGTGCAATAGTTTCCCAACGGAGGTTTAGGTTTCTGTCACTCCAGCAACCCCACAATTGGTAGCCAAATACATAATGCATCTCACTAGGCCCATAAATGGTGAAGAATCATGTAGTCGACGTTCACATGACACCACTAGTGAAATAGCACCACAACAATATCAAACCATTAAATATTTCTCAACAATAATTCACTACTAACATCTTGACTTCTCCCATGTCCTCAAGAACTAAACGAACTACTCACAAGACATCATATGGATCATGATCAGAGGTGAAATAATGGTAAATAACAATCTGAACATAAACCTTAATTCAACGGTTCCACTCAATAGCATCAACTACAAGAGTAATCAACATCGGGAAAGTTTCCCCTATGAATATAACAAGATCCAACTCAAGATGTTACAGCGGGATGGCGTGGTGATGGTGGAGATGAAGGTGCTGGTGATGGAGATGATGATGATGATGATGATCCCGATGAAGTCCGGTGCGATGGTGATGACGATGGCGACGATCTCCCCTCTCCGGGAAGGAATTTCCCTGGCAGATTTCTCCCTGCCAGAGAGCTTTTCTCTCTCTGGTGTTTTCCACCCCGCAGAGGCGGCGGTGTCTAACTCTGAGCCTCCCCCTTGACTTAGGTTTTCAGGGACGATGAAGTACGCAAAGGGGCGAGACCAGAAGTGGGCCAGGGTGGCCTCACACAGGGCTGGCGCGGCCAGGGGTCAGGCCGCGCCACCCTGGCGTGAGGGCCCCTCCTGGCTCATCTCGACTCCTCCTTCTGGCTTCCTGAGTCTTCTGGGAAAATATAATTTTCTGGTATTTTTCTGGAATTTTCCTGATCTTCGAAATATGGTCCCTTGATGGTCCTTTTTCCAGCAGAATCCTGACTCCGGCAGCAAATCTTCCAATGATCATCAAACTTGTGAAAACAAAGGAAATAACATAAGTATCAACTCTAAATATGAAATATATCAATGAATAACAGTAAATTATGACACAAAATAGTGATGCAAAATGGGCGTATCAACCCCCCCAAGCTTAGACCTCGCTTGTCCCCAAGCGAAAACTAAACTCGGTAAACATGACCACAGGTTTATGGAGTGAAGTGTCAATAATCAAAATACGGACAAGAAGCATCACATTCACCAAGGCACAAATTATAATAGACAGCAACTTCCCTTTATAAGACATAGACTTGCAATAGGTAAAAGGGAATCACATGTAAAGATGCACAAGGTAAACTATAATTGGCAATGGCAAACCTTAGTTCTTGGTCAAAGAATGATGAACAAGCTATTCTATCTTTTAAACGGAGCCTTTTAAAACAGAGCTAATATAGCAAAGACCATATGCTCAGCAAAATAAACTTTTGCATTCATAGAAAGCTTTCAAAAATATATTCCTTCAGACAAAAGCATTATACAAAACAAGGAAGATAGTAAACATGATTAAACGGATTAACATATGGATGAGTGAGACATAACAACTCAAATGCTTGCTTGAAACAGAGGGAAATAGGTTGACTCAACATAAAAGTAAAAGATAGACCCTTCGCAGAGGGAAGCAGGGATTAAACATGTGCTAGAGCTTTTCACTTGTAAAACAGAGGTAAAAATTGTTTTGAGAGGTGGTTGCTTTTGTCAACGACTAGCAACGGAGTTCTTGATATCTTCCATACTAAACAAGTGAGAACAGTTCCGAGATGTTTGATTAATTGGCACTTTGGTGCTCTTTTATAGCTTTGCACTCCTCCCCACCTTTTTTCCTTTCTCAAACCATGGCTAACCGATTCCATCGGGTGCCAACCAACTTTCACATACCATGGAGGAGTGTTTTTCTTTTTCTTTTCTTTTTGAGATTATAATGGTCTGACCAGCTCCCTTGCAAAATTAATGACGAGCAGATGAAGCTGCCTAGTCGAGGGGTACTTAATTTAGTATGGAAGATAACAAACCCATCACCTACGTCCTCATGAGCTAAAAACAGTGGCACAAAATGAGAAGTGTTTGAAGGTTTTTGAAAGGTAGCACATGAAAATTTACTTGGAATGGCTTGAAATACCATGCATAGGAATTTATAGTGGACTCTTTGGAAGTGACTTGGCTTTGGGACTTGGATGCACGAGAAGTATTTCCTCTCAGTACAGGTTTTTGGCTAGCAAGGCTAGGTAGCAAGCATAAGAGTTGCATGAAACAAACAAACATACATGTAATAAGAACAATCATGCAAACTCCCTTGAAGGTACAATGATTTTAACTTTGAGAATAACAATGCTTATAAGCCAAACATAAGGAAAACTGAAGTGATGTAACTACAAACACTTCTTTATTCTTTTCTACTCAAACCTCAAGGTAAAGTTGCTACTGACCAAGCTAGGTTTGCCAAAACCAACTAAATTTACTCATGCTCCCAAAGTGATACCAATACCAATCAACAAGACTAGTCATACAAGAGAGATTGCAAACTAACATAAAGTGTGCGGAAAGTAAACGATAAGACTTCTCATTAATATTTTATTACCGCAACTCACACCAAGGGATACATAGATAACCAACTAAGGAGGATACTTCCAAACTGTAAACTATTCTATAAGATAACTTCTCTATTCATGATACGACTCTACTTGAAAAGTAAATGAGCAAAAGGTAATGATGTGATACCGCGGCACTCCCCCAAGCTTGGAACAAGCCAAGGGGATGCCTATACCGATGACGAATTACTCCTTTGGCGGTGGCGTTGAATCTTCATCGTTGTCATACTTCCAAGGCAGAGGTCCTCCATCAAGGAAGGATGTCTTGGTCTCCAAAATCCTGAAACCTGCAGCAGCACTCATTTGTTGAAATCTAGCTTCATACTCACAATTTTGGTTCTGCACGTCGTAGAGTTGTGCTTGTAATTGGCTAGTCGTCTCCTGGAGTGAGAGGACCTCCCTCCAGAGCTCTGTAGTCTCCTTCTTGTACTTGGCAACAAGCTCTCGATTAATCCTATAGATAATGTCCACCTCGCGTTCTGCCATCTTCTTGTATTTGAAAACTTCTTGTTCCAGTGCTTCCATCCTCGCTTCGAGCCTCCCTTCTCCCTTGGGTCCTTGAACATCATTAATCTGCAACTCCCCATCCTTGAGTGACAACTCCTTCAGATGCATCCTCAGCTCCCTCATGTATGGATTGATGGAATCCGCAAAAGGGTTCTCCTTAGATAGACCGGACGAAGACATTGTAACTCCAAAGCCGAGAGCAATCCCTGACAGAAACAGCTCGAGACAAAACACGATGGGAAAACGATATACAGACCTCGGGGACTCCGGGGGGTTAAATAGGTGAAAATTATACATTGAAACGAAATCACATGAGGAAACCGGGATGGAAACGAGTTCCGGGGTGTTCTCACACCTAGGTGGCGCGGCCAGGGGTGGGCCCACGCCACCTACGTGTGAGAAACACACGGACTCCTTTTCCTGCCCGTTTTCGTCTCGTGATTTTTCATATTTAGTAAAAATAGCAAAAATATTAAAGGAAGAGCTTTTCGCGAAACTTCTCTTACTAGAACTGTTACCTATTCGAAAAAGAACTCTGCAGGTACCTGCAATTTGTCTTGGATGAATTCTTCCGGAGAAACTGTTTCAATAACATCAACATCTTCATTATAAGAATCTCCAAAAATATAATGTTTGAGTCTTTGACCATTCACCACTTGTGTAGAGTCATCCTTCAATGAAGCAATCTTAATAGCACCTGAGCGGTACACTTCCACAATAACATATGGTCCTTCCCATTTTGAAAGTAATTTTCCTGCAAAAAATCTGAGACGAGACCTATACAATAGAACTTTCTCACCAACATGAAACTCTCTCTTAAGAATTCTCTTATCATGCCATTGCTTGACTTTCTCTTTAAAAAGTCTGGCATTCTCATAAGCTTCGTTTCTCCACTCGTCTAGAGAACTCAAATCTAATAACCTTTTCTTACCAGCTAGTTTAAAATCTCTATTAAGCTCTCTCACTGCCCAAAAAGCTTTGTGTTCTAATTCTAAGGGCAAGTGACACGCTTTTCCATAAACCATCTTATAAGGAGACATACCCATGGGGTTCTTATAAGCAGTTCTATAAGCCCATAAATCATCGTTTAACTTACTAGCCCAATTTTTCCTAGATCTATTGACAGTCTTCTGCAAGATAGACTTGATCTCCCTATTTGAAAGCTCTACCTGCCCACTAGTTTGGGGATGGTAAGCAGAAGCAATTCTATGATTGACATCATATTTAGCAAGAGTTTTTCTAAAACCACCGTGAATAAAATGAGAACCTCCGTCAATCATAAGATATCTAGGCACACCAAACCTAGGAAAAATAACATCCTTAAGCATTTTCAACGAGGTCTCACCATCGGCACTCTTTGTAGGTATGGCTTCTACCCATTTAGTAACATAATCAACATCAACAAGTATATGGGTATAGCCTTTTGAAGGAGGAAAAGGACCCATAAAGTCAAATCCCCAACAATCAAATAGTTCAATAACAAGAGTGTAACTCATAGGCATTTCATTGCGTCTAGAAATATTACCAACTCTTTGACATTCATCGCAAGATAAAACATACCTTCTGGCATTTTTAAAGAGGATTGGCCAATAAAAACCTGATTGTAGAACCTTTTGCGCGGTTCTATCTCCAGCATGATGTCCTCCATAGGCGCTGCTATGGCATTTTCTTAATATCTCTTGTTGCTCATATTCCGGTACGCATCTTCTCATAATACCATCAACTCCTTCTTTATATAAGTGTGGGTCATCCCAAAAGTAATGCCTCAAATCATAGAAGAATTTTCTTCTTTGCTGATCTGTAAAGGTTGGAGGCAAATACTTGGAAACAATAAAGTTAGCATAATCAGCATACCAAGGAAGGTCTCGAGAAGTTACATTTATTGCAGCCAACTGTTCATTTGGAAAACTATCATTAACAGGAATAGGATCAAAAGAAATGTTTTCCAATCTGGACAAGTTGTCAGCCATAGGATTTTCAGCACATTTCCTATCTACGATATGCAAATCAAACTCTTGTAAAAGCAACACCCATCTAATAAGCCTAGGCTTAGCATCCTTCTTAGTCATAAGATATCTAATAGCAGCGTGATCAGTATGAACAGTAACTTTAGAATCAACAATGTAAGATCTAAACTTATCACATGCAAAAACAACACCAAGAAACTCTTTCTCAGTAGTAGCATAATTCTTCTGAGCAGCATCAAGAGTCTTACTAGCATAATGAATACCATTCAACTTATTATCTACGCGCTATCCAAGAACAGCACCAACAGCAAAATCACCAGCATCACACATAATTTCAAAAGGTAAATTCCAATCAGGTGGTTGAACAATAGGAGCAGTAGTTAAAGCCTTCTTAAGAGTTTCAAAAGCTTCCTTACAATCATCATCAAAGACAAATGGTACATCTTTTTGCGGAAGATTAGTAAGAGGCTTTGAAATCTTAGAGAAATCTTTAATAAACCTCCTATAGAAACCAGCATGACCCAGAATACTACGAATACCTTTAACATCTCTGGGACAAGGCATTTTCTCAATTGCCTCCACTTTTGCTCTGTCAACTTCAATACCTCTTTCAGAAATTTTATGTCCAAGGACAATTCCTTCATTCACCATAAAGTGGCATTTCTTCCAATTAAGAACAAGGTTAGTTTCTTCGCACCTCTGCAAAACTTTATCAACGTTGTGCAAACAATTATCAAAAGAAGTTCCATAGACGGAGAAATCGTCCATGAAGACCTCCACAATTTCCTCACAAAAGCCATGAAAAATAGCAGACATGCATCTTTGAAAAGTAGCAGGAGCATTGCATAAACCAAACGGCATACGTCTATAAGCATAAGTTCCATAAGGACAAGTAAAAGTGGTTTTCTCTTGATCATCCTTCTTAACAGCAATTTGAGAAAAACCAGAATAACCATCAAGGAAACAAAAATGAGTCTTCTTAGACAATCTTTCTAACATTTGATCTATAAATGGTAAAGGATAATGATCTTTCTTAGTAACTTTGTTTACCTTCCTATAATCAATGCACATCCTATAACCAACAACTACCCTTTGAGGAATAAGCTCGTTATTCTCATTAGGCACAACAGTCATACCTCCTTTCTTAGGAACACAATGAACAAGACTAACCCATCTACTATCAGCAATAGGATAAATGATACCAGCATCAAGGAGCTTTAATACCTCATTTCTTACCACATCCTTCATCTTGGGAATTAGGCGACGTTGATGCTCCACGACTGGCTTTGCGTCTTTCTCCATATTAATGGCATGCTGACATAAAGTGGGAGAAATCCCTTTTAAATCATCAAGATTATATCCCATAGCTCCTCGGTGTTTCCTCAATAACTCCAATAATCTTTCTTCTTCCTTTCCTGAAAGTTTAGAGCTAATAATAACAGGATATATTTTCTTATCATCTATATAAGCATATTTAAGATTATCAGGCAAAGGCTTTAATTCAAACACAGGATCTTCTTTAGGCGGCAAAGTGGTACCAAGATCCTCCACAGGAAGATTATGCTTGATTAATGGTGGTTGACGAAGAAGAATATCGTCAATCTCTTCTCTTTCCTTGCTAAAAACATCACTTTCGTGATCTTCCATGAATTGCTGCGAGGCATTATTAGGAGCAAGCGCAATAGAAGCAAGCTGTTCAACTCGAAAAATTTCATTAGGCGTGTCCTTTTCAAAAGAAGTCTTAGCAAACTTGGAAAAATTAAACTCATAAGACTCTCCATTAAACTTAGTAAAAAAAATCTCCTTCTTACAATCTATCACGGCGCCACAAGTGTTCAAAAATGGTCTACCAAAAATAATGGGACAAGTTTTACTAGCCTCCTTACCAAGTACTAGAAAATCAGTAGGGTATTTAGTCTTACCGCAAAGAACTTCCACATCTCGAACAATACCAAGAGGCCAAATAGTCTCTCTGTTAGCAAGCTGAACGACCACATCAATATCTTCAAGTTCACAAGCGCCAATCTCATGCATAATTTCTTTGTAAATCTCTAAAGGAATAGCACTTGCACTAGCACCAATATCACATAAACCATAATAGCAATGATCTCCAATCCTGACAGAAATAACAGGAACACTAGTTTTCTTATGCTTTTTAGGATGTGAGAGAATGTTAGAAGCATCTTCACAAAAAAGAATATATTCATCCCCTACATCTTTAGTAACAAGATCCTTCAATATAGCTACAGGAGACTTAATAGTAATTTGCTCATCGAGTTCTGCAGCTTTCTTAGTACTTTTATTAGACACACTTACCAAAGTAGAATACTTCTTTACCTTAGCAGGGAAAGGTGTCTTCTCAAAATAAGGTTCAGGCACAATGCTATCAACAGTACAAACTTCAGTAGCTGCAGCAGGTATATGACTAATAGAATCTTTATAAGGCGCATGATATTTGTTCCAATCTTTCTTTGGAACATCAAGATAAGAGGCAAAGGCCTTAAGACAATTAGCAAGTATTTGTGAATCAAGACCATAAGCAGTGCTAACACTATGAAAGTCACCGGTCCCCATAAAAGATTTAATGCATTCATAATCATAGTTTATACCTGACTTCCTACCTTTGTCGTTTTCCCAACCTTCAGCATTCTCTTGTATACGGTCAAGAAGTTTCCACTTAGCATCTTCTTTCATATGAGTGAATGATCCAAAGCAAGAAGCATCCAAATAATCCTTATCAGGAAGAGTAAGCCGCGCATAAAAATTATCAATAACAATATTATTGGGGAGCTCATGAATGGGGCATTTGAGCATTAGTAACTTCAATCTCCCCCACGCTTGGGCAATACTTTCTCCATCATGAGGCCAAAAATTATATATCCAGTTACGGTCTTTATGAATTTCACTTGGAGGATAAAACTTGAAATAAAAGAGAGGTACAATATCCTCCCATGCCATAGATGGACCATCTTGGAGTAGTCGATACCACTCTTCAGCTCTGCCTTTCAATGATAAAGAAAATAGCTTCTTCTTGACCTGGCTTGGTGAAATACCTGCACATCTGAACAACTCGCATAATTCATGTATAAATAATAAGTGATCACCCAGATGGACAGTTCCATCCCCTGAGTAGCAGTTATCCATAATACGCCCAACAATTTTCATATGTATTTTAAAAGGATCAATTTCAGCAGGTAGTGGCGGTGGTGGTTCATCCACATGTGCAGCAGTAGTAGAAGTGTTTCCAAATAGGAAACCAAATGGAGAGTTCTCCATAGAAGAGTAAAATAAAAATAAAAAGACAAAATAAAAACAATACTCACAGCGACGGTTACCTTTACCAATTCCACTCTTCAATAGCGCTACACTCCCCGGCAACGGCGCCAGAAAATAGTCTTGATGACCCACAAGTATAGGGGGTGTATCGTAGTACTTTCGATAAATAAGAGTGTCGAACCCAACGAGGAGCAGAAGGTGTTGATGAGTGGTTTTGATCAAGGATTCACTTTAAATACTAGCAAACAGGTTTTCAGGGGTATTTGGTAATACAAGTAAATAAAGTGCGAGTAAATAAAACACAGTAGTAACAATTGCAGCAAGTGGCCCAATCCTTTCTTCAGCAAAGGACAAGCCGGTTGTGTACTTATAATAACCAAACGTTCTCGAGGACACACGGGAGTTTCTGTCAAGAGCTTTCGCTTCATAAAGCCAATAGTCTTTATTGGTTTGATAGGTGTTATGGGGGTGAACCTGTGCTAGCGCACTACCCTTACTAGGATCAATACACACTTGTGATTATACCCTCCTGCAAGCATCCGCAAATACAAGAAAGTAATTAAGATAAATCTAACCACAGCCTTAAACTCTAAGATCCTACGCTCCCTGGTGCAATGTTTTCCCAACGGAGGTTTAGGTTTCTGTCACTCCAGCAACCCCACAATTGGTAGCCAAATACATAATGCATCTCACTAGGCCCATAAATGGTGAAGTATCATGTAGTCGACGTTCACATGACACCACTAGTGAAATAGCACCACAACAATATCAAACCATTAAATATTTCTCAACAATAATTTACTACTAACATCTTGACTTCTCCCATGTCCTCAAGAACTAAACGAACTACTCACAAGACATCATATGGATCATGATCAGAGGTGAAATAATGGTAAATAACAATCTGAACATAAACCTTAATTCAACGGTTCCACTCAATAGCATCAACTACAAGAGTAATCAACACCGGGAAAGTTTCCCCTATGAATATAACAAGATCCAACTCAAGATGTTATAGCGGGATGGCGTGGTGATGGTGGAGATGAAGGTGCTGGTGATGGAGATGATGATGATGATCCCGATGAAGTCCGGTGCGATGGTGATGATGATGGCGACGATCTCCCCTCTCCGGGAAGGAATTTCCCCGGCAGATTTCTCCCTGCCGGAGAGCTTTTCTCTCTCTGGTGTTTTCCGCCCCGCAGAGGCGGCGGTGTCTAACTCTGAGCCTCCCCCTTGACTTAGGTTTTCGGGGACGATGAAGTACGCAAAGGGGCGAGACTAGAAGTGGGCCAGGGTGGCCTCACACAGGGCTAGCGTGGCCAGGGGTCAGGCCGCGCCACCCTGGCGTGAGAGCCCCTCCTGGCTCATCTCGACTCCTCCTTCTGGCTTCCTGAGTCTTCTGGGAAAATATAATTTTCTGGTATTTTTTTGGAATTTTCCCGATCTTCAAAATATGGTCCCTTGATGGTCCTTTTTCCAGCAGAATCCTGACTCCGGCAGCAAATCCTCCAATGATCATCAAATTTGTGAAAACAAAGGAAATAACATAAGTATCAACTCTAAATATGAAATATATCAATGAATAACAGTAAATTATGACACAAAATAGTGATGCAAAATGGACGTATCAGTCCTTCCTATCGGTCGACTATCAAGGAAATATTATACCAAAAACTCCTGAAGCAGCATTGGTGGCAGCCCAAGCATACCTGCATACAACACGACCAAACCCAGGAGACCCGAGGGAACATATGCATCGCGCAACACTAAATGGATTGAAGATGGTAGGCAACAAATTATCAGCAAAAGAGGAGGAGGCATATCGCAACAAAGGAACACATAAACCAAGATCACCACGCCGTCACAATAGTCCTCAGCGTAGAAGTAGAAGTCGCCGATCTAGGACACCGTCACCAGGACGATACAATAGTCCAAAGAACAAAGGAACCCGACAATCCAGAACCCCCAACGGAACACATGACTACGAAGATGATGAAAAGGAGATGGGGGCGCCATGCTTTACCCATAGGGTTCGCATCACGCCAGTACCCAAAGGTTTCAAATTACCCCATGATCAACAAAAGTACGACGGATCGCAGGACCAACAGTCATGGCTTTCAGATTATCTACAAGCAGTAAAACTATTAGGAGGAACCAGGGAAACAGCAATGCAAAGTTTGCAATTACACCTCACCGGTGCAGCAAGGTCATGGTTAAGCAAACTAGGAAATGAAACAATTAGAAGCTAGGAGGATCTCACAAAACAATTTACAAGCAACTTCAAGTCAACATACAAGCGGCCAGCATCCATAGAAGAAGTCAAAGCCTGCGTGCAGCAACGCGGGGAGACATTAAGAGCATATATCCAAAGATGGAGTATAATAAAAAATTCAGCAGTCGAAGTCTCGGATGAAAGAGCAATAGACGCATTCATAGTCGGGTTACGACGAGGAGACCTAGTCGAAGAGATGGGCAGGATCAAGCCGAAAACAGTGTCAGATCTAATGGATGTAGCAAACAGATTTACAGATGGAGAAGATGCGTGCAACAATAAACGCATGTGATCACCAGAGGACGATAGAGGAAACAGATATGGAGGTCAATGCAGAAGATCCCGCAACTACGACAACTATGGCTCTCACAGCCAAGTAGCCGCGGGATACAAAGACAACAGCTACCAAGGCAACGACCGTAAAAGTTCGGGATACCACAGCTACGGGAAAGAAGATTACAAAAAATTTCTGCCAAGGGAATCCATAGAGTACAACCCATCACCAGAAGATATACTCAACGGACCATGTCATATTCACTCTGCGTTCGTCGATGGGAAGCGAGTATCCAGACACGCAATGAAAGATTGCACCACGTTCTTGAAACTACAAGAAGCAGCACTTAACAAGCAAGCCGAGGCAAAACGGCAGGGATACGAAGGAAACACGAGCAACACACCTGCAACCCAACAAGGAAACAGTGGAGCTCCCAAGGGCCAAGATCAATCAAACCAGGGATGCGACGACGATGAAGGATATGTTCCATCTAAAGGGCACATCACATCAATGATACAACCAGTGCCCAAGTCGAACAAAGAGGAGAAAAGCATAACTCGACAAGTTAACCTCGCAATAACTTCACCGCCAGCAATAACAGAATATCTACATTGGTCAGAGCAACCCATAGAATTCAGCAGAGACGATCATCCAATAATAGTACCTCGGCCAGGAAACGTGCCCTTGGTACTCAAAGCTCAAATAGGGACGTACGATGTCGACAGAATATTCATGGACGCAGGAAGTGGAATAAACTTAATCTATGCAAAAACCCTACGGGCAATGCACATTTCATTAGAGTTCCTGGAGCCAACAGATTGCTCCTTTCACGGAATAGTCCTAGGGAGTGCCAACTATCCACTTGGTCGAATAGCACTCAACGTTTGCTTCGGAAATAGGCAAAATTACAGAAGGGAGAAACTCGACTTCGAAGTCATGGACTGGCCATCACAATATCATGCGATCCTCGGGTGACCCGCGTTTTCGCGATTCATGGCAGTACCTCACTACACTTACCTGGTACTGAAAATGCCAGGACCCAAAGGAATTATTATAGTAAAGGGAAGCTTCGAGTTATCAGATCTGTGCGACAAGGAGTTTCATAAGATGGCCCAAAATTTCGGTATGATGGCAAGCTACGGAGAACCCAACTGCAAAGCAAAAGGCACGACTACAGGAGTCACGCAGCAACTCGAAGGAAACCCCAAGGAACCAGAAGTGAAGAAACCTCGGGTACAGCCACCAGAGTAAGAGAAGTCTACAGGAGAAGAAGAGAAGACTCAAGCGACATAGGCGATTAAAATAGATTAGGAAAATAAGGCTGTAAAAGCCACGAGTTATTCCAGGGCAATGCCCTCTAGATCCAGAACACAGGTCACAGGCCAGATCTCTTGGGTCATCCCATGTATCTTACATTATATGCATAAATAAAAGACAAAAGTTCCTCTTACTTGAGTTTACGTGTCTTCAAAAGTTGCGGTAAACGCACAAATATACACACAAAGTGCAATGCGCTGAGAATAAAGAATTCTGACACAAAAATTTAGAAAACAGCAAACTCTCGCATTATACGCACACAAATATTACATCAATGGCTGATCAGAATCGTCTACGCCCAAAGGATCTAAATAATGATGCTCGCGGAAAAACGCGGCATCCTCTTGAAGCAACCTAGCTATAAGTCTCCTAGCTGGTTGGAGGGTAGCATCCATATGAACTCGCAGCTGAGCTCCTCCCGAAGGCAAACTTAGTGACATGGAAATAAAATTGAGCCTCGGGTGCCACTTGCGTGTCCAACCAAGTGCAAAATTGGCACCAGCCACTAAGTTAAGCTCTATCAAGCGATGAATGCGCTGAGTAGACCTAAAAATAGCAAGCAGCTGTGGAAAATAGCAAGCATGATGGAATGCATTGTAGTCAAAGATTTTTGATAGCCATCAACCGCTTCTCCAATGTGCTGGGCACGATCTTGGAGAAGCACAATAGCACCATGGCGTCGGGGATCCGACCAAAAAGTTTTGACTCCACCTGATGATCTCTCAAGAGCCGTGATCCATTCAGAAACACGGCGAGCTTCACTAACGAAGTCCAAGCAAGTACCTATAGTAATAAAAATCATGGGCCAGCAGCATCGCAGCAGAAAAACAAAAGAGGAAAGTGGTAGGAAGACTTACATCACAGCAACTCGCAAGCGGACTCGACAATTCCAACGAGAAAGGAGTCACACTCCTCCAAATGTACAATTTTAGCTGTCAGACTCGACACCTTATCCTCGAGTATTGATATCTGCTTCATAAAACCGCAAGATTTGCTGGCTTTAGCCATAGCCATCTGTGCTTGGCATTTCGACAAAGTCAAACGGCTCTCAAGGTCTGCGATTCTTGAGGAATATTCAGTATATCGGCAAGAAGGATGAGGAGGCGACGAAGCTCTGGAGTTGAAAGCATCGGCAGAAGATGGAGCTTGACCGCGACCAGATAATTCACCAGCACGCATAGGCTAGAAGGCAAAAGAAAAAGAAGAGAGGAGCATCTCAGAAGCTAAACAGGACACAACATTTTGCAAAAGAGGATATATTTACAAAAGCATAAGCCCTCTGACTAAAGTTCTCGGGCTACATGCAACTAAAGAGTTTGCTACATCAGAATAAAACTAAAATTAGAAGGGAGGCCAAGTCTACGCCACCTCGGCCTCACGATCCGCAGCAGAAGTAGGCGTAGCAGAAGCAGCACCAGCGTCGGGAGGAGGCACAGACCCACTTGTCGCCGGAGTCAAAGAAATCGGCGTCGTACCGGTCGCGGAAGCCACCGAAGGGGAAATCATCGACATGATGCTTGGGGCATACTTTTTCGCTTTCTCGAAGAAGGCCTTCAGTTCCGCGCGACGACGGCCGGGGTAAGAGCTCACTTTCTCCCAGTTAACCTCCTCACCATGTGCATATGAAAATGCAATGGCCCCCTCGGCACCTTGCTTCAAGGAGAGACCCTTCATAATAAGTATGGGGTCTTCAGCGGTGTCGTAGGCTTTGGCAAGATTCTT
Organism: Dactylis glomerata; assembly: GCA_007115705.1. Taxonomy (NCBI): domain Eukaryota; kingdom Viridiplantae; phylum Streptophyta; class Magnoliopsida; order Poales; family Poaceae; genus Dactylis; species Dactylis glomerata. The sequence goes on along the minus strand of QXEO01000477.1, from coordinate 1,169,457 downwards.
CAAGTCCGGCACATTCGCCTTTTGCTTGGGCCACAACCCGACAAAAATCCGCGTAAGAACGCGGTTAACCAACTCGAAGATTTCCTAGACAGATATCCAGTTCGCTTCTAGCAAGCTAACCGCGGCCAAGAGAGAATCGTTATCTGGTTGCAAAGTCGACGCAAACACTTCACTATATTCTGCAAAGCCAAGGAAACAACAAACAGCAGAAAAGGAATATATCAGCAAGCATAAAATAGCAAGAATACCGACAAAGTGAAAGAAAGTTATAGTATGTACCTCCAGCAGTAGCAGACATCTGGTTCAGCCGCTCAGCCACGGCATGTTCCCGCTGGAGATGCTCCTTGTTAGCATTAGCCAGGTCCTTTTCTGCTTTCTTCGCCTTAGCCAATGCTGACTTAGCAGACTTCTCAGCATTGACCTTGGCAGCAGTGGGGGCATCAAAAGCCGTCCTGGAAGCTTCGAGTTCAGCTTCTAGTGACGAAATGCGAGCATTGGCTGCCTTTAGAGCACCTGAGTTTAACAAAGAGGAAAGAAAAAGTCAAGCAAAGAAGCAAAGTCAGGCATGCAAAGATAAGCAAGTGTCGAAAACGAGATTTACCTTCAGAGGCCTTAGCAACTTTCTGGTACTCGACACATTCATTGCCCAAGTCGACAAATCTCTTCATCAAGTTCTGTCCAAAAAACAGGACATGAGTATCAACACGCAAAAGTTAAAGTAAATATAACAGTATGATTACGTACGCCATCGAAGGAGCTTATGGACTGATGGGCCTCAAGGGTAGCACCGGCGTCGAACGCTTTCTTCAAGCGCCCAGAATGACGAACACTGACTACCTTCTTGGTAGGCTTCTTCGAAGCTTTTTGAGGTTTTGCTGCTGGATCAACCTCTTGTGGCGGCGGCTCATTGATGACGAGGGTATCAGCAATAGGGGCAGCAGCAGCAAATCTCTTCGGGTCCTCCTCGTCACTGAGAAAAGGAGAAAAAGACAGAGTCATCTATCAAGGTCGACAATAAGAAGCTAAATATATGAAAACAAACACATGAACACTCACGAGTCCATGAAGTCAAAGAGTTTCCCGCTGTCCTCTGGCACGAAGGATTCCTCGGCCACAGTTTTAGGGGCAGAGGCACTGGAAGAAGAAAATTCTTCGACACGTTTCCTCTTCTTGTCCACGACAAGGTCTTCATAAAGTGCAGGAGGAGGTGACGTCATCAAACTGGTCCTTTCCAGCGAATCTTCGCCTTCGTCTCCATCTTGCCTGTCCTCAGTCTCGGGGGCTTCGGAGGCCGCAGAAACAGAAACATGTGGAATGGCCCCTCCCTCTAGGAGAGGAGGGCGAGAAACAAGGAGTCGATGATCCTGAAAAGAGAAACAACCCGAAAGTTACAACGCGAACAATAATAAGAGAAAGGCAAGGCAAGTAAAGACAGCAAAAGTTACCGCAGGCAGGGGATGCTCGAAGTCAAAGTGGCTTGCGGTTAAGTCCGCAACCTCATGATCCTTCTTGAGAGTATTAAGAGCTCTCACACGCATGTCGAGATCCTTCTTCTCCATGAGATTTTCAGATACCCGAGAAGGATCCCCCAAGCCGGAAAAAGTCCACAACTTGGAGAGACGATGCTGCAGGGGTTGAACTGGACGTTGTAGGAAAAACTCCATGAGTTGTGTACCCGACAACGCACCTCCTCTACCACTTTTCAGCTCCTGGATGCGGGCCAGGAGTGGCTTGATCTCCTCCATCTCAGTTTCCATGGGAGGCGAATCCCACAAGGCCAATTTCTTCAATTCTTGGGAGGCATCAAATAGAGCAATGCCGTATTTATCGGAGGAGGAACTCTTTCGGTCCTTGATGTAAAACCACTTGGTCTTCCAACCTTGTACCAAGGCAGACATTGAAAATTCCAAATACTGCGATTCAGAATGAACAGAGATACAAGCTCCACCCAGTTCGGGTTTCTTGGACAATGAAACACTGGGGCGGAGCCGAAAGAGGGATCCCCAAAGAAGAAAGTGGGGATCAATCCCCAGAAACGACTCGCACAGAGTTATGAAACAACCAATATGCAAGATGGAGTTTGGTGTCAGCTGGTGAAGCTGCACACCATAAACAAAAAGAAGCCCACGAAGGAATTCGTGGGTAGGAAGGGAAAGACCGCGCAAGAGAAAGGCGAAGAACATCACCCGAAAACCATCTCTGGGCTTGGGGATTCATTCAGTGCTAGGGAAGATAACCTCGTTGTCGTCGGAGACGAGACCCTCCGTCCGGGCCTTGTTCAGCTCCTTCTGCGTAAAGACAGAAGGTACCCAGCTGGTCGTGGCGTTCATCCCCTTGGTCATCTTGTGTTTCTACGCTTGGTGCTTCACGCGCATCTACGATCTGTGCACGGGGGCTAAGCAGGAGATCAAAGGGGCGCAGAGATTGCAATAATGGTGGCAGCGGTGGAAGCAAGGAACTGGTAAACAGTGAATTTCCCCACTCTCCCCTTATATAGCTTCCAGGTAATGGAACATGGGCTGAGACGTGGCGCAAGGAGCGGAAATGGTAGCCCACTAACGGGCAGAGAAATTGCGAAATTACCGCGCTGCCCATGGGTAACGGTCAAAATCTAGAGATAATTACAAAGAGATTAATGACATCACAAACCTACGGGTAATGAGAATTGAAGATTATGATAAGCAGTAAACGCTAGTAGGATGAACATTTCAAAGATAGTTCGAGTTGGCGAACTTGAATAAGGGAAGGTCAAGGCAGCCGACAAAAATTGAGCCTGGTAAAGGAGGAATCATTCTTTGAGTCTATACCCGAAAATATCCGGCTATAGCCTCGGGGGCTACTACCATCGGGAGCGCTGAGCGCGCACCCGAGGATATTATCATTAAAAAGTACTAATATGAAGATTGTAGGTGAGTACAATGTACTTGAGCCTATACTCGAAAAATGAATTTTCGACTATAGCCTCGGGGGCTACTCCCATCAGGAGCGCTGGGCACGCACCCAATGATGTTTATTCATGAGTACTGGAGCAAGGAAGGTGAAGAAAGAATTAATGAATGTCATTACTCCCATCGGGAGTGAGGTTTTTATAAATCATGGTTATATAACCCGAATATTTTGTATGCTGGATCAGTCAAACAAGGCTGCGACATATGATTCTTGAGTTGCGTCATCGCGACAAAACTTGAATGCCGTGATTGAAATATATCACGAAGGTAAGACCCCAGGATTCGTCCTGTGTGGTCTAGTATACGCACATGGATGCGCTCTGCTGGCATGTATCTGTGTCTACGACGCGAAGAAAAATCCTAGTGGACGCACTGGATAACCTGAGAACCACTGGGATTCATTCTTTGTAAGTCCTAAATGCGGCAAAAGAGTGGATTTGACTGGTTTCCCGAATTCAAGTACAAGGGGATTGAATTCGAAGTAGGTGACAAGTATCTGTTCCGGCAGTTAACTGACCTCTTGATCCGTCAGAGTTGTCAGGCTTGTTCATCAAAACCCCTTGCGAGATATTATAATGAAAATAAGTCGGAAGACCAATTCGAAGATTTGAAGATGTGAAGGAGTCGAAGAAATGATCAAGTCGAAGATTTAAAGATTAGAGATTCAACCCGAATTTGCTATTCTGGTAGAATCTCAGGGGCTACTGACAAGGGTATAGATAATAGAGCCCGTCAGTTGAGTACCCCTGAGGCCCGTTAAGCTAGGCCCAATTGTAATATTAGTCGAAATACGAGTTCATGTTGTATATCGATATTGTAATCTGTATCGGATCCCACCCGATCCTTGAGACCTGGCCACCTATATAAAGGGGCCAGGAGGGGACGGTGTGGGACAGATTGAAAGCAAGCCAAGTTCTTCGCCCACGTTTACTTTCATAGCCACCTTGTTTGACTGAGTGTACCTTCGAGTTCATCTGACGCCCTGTCTCCCCGATCCTAAGTCCTTCATCTAGGACATTTGTCGACTTAACCACTCGTCAGTGTATCTTTTGGACATGCGATTTCTTGTGCATATGCCCCAGGTTATATCCAAACTTTCATTAGTTGAACACTTTTTGATATAAGCAACAGAAAACCCTCTAAAAATTCGACCTTTGTCAGCTGTTCTATTTTGACAGATTTCTGCCCATATTTGTGTTTGCCGCTTGATCGCTTTCTTTTTGAGTTCTTTTGATCACGGAACTTTTGGGAAAGTTGCTACAGTAGTATATGCTTTATATGTGGTGGTTTTGAGTTGAAACCTGAAGCAAAAAGGGTTGATTCAATGTTATGCTTACACTAATGTTGCTAATAGAATTGTGTTGAGTTTTGTATGAAGGAAGTTTTCAAGTGTAGGGATCGGAGAATGATGAGATGAGTTGAAGAATGGACAAAAGCTCAAGCTTGGGGATGCCCATGCACCCTAAGAAATATCCAAGAGGTACAAGCGTCAAAGCTTGGGGATGCCCCCCGAGGCACCCCTTCTTCATCGGCAAAAATTAGGTCACCTTTCAACACACTATATTTTTATTGCTTTATGCATTATGTGTTTTTCTTGGAGCATCAGTTGTTTTTAGTTTTTAGTTTTGTTTAGTTTTTTTTGTTGCAATAAATGGTTGGACCCCAACAAAATTCTTTTGGAGAAGTTGCCTTGCTTTTCATTTGCCAAGAACACTCCGTTTTTCACTCTTATCGTTTGAACGAGTGTTCTCTTTTTCTAGAACTGCGTTTAGCTTTCGATTTTCGCCTTGATTTTTGTTTAGATCTTGTTATATCTTTATATCAAGGTGTATTTTGACCTCTGGTCCATGTTGGTTTTCATCAAAAGAGTTGTTATAAAAAAGTTCGAATGGTGTTGGAAAAGAGAAAAAGCTTTATGCAAAAAAGTGGTAAAGAAGGAGCTTGTGTAGACTGCGGCCTAGGCTTTTGCATGTCGTGCTTGATGTATTTTTGATAGTATGCTTAGTGGTTTTGCTGTAGCATGACTTGTCTCAAATGACTGAGATTGCTTAATGAGCCTTTGAAAAAATCATGCGTTGTTTTAATTATTTGGAAGCATTATTTTGGTTTTCTCCTTGATGCTTTATTTGGGTCGACTTGGCGCATGCTCACACATGTTAGACTCATACAAAGTCGCCATTGCCTCTATGATCATTTAGTTTTTGAGTTTTGATGCCATCTTATGCTTCTTTTAATGTCGCTTTGCATGATTATGGCCATTATTGCTCTCTTAGTTGGTCGCTCCCAGTCTTTTGCTAGCCCTTATTTTGTACTGAGTATGAGCTCTACTCGTGCATCCAACTCCTAAAAACTAAGTTGTTCCATTGTGTCCACTATAAATTCCTATGCATGGTATTTATAAGCCATTCCAAGTAAATTTTCATGTGCTACCTTTGAAAAAACCTTCAAAATACTTCTCGTTTTGTGACACTATTTTTAGCTCATGGGGACATAGTGGTCGGATTTGCTATCTTCCATATTGCTTATTCCAAAAAAAAAGAAAAAAAAAGAAAGAAAAAAGGCACTCCTCCATGGTATGTGAATGTTGGTGGGCACCCGATGGAATCGGTTAGCCATGGTTTGTGAAAGGAAAAAAGGTGGGCAGGAGTGCCAAGCTTTATAAAAGAGCACAAAAGTGCCAATCTCTCTCAAAAACTTGCTTCATTTTTGTATGGAAGATAGTAAGAACCCCATTGCCAGTCGTTGACCAAAGCAACCACCTCTCAAAACCAATTTTTTATCTCTCTGTTTTACAAATGAAAAGCTCTAGCACATGTTTAATCACTGCTTCCCTCCGCGAAGGGCCTTTCTTTTACTTTTATGTTGAGTCACCACCTTCTATCTTTATGCACCGTCTAAGAGAGCATAGTTGTCATTCTGAGTATAATGTGCATTGTCCCAAAGTTTTCATTGATTGATTCATAATGTTGGTTTCAATTGTTCTCAAATTACTTGTATCTAGTCGCCCTCTTAAACTTGAAGGTGTCCTATGCATTTATGTTTTGCTCTCTTATGAAGGACAAGCTGAAAACCATTTGTATGTTTTTCCATATGATTTGAACACACATTTTACTTTCATTGTTTCATTTTCATGATCTTTCGTTTGTGTTCTTTTTCATGTTATAACATGGTTGCTAAGTTTCTTCTATCAAGATTATATCTTTCATGCCCATGTTTTAAGTTCTTTGATCCCAGCACACAATGCTTACATATGTGATCAAGATTGTGTAGGTGCATGTCACCTCAAAAATTATTTCTTTTGTTATCACTTACCTACTCGAGGACGAGCAGGAGTTAAGCTTGGGAATGCTGATACGTCTCCAACGTATCCATAATTTTTGATGCTCCATGCTTGTGTTTTACACCATTTGCTTAATGTTTCGTTACACTTCGTGGCGTTTTTATGCATTCTCCGGAACTAACCTATTAACAAGATGCCATAGTGCCAGTTCCCTGTTTTCTGCTATTTTTGTGTTTCAGAAAAGTTACACAGGAAATATTCTCAGAATTGGACGAAACAAAAGTTGAACATCCGGAAATTTACCGAAGCTTCCAGAGAACTGAAGAGGAGATGGAAAGGGGCCAGAGGGCGGCCACACCACCAGGGAGCGTGGCCTGCCCCTGGCCCGCGCCCACCTGTGGTGAGGGCCCCCTGGTCCACCTCTGACGCCGCCCCTTCGCCTATAAAGACCCCCCGACAAGAAAAACCTAAACACCCGATCTCTTTTCCAGAAACACATCGTGATCCACCGCCATCGTCGACCCGAGATCGGGAGGGTCCAGAAGCTCTTCCCGGCACCCTGCCGGAGAGGGGAATCACCACCGGAGGTCTTCTTCATCGCTATGCTTGCCTCCGGTGTGATGAGTGAGTAGTCTACCTTGGACTATGGTTCCATAGCAGTAGCTAGATGGTTGTCTTCTCCACCATGTGCTTCATGTTTATATCTCGTGAGCTGCCTTACATGATCGAGACTACCTTTATGTAATTCTACATGTTGTGTTTGTTGGGATCCGATGAATATTGGTGTTATGATTGAGTTGATATACTGAATTTTATCTTATGTTATCTCTATGTTGTTTATGATCTTGCATGCTCTCCGTTGTTAGTAGCTATCTTGGCCGAGTAGTTGCTAGTGACCCCAAGAGGGGGTATTTATGCTCAATAGTGGGTTCATGCCTCTATTTAATCTGGGGGAGTGACAGAAACCTCTAAGGTTGTAGATGTGCTGTTGCTACTAGGGGGAAAATAACATTCATATGTCCGAGGGCATATGCTTTGTTTACATTACACACTTTGCTTAATGCAGTTATCTGTTGTTCGCAACTTAATACTTGTGGAGTTCTCGGATTGATTCGCCACAAGTGGATTATTAGTCATAGATGCAGTTGGATGGCGGTCTATGTATCTTGTTGTAATGCCCAGAGTAAATCTCATAGTGATCCTCTCGACATATCACGTTGTCTTTATTCTATCAATTGCCCAACTGTAATTTGTTTACCCAGCATGTGTTATTTTATCTTATGGAGAGACACCACTAGTGAACTGTGGACCCCGGTCCTATTTCCTATACATTACTATCACCTGTTTACTTTACTCGCACTGTTTACTTTACTCGCATACTACTATTGCTTTCCACTCGATACGCTTATACCCTTTGTTTCAAGCAAACCGGTGAGATTGACAACCTCATCGTAAGTTGGGAACAAAGTATTTGGTTGTATTGTGTGCAGGTTCCATGTTGCCCCTCGCAAAGCAAAGCTTGGACGAGGCGCCCTATAAATTGTCCGGAGCTGTCGCGAAGCTAGCGGGCATCACCTTCAGTCGTTTGGCTTTTTCCTACTGGATTGATAACCTTGGTTTCATAACTAAGGGAAAACTTGCTGCTATATCATCAAACCTTCTCTTGGGGTTTCCAACTGGCCGGTCATTTACTTTATCAACTACACGCCAACAAGTTCTCTGGCACTATTCATCACCGCGCCATCACCAATCTACACTAAAATACTTCATACACATCATACAAGCCAACATTGACCAAATTAACAAGAATCAATATTGCAATTTAGGTGAATCAATATTTCTAGGGTTTCCAAGATTTGGGGATTTATCACCAAATATGCAAATTCCAATGGGTCAAAGGAAAGAGAAATGATGGAGAGTACCTTAGGAGACTTGGGGAGGTCGAAATCCACGGAGAAAACCTTCGATTTGGATGGTTTTGGGTGGGAGGATTAAGAGAGGGAGACAGAGCAGCCGCCTTTGCTGTTCGGAGGTGAGGGGGAAGTGAGGGAGGAGGCCAGCTCGGGGCTGGGCGGGCAAACCTAATCCTAAAGTGCGGCGCCACTCAACACGGCGCCACACAAGCCACTGTCGCGCCACTCTCCATGGCGCCGCACTAACCACGGGGCCCCCCACCTTGCCGACGTGGCAGACAGTGCCGCGCCACTGCCAGTGGTGCTGCACCACCTTCTGTCGCGCCATCATGAACGACGTGGTAAAAAAGGGTTAGCCCTGTGAAATTTTTTCAGTGAAGATTTATTTTTAAAATTTGTTTCAAGTTTGGGTTATTTTTGTTTAAATTGCCGGTAACAATCTGCCTGCCACACTATGAGGCATCTCTGATTTTGATGTCGAGATTCAAGAGAAGCAAAGATCACGCTGATCTAGGCCAGTAGACTGACCCCTATCTCATTATTGTCACTGTTGGGGTGACTCCTTGTCACCTCCAAATTTATCGCAATGAAGGAAAACCACGAACACATAGCAAACATCTCGAAAAACTAGACTAATAGGCATTGTTTGTTACCATGAAAGCCTCTAAAAAAGTACAACGTCTGGCGTCATACATCCACCGCCATTCACTAGTCCATTCGCCCACTATCAATTCCAAAGATAATGCCCAAAGAGGGTAGCGATGCAAAAGTGCTACCAGCGCCTGATACCAGATCTAGGATTTTCCTCTTGAATTGCCTCTGGCGGAGTAGAAGAGAATATCACCCTAGCAATGTCTTCAAGAAGGTAATACGGTGCACATGGGCATCTCCATCATCAGCTCCAGTCAAGGTCAAAGGAAGCTTTCACTCGTCAATATCATGAGCATAAAAAACCAACCGATGCTCTAGCACCATCTACCACCATGGACACGCCCATCTAGATCATCAGGAACCCAAAGCCCAACCTCCTTCGAGACAGATGTGGAGCCCTACAACCTAGAGAGGAGTCACACACCTGACTGAATAAGGGCCATGTTGAAAAGCCACAACTATCATGTGCCAGGCAATTCCCCTCTCTCGGCCTCTCTCCTCTTTGAACTATTGTACGTAGAGACCGCCGCCGATCGGCGCCACTATCCTGTTTCCTCGGCTTGAGCTCCATCTTTGAATTAAGAGTTGAAAGCCCTCATAATCCCTAGGGAGTTGCTTAGTGGGATAGGATGAGGAGTTAGGGAATAGGGGAGTAGGATATAGCAAGGTCATTCTTTGCTAAAGAGAAATGATACTATGAGTAAGATCCGTTCTAAATAACGAAAATTAGGACTTTTGACCTCAAAAGATGGATTGATTTTTTAGCTAAAATGATTTTTTTTATAAAGAGCACTTTATTACTTAATACTCCCTCCGTTCCTTGATATAAGGTGTATAGTTTTTTCTGAAAAAATCCAGAATATAAGGTGTATGGCGGTATTGTGAGATTTTTTTATACAATTTAGAAGTCAATCTGATTAAGAGAGATAAGATAATGAGATTTTCCTAATTTTCTTCTATTCTCACATTGATCAGCTACATATATTAACGTCTAAAAGTATCGAAATTTGCCCTTTTAGCCTGTGCGTTAATATTTGTGCAAGAAAACTATACACCTTATATTAAGGAACGGCGGGAGTAGTTATTAAGCTTACACCCGGCCTCTGCATAGCTAAGATGCACACAGCCTAAAACCAAGTCATGTTCAAGGGGAATAAAAAAGGCAAAATTACATATCAAAGTGAGCAATTGCAATCTCACCTAAACTGGAGCACCAATACGTAAACTATGCGGCCACCCATCTTGGGAAAAAGTATCCCTCACCATGGCCTCCAAACATGCACAGACCTCCGTAAATAGGTCTCGGTCCTCCAGATGCTGAAGAGAGGACCACAAACGGAGAGTACCGATAGCTCTGTAGATAACCTGCAAAATGGAAGAGTTTTTGTCATTAAACACTTTATCATTTCTACATAGCCATACCGAGCAAATAACGGCAATCGCTCCCACCCTAATATGCTTTTTAAACCTAAGATCGATTTCATTAAGCCAGTTACCAAAAATATTGGTGATGCTGCATGGCGGATACAAGGTTGAAGCTACTTGGATGACTGACCATATAGATCTAGCGAAACGACATTGGAAGAAAAGTGTTTTATTGTTTCGTCTTGGTGACAAAAAACACATTTCTTTCTTCTATGCCAATTCTGTTTTGCAAGATTATCTTTAGTTAGAACAACTCCTTTACGTAGGTACCATCCAAATACCTTTATTTGTAAAGGAATCTTCAATTTCCAAAGCTTATTGTTATGAACTTTATCGATCGGCACATCGGGAAGGATAAGAGCATTGCACATAGAAGCTACCAAAAACTTGCCATTTTCATGCAGATTCCATCAGAATTCATCATGTCTAGATTGTAATTGAATATTAGCCAAACGTTGCTGTAAGGCATTCCAAGACACAAGTCTTTGACCAGACAAGTCCCTCCTAAACGACACATTTGGTGGAGATGACTCCATTACTTTAGCGATAGTATCACCTTCGTGACAAATAATATTATAAAATGCTGGATACTGTTCACGAAGAGTGGCATTACGAAGCCATTTATCTTCCCAGAACCTTATCTCAGAACCATCCCTAATATAAAAGGAACCCAGGCCAAAGAAATACTTCTTTTTTGCCATGAGACCGGCCCAAAAATGGGAGTCTCTCGGTCTCCAAAGGACCTGAGATAATGCTTTTGGACCAATATATTTCCTCTTGAGAATAGTTTGCCAAGTCCCCTCCTCCGTGAGTAACTTAAATAGCCACTTACCCAGTAGAGCTATATTTTTGACCTCGAGGTCATGAATACCAAGCCCACCCTGGTTTTGGGACAACAAACCACACTCCATTTAGCCAACCGATATTTCTTCTTCTCACTGTCCCCTTGCCAAAAGAATCTAGATCGGTAATAATCCAGCTTGTGTAAGACTTCTTTAGGAAAAAGGAAGAATGAAATCATATGCAGTACCATATTAGAGAGTACTGAATTAATGAGTATTGATGCGTTGCAAACGTATCTATAATTTTGATGCTCCATGCTTATTTTATACCAATTGCTTTGTGTTTTGTTTATACTTCGTGGCATTTTTATGCATTTTCTGGAGCTAACCTATTAACAAGATGCCACAGTGCTAGTTCCTGTTTTTTGCTGTTTTTGTGTTTCAGAAAAGTTACATAGGAAATATTCTCGGAATTGGACAAAATGAAGCCCGAAGTTCCTATTTTTCCCGACACAAGACGGAGTCCAAAGCAGAGACGGGGGAGGGCACCGAGGTGGCCACACCACCTGGTGGCGCGGGTGCCCCCTTGGCCGTGCCACCACCAGGTGTGGGCCCCTCAGGGGTCCTCTGACATCCCCCTCCGCCTATATAAAGCCTCGGATGTGAAAACCCTAAATAGATTGGTATTTTCCCAAGTAAAGTTCCGCAGCGCCGGTGCTGTCGAAGACCAATTTCAGGGGACAGAAGTCTCTGTTCTGACACCCTGCCGGGGCGGGGAATTGCCCCCGGAGCCATCTCCATCGACTCCACCTCCATCTCCATCGACGTTGCTGTCTCCCATGATGAGGAGGGAGTAGTTCTCACCCGGGGCTGAGGGCTCTACCGGTAGCTATGTGGTTCATCTCTATCTCCCATGATGTGATCTATATGTGATCATGAGCTTTGTATCTAGTTGAATTGGTAGATGTTGTTCTTCATCTGTTATGCTACTCAAGTGCTTTATTATTGTAATCTCCGGAGACACCTTATACCATGATGTGAAGGTGACAGTGTGCGCATTATGTGTGTCTCTTTGGCTAATGTCTCTATGAATTATTGGTGTTTGTTGGAACCATCTAGTGCGCTCAAGGTGATAGTGTGGGGCAATCTAGTTTGGGGAAATGCGAACTTTGAGGAGTGCTTCGTAGCCCTACACATGATTAGTGTTTGTTATCCATCGGAGAATAGTTTAGAATAGCATAGTGAAGATAGATATTTATGTGTTCAATTATGTTATCTTTGTTGAGAATGTCCCCTAGTGAAATTATGATCCCTAGGCCTTGTTTCTAAGCATTGAAACACTGTTTACATTCAGTTCTGTTACATGTCTACTCGCAGTGATATTTATTTCAGGTTGCATTCACTACTTATAATCATCCATATTACTTGTATTTTACTATCTCTTCGCCGAACTAGTGCACCTATACATCTGACAAGTGTATTGGGCGTGTTGGGGACACAAGAGACTTCTTGTACCTTAATTGCAGGGTTGCTTGAGAGGGATACCTTTGACCTCTTCCTCCCTGAGTTCGATAAACCTTGGGTGATCCACTTAAGGGAAACTTGCTGCTGTTCTACAAACCTCTGCACTTGGAGCCCCAACACTGTCTACAAGAATAGAAGCATTCGTAGACATCAAGCTCTTTTATGGCGTCGTTGTCGGGGAGGTAAGGTAAAAGGTACTCATATCCTCTGGCTACTAAGCTATCTTCTAGCACTGTTGCTAGTGTGTGAGTGCTCGAAGTTATTTCCTTTAGATTCTGCAATTATATCTTTTTGTTTCTTGTTTTTATTTTCACTAGTTAGGCTTAATGGAAAACAACAACAAAATTAGAGAGCTTTATAGTATTTATCTTGAGTTAGGACATGAAGTGTTTGAAGAGAAAATTAAAAAACCTATGGAGCTTTGTTTGCGTGCTAATAGCAATGTTATTAGTATGAATTCTTTGAACACCATTATTGCTAATGCTATGGAAAATTCTAAGCTTGGGGAAGCTGGTTTTGATGAGCATGATATTTTTTGTCCCCCAAGCATAGAGGAGAAAATTTACTTCGATGATACTATGCCTCCGTTTTATGATGATTACAATGATGAGTATGATATTTTCAGTCCACCTACTATTTAGAAGAAAATAAGGTATGATTACAATATGCCTCCTATTTTTGATGATTATGGTGATGAGAATAATATTGATAGCTATATTGTTGAATTTGCTCCCACTACGATTAATAAGAATGACTATGCTTATATGGGGAGTATTAATTCTTTTATGCATGTGGCTCATGATAAGAATGTTTTATGTGATAGTTATATTGTTAATTTTGTTCATGATGCTACTGAAAGTTATTGTGAGAGAGGGAAACATGGTTTTATGCATCTCAATAATATTAAGTTTCCCCTCTTTATGTTGAAAATCTTGAAGTTTCACTTGTTTTATCTACCCATGCTTGTTACTATGTGCTTCTTTGATTTATTTTCTTACAAGATTCCTATGAATAGGAAGTGGGTTAGACTTAAAAGTGTTTCATATTTGCTTTTTGATGCTCTCTTTTGCTTCAAGCTCTTTTCTGTCGCCTTTTCCTTAAGCTCTTTTCTGGCGCTTATGTGAGCATCTTCTCAAATTACTGCGCCTAGCTCAAAGGCATTAAAGAAAGGCACTCTTGGGAGATAACCCATGTTTTCTTTCAGTATTTTTTCTTTTTGTTGAGTCTTGGAAGTTGTTACTACTGTAATGAACTCTCCTTATCATTTTTATTTCGTTTTTGTGCCAAGAGTAGCCTCTAATTGGAGGAAGGTAAGATTTGGGGAAGTTGATGTCCCGAAACAGATTTATGCGCTTCGCTGTAAAAATTCGTGAAAATTCCCAAAAAGTTATTTTGATCTGAGATTTCTTGTGCACATGCCCCAGGTTATTATCTAACTTTCATTAGTTTTGCACTTTTTGATTTTAGCAATAGAAGATTTTCGAAAAAATTGATCTTTACCAGCTGTTCTGTTTTGATAGATTTCTGCCACTATTTGCATTTGCCTCTTGATCGCTTTCTTTTTTAGTTCTATTGATTATGGAACTTTTGTAGGAAGTTGATACAGTATCTTTTGTTATTATATGTGTTATACTTGAGTTGAAAATGAACCAAAAGTGGATCTACTGTCTTGCATAAACTAATGTTGCTAATGAGAATTGTGTGAAGTTTTGTATGAAGGAAGTTTTCAAGTGTAGGGAAAGGAGAATGATGAGATGAGATGAAGGATGGACAAAAGCTCAAGCTTGGGGATGCCCATTTCACCCCAAAAAATATTCAAGAAGTACAAGAGTCAAAGCTTGGGTATGCCCAAGGCACCCCCTTCTTCATCAACAAAAATATCATGTCATCTTTCAAGACACTATATTTTTATTGCTTCATATGCTATGCGTTTTTCTTGGAGCGTCTTTATTTGTGCTTTCAGTTTTCTTTTGTTTTTTTTGCTGTAATAAATGGTTGGATCACACCATATTTGTTTTGGAGAGAGACACGCTTCATTTTCATTGCCTAGAACACTCTAGTTTTCACTGTTATCGTTCTACGAGTGTTCTCTTTTGCTAGTACTGCGTTTAGCTTTTGTTTTTCACTTTTACTTTTGTTCAGAGCTTGTTAGTTCTTTGTAGCTAGGTGTTTTTAGACCTCTGCTCTTTGTTGGTTTTCATCTTTGGGAGTTGTTTCAAAAAGGTTGATTGGTGTTGGAAAAGAGTAAACCGTTTTATGCTTATAGTGGTACAAATGGGAGCTTGTTTAGAGTGTGGCTTAGACTTCTGCATGTCATGCTTGATATTATTTTGATTATATGCTTAGTAGTTATTGTTGTAGCATGACTTGTCTCAAATAACTGAGAGTGCTTAATGTGCCTTCGAAAGAATCATGCGTTGTTTTTATCTTTTAGAAGCATATTTTTGTGGTATTCTCCTTTGATGCTTTATTTGGATTGACTTGGCGCATGCTTACACCATGTTTGACATTAAACCAGTTGCCTAAAGCCTCTATGATCATTTGGTTTTTGACTTGTGATACCACTTTATGCTTTGTTTAATAATGTTTTGTCGCTATGCATGATTATGGCCGTTATTGCTCTCTTAGTTGGTCGCTCCCAGTCTTTTGCTAGCCTTCACCTATATTGAGAGGGAATACTTCTTGTGCATCCAACTCCCAAAAACCAAAGTTTTTCCAATGTGTCCACCATATCTACCTATTAGCAATTTGCTATTCCAAGTATATTCATCTTGCTTTTATCTATCTTTTAAATTAATTTTTTTGTTATGAGAAAATGAGTTAGTAAAGCTCTCACGAACTTGATGGCACATTTACTTTCTTGCACTTAATTAACTTGACCATTGTGGCTCTCTTATGATGATTATATTCTTGCAAGTTGTAAGTTGGGAGTTAGCTCAGTCATGTTGTCATGGGGCACGCTTTCAACATTGCACTTATTCCTATTTAGTTGATATCTTGATCTTTTATTTATGGATGCTTATCTATGTGAAAGGAGTTGGAAACTTGTTAAGTTCATGGAGTTTGTATACGTGTTAGAGAAACGCCTGGGCCGCTAATCTAAACCATGCATCATTCATGGTGGAAATTTACAGCATAACCATAGTGGACATTCGACGACGCATCTCAAAATAAAAAGCTATATCCAATGGTAAATAAAAGAGATACCGAGGTGTCCATTGTCTATTTATCTTGTCATTTTGATGTGGGACAGTTTCCATGTCATCGGGCAGGAGGTACCCCGTTGGCGTTCTCAATGATACACATATGCTTATAATGACAAGAACTTGCTTGGGACCTAAGTCGATTAGCATGGTTTAAGTACTCATATTCACGGGGACATGAGATTTTCAACTTATTACTTGTCATTCTGAGTATAATGTGTATAGTCCCAAAATTTATTATTGATTGATTCATGATTGTGGTATTGCTTGTTCTCAAATTATTTGTATCTAGTCACCCTCTTGAACTTTGAAGGTGCCCTATGCATTTATGTTTTGCTACTCCACGAGGGATATGCTGAATACCACTTTGTTATGTTTTCTCTATGCTCAAAACAAACAATTGACTTTCAATGCATTACTACTCATGATCTTTTGTTTATGTTTCTTTTCATGTTGTAACATGGTTGCTAAGTTCTATGGTTAGAATTATATCTCTTATGCCCATGTTTAGAGTACTTTGATCTCAGCATGCAATGCTTTACTTTAAGTTGATCAAGATTGTGTTGGTGCATATCACCTCAAAAATTATTGTTTTGTTATCACTTACCTACTCGAGGACGAGCAGGAGTTAAGCTTTGGGATGCTTGATACGTTGCAAACGTATCTATAATTTTTGATGCTCCATGCTTGTTTTACACCAATTGCTTTGTGTTTTGTTTACACTTTGTGGCATTTTTGTGCATTTTCTGGAACTAACCTATTAACAAGATGCCACGGTGTCAGTTCCCGTTTTCTACTGTTTTTGTGTTTCAGAAAAGTTACACAGGAAATTTTCTTGGAATTGGACGAATCGAAGCCCGAAGTTCCTATTTTTCCCGACACGAGACGGAGTCCAAAGCAGAGACGGAGGAGGGCACCGAGGTGGCCACACCACCTAGTGGCGCGGGTGCCCCCTTGGCCGCGCCACCACCAGGTGTGGGCCCCTCGGGGGTCCTTTGACATCGCCCCTCCGCCTATATAAAGCCTCCGACGTGAAAACCCTAAATAGATCAATGTTTTCCCAGATAAAGTTCCACAGCGCTGCCGCCGTTGAAGACCAATTTTGGGGGACAGAAGTCTCTGTTCTGGCACCCTGCCGGGATGGAGAATTGCCCCAGGAGCCATCTCCATCGACGTTGCTATCTCCCATGATGAGGAGGGAGTAGTTCTCTCCCGGGGCTGAGGGCTCTACCGGTAGCTATGTGGTTCATCTCTCTCTCCCATGATGTGATCTATATGTGATCATGAGATTTGTATCTAGTTGAATTGGTAGATGTTGTTCTTCGTCTGTTATGCTACTCAAGTGCTTTATTATTGTAATCTCCGGAGACACCTTGTACCATGATGTGAAGGTGACAGTGTGCGCATTATGTGTGTCTCTTTGGCTAATGTCTCTATGAATTATTGGTGTTTGTTGAAACCATCTAGTGCGCTCAAGGTGATAGTGTGGGCAATCTAGTTTGGGGAAATGCGAACTTTGAGGAGTGCTTCGTAGCCCTACACATGATTAGTGTTTTTTATCCATCGGAGAATAGTTTAGAATAGCATAGTGAAGATAGATATTTATGTGTTCAATTATGGCATCTTTGTTGAGAATGTCCACTAGTGAAAGTATGATCCCTAGGACTTGTTTCTAAGCATTGAAACACCGTTTACATTCAGTTCTGTTACATGTTTGCTCGCAGCGATATTTATTTCAGGTTGCATTCACTACTTATGATCATTCATATTACTTGTATTTCACTATCTCTTTGCCGAACTAGTGCACCTATACATCTGACAAGTGTATTGGGTACGTTGGGGACACAAGAGACTTCTTGTACCTTAATTGCAGGGTTGTGATACGTCTCAAACGTATCTATAATTTTTTATGCTCCATGCTTATTTTTACACCATTTGCTTAGTGTTCCGTTACACTTCGTGGCATTTTTATGCATTTTCCGGAACTAACCTATTAACAAGATGCCACAGTGCCAGTTCCCTGTTTTCTGCTCTTTTTGTGTTTCAGAAAAGTTACACAGGAAATATTCTCGGAATTGGATGAAACAAAAGCCAAACATCCAGATATTTAACGAAGCTTCCAGAAGACCGAAGAGGAGACGGAGAGGGGCCACAAGCCGGCCACACAGTAGGGCGGCGCGGCCTAGGCCCTGGCCGCACCCCCTACAGTGTGTGACTGCCTTGGTCCACTTCTGACGCTGCCCCTTCGCCTATAAAGACCCCCCGACGGGGAAAACCTAAGTACCCGATCAGTTTCCAGAAACACATCGCAATCCGCCACCGTCATCGACCCGAGATCGGGAGGGTCCAGACGCTCTTCCCGGCACCCTATCAGAGAGGGGAATCGCCACCAGAGGTCTTCTTCATCGCCATGCTTGCCTCCGGCGTAATGAGTGAGTAGTCTACCTTGGACTATGGGTCCATAGCAGTAGCTAGTTGGTTGTCTTCTCCACCATGTGCTTCATGTTCAGATCTCGTGAGCTGCTTTACATGATCGAGACTACCTTTATGTAATTCTACATGTTGTGTTTGTTGGGATCCAATGAATATTGGTGTTATAATTGAGTTGATGTGCTGAATATTATCTTATGTTATCTCTATGTTGTTTATGATCTTGCATGCTCTCCGTTGTTAGTAGCTATCTTGGCCGAGTAGATACTAGTGACTCCAAGAGGGGGTATTTATGCTCGATAGTTGGGTTCATGCCTCTATTTAATCTGGGGGAGTGACAGAAACCTCTAAGGTTGTAGATGTGTTGTTGCCACTAGGGAGAAATAAACATTCTTATGTCCAAGGGCATATTCTTTGTTTACATTACACACTTTGCTTAATGCAGTTATCTGTTGTTCACAACTTAATACTCAAGGGGTCCTCGGATGATTCCCCGCGAGTGGATTATTAGTCATAGATGCAGTTGGATGGCGGTCTATGTATCTTGTTGTAATGCCCAGAGTAAATCTCATAGTGATCCTCTCGACATATGCACGTTGTCTTTATTCTATCAATTGCCCAACTGTAATTTGTTTACCTAGCATGTTGTTATTTATCTTATGGAGAGACACCACTAGTGAACTGTGGACCCCGGTCCAATTTCCTTTATATTGCTATCACCTGTTTACTTTACTCGCACTGTTTACTTCACTCGCATACTACTACTGTTTTCCACTCGATACGCTCATTCCTTTGTTTACAGCAAACCGGTGAGATTGACAACCTCATCGTAAGTTGGGAACAAAGTTCTTGGTTGTGTTATGTGCAGGTTCCGCGTTGCAGCTAGCAAAGCAAAGCACTGGACGAGGCGCCCTATAAATTGTTCGGAGCTGTCGCGAAGCTAGCAAGCATCACCTTTTTGAGTTTGGCTTTTTCCTACTGGATTGACATACCTTGGTTTCATAACTGAGGGAAAACTTGCTGCTATATTCATCAAACCTTCTCTTGGGGTTTCCAACTGGCCGGTCATTTATATCATCAACTACACGCCAACAGTTTTCTGGCACCATTCAACACCGCGCCATCAGGTTGCTTGAGAGGGATACCTTTGACCTCTTCCTCCCTGAGTTCGATAAACCTTGGGTGATCCACTTAAGGGAAACTTGCTGCTGTTCTACAAACCTCTGCACTTGGAGGCCCAACATTGTCTACAAGAATAGAAACGTTCGTAGACATCAAGTATCAGTCTTCCTCCTATGGACAATAATTTACCTTTCCGACTACTAAGACGCTTTGGCAGTCTCTCCTCGACGAGTTTCCATTCGGCAAGAGTGAGTCTCCGATAATGAATTGGGATCCCCAAATACCGCATGGGAAATTGTCCCTGCCCACACCCAAATAAATCGGTGTACGCATTGACCTCGTCTTGAGCCTCACCAAAACAATACAACTCACTCTTATGGAAGTTAATTTTTAAACCAGATAGTTGCTCAAAAGCTGAAAATATCAATTTCAGATTATGTGCTTGAAGGAAATATGCCCTAGAGGCAATAATAATATTGTTATTATCATATTTCTTGTTCATGATAATGTTTATACTCCATGCTAGAATTGTATTAAGCAGAAACATTAATACTTGTGTGGTTTATGAACAACACTGTGTCTCTAGTATGCCTCTACTAGACTAGCTCATTGATTAGTGATGGTTAAGGTTTCCTAACCATAGACATGAGTTGTCGATTAATAATGAGGTCATGTCATTAGGAGAATGATGTGATGGACAGACCCAAATAAAGCACAGCAATTAGATCGTGTCATTGTGTTCATCTTTGCGAAGCTTTTTCCTAAGTATTGTATTCCTTAGACCATGAGATAATGCAACTCCCTAGTACCGGAAGAGAGCTTTGAGGTCATCAAATGTTATCCTATGAAAGGGTGATCATAAAGGTGTCTCTCAGGTAATCGGAAAGTACTTGTTGGGTTGCATGTATCGAGATGGAATTTGTCCCTCCCGAGTCGGAGAGATATACTTCGGGCCCACTCGGTAATTGATATCAACATCTCTTGCAAGCACATGGTTAAGGAGTTAATCACAAAGTGATATTGGATTACGGAACGAGTACAATACTTGTTGTGAATGAGATTGAACTAGGTATGCCGATACCGACGATCGAATCTCGGGCAAGTAAAATATCGCGAGACAAAGGGAATACATATACAGGATTAATTGAATCCTGGCATCATGGTTCATCCGATATGATCATCGATTAATATGTGGGAGTCAATATGGGTTTCCAGATCCCGCTATTGATTATTGATAGAAGATCATGTCTGCATATTCTCGAACCCGTAGGGTCACATACTTGACATGCATCGACGCTAGGATAGAATGGATAATTGGTTATTGAGTTTTTGTTCGGAGTCTCGGATGAGATCCCGGACATCACGAGAGGTTCTAAAATGGTCTGGAGAATAAGATTCATATAATGAAAAGTAGTTTTTGGGTTTCGAAAAAGTTCTGGACTTTTTCGGTAGAGTACCGGAATGTTCAAGAAAGTTCCGGAGTGCTCCATGGTGGGGCCCACATGCCCCAAAGGGTCCACATCGACCAAATGGTGCTGCCTACATGGGCCTGGTCGTCCATGCCCACTTGTCCTATGAGGCCAAGGGCAAAACCCTAGGGTTTTCTTATGGGCCAAGGCAAAGGAAACTTAGGAGGCAAGTTTTCTCCCTGGGGCCACCGGCTTGACTTGGAGGCTAAGGCTGACCCCTTGGCCGACCCCCTTGACCTATTTAAAGGGGAGGGAGGGCTGGGGCGTGCTCCTCTCCTAACCCTAGCCGCGGGCCCAACTGCTGCCCTCCACATCTCTCTCTCGCGACTGCACGTAGGCGAAGCCCTGCTGCAGAAATTCTCCATCATAAGCACCACGTCGTCGTGCTGCTGATCCAATCTATCTCTCCACCATACTTGCTAGACCAAGGAAGGAGGAGACATCGCTGCACCGTACGTGTGCATCTCTCGGAGGCGTCGCCACTTGCGGCGTTGGATCGGATCGGATCGCGAGGAGGAGATGGCTAGTACGACTACATCATCCACGTTCTGTTGAACATTTCCGCTGTGCGATTTCTTCAAGGGTATGAAGATCTCATCTATTTATCTCGTTGATTACATCTCCTAGATTAGATCTTGGCTTTCTCGTTCGCATCCGTAGGAATTTTTTTGATTTACTATGCTGCAAAACCCTTCAGTGGTATCAGAGCTAGATCTATGCGTAGATGTGTTTCACGAGTAGAACGCAACATGCTTGTTGCGGGTGTTGATGTTTTCTGTTGCAAACCTCTATTTGTGTACTTCTTATGGCGTGGCATAGTGAGATCGAAGTGGTCCAGGCCAACCTTACGCAACCTCGTTCGCGAGACCGGCTCCGCACTTGTCGTTTGGCTTGTTCCATATATGCGGCTGGTGGATGCTAGTTTCTCTCACTATAGTTGTCATGGGATTTACAATGGATGTTGGCAACCATAATATCACTGTTGTGGCTTTTCGTAGGTAAGAATCGTTCTTAACTTGTTGCTCCCATAAGCCACGTAAAACATGCAACAACAAAGTAGAGGCGTCTAACTTGTTTTTGCAGGGAGTGTTTTGTGATATGGTATGGCCCAAGACATGATGTGTATGAATTGAGATGTATGCAATGATCATGTTTTGTAATATTTCACGACTTGCACGTCGATGAGTTCACAACCGGCAGGAGCCATATGGTTGTCTTTATAATTTTGTATGACCTGCGTGTCAACTTGTTATACGCCATGTAATAGCTTTACTTTATCGCTAAGTAGTTAGCAATAGTCGTAGTTGCTATTCGTGGTGGAGGCAATCATGGTGGAGTGATAGAGATCATGCCGGCACGCACGAGATGGAGATCAATGCGCGAAGATTGGCTATACCAAGTCACATATTGTATATGCATGTGATGTTTATCCTTTATGCATCTTATTTTGCTTTGATCGCGATGGTAGCATTATAAGATGATCCCTCACACTTAATTTCAAGATAAAATGTGTTCTTCACTTGTATGCGCCGTTGCGAAAGATCGTCGTTTTGAAGCATCACGTGATGATCGGGTGCTATAAACTCTACGTTTACATACAATGGGTGTAAGCCAGATTTACACATGCAAAAATACATGGGTTAAACTTGACGAGCCTAGCATGTACAGACATGGCCTCGGAACACACGGACCAAAAGGTCAAGCATGAGTCATATAGATGATATGATCAACATGTTGATGTTCACCATTAAAGCTACATCATCTCACGTGATGATTGGTCTTGGTGTAGTGAATTTGGATCATGCTTCACTAAACAACTTCGAGGGATGTTGAATTTAGTGGGAGTTCATTAGTAATTTGATTAACTTGAACTAATTATCATGAACTAAATCTTAGTGTATTTGTATAAATCGTTGTAGTCTTTGGCACCGTTTCCCACCGACACTTAGCTTAATTGAGTTAAAAAGAACTATAGAATTATGGATAATCACTTTATGGACTAGTACCGTTTAGTTAGAATGTCAAGAGTAAGGATTAAGTCTTATTGCAAACTATAGCAAACCTCACTTGCTCCATGCAAATTAATAAGTTGTATTAATCTAAGAGCAATGATTCAAGTTTAGCATCTAAGATCATGTTTGCCTCCATGAGAAATTGATCTTCAAAATTGTTTGAGAATCAAAGTGATCTTGGAGCTGAAAGAATTATTTCAGAAACTAGCAAGAAGTGAAAGATATTTGATATCTAAAACTTTGATTATTTGCAAAATGATTAAGTATAATTTAGTAAAAGAACATATGCTCATATTGTATGAATATATGCAAAGATTGAAGACGCTAGGCGTCCCGATCACCCAAAAGTTTGGGAAACTAATATTATACTTGTATTTGTCCTTAAGAGCTACAGTAGTTTCATCATGAAAGATGTCATGATAGGACGAATGAAAAGGTATCGGCTAAATTGTTTTGCTATACCAAAAGAATACTAAAGAATGGAATCTGGAAGAATACCAATTATATGATGATGGTGATCCACCTCAATTTGCAAAGTCCAAGGCCATTAGTATTTGACTGACATCCTTTGGACTATGTGTCAAATGATGATGCCACTATTGATGTTGATAGATTCTTCTAAATAGAGAGGAAATGCTAAATAGGATCTGCAAAAGTATTTGGTAGAAAAGGAAAAGACTGGAAATGTCCAGCTCAGGTATATAAATGATATACATGTTATAGATGTATTCTTTGCTAGTACATAATGTAATTCTTGGGTATTGGATACTAGATTGTTGGTATGAAATGTCATACAAAGCAACAATACAAGAACTACGATGGCCTAAGTAACTAGCAAAAGAATGTGGTAACAATGCGCATCGAAAAACAAATAAATGTGTTATTGTGTTTTTCGTCGGCATAAAACCTAGCCTTCTAGATTTGTTAAGAACTTAATAATTGTTATTTTGTTCTGGTATTATGAGAGCAATGGTTGTTCAAATAATTACCATCTTCCATAATCGATGGATAGATTATTATTATCTTGTTGGTGAAATAGACATTTATAACACTGATGCTAAAGGTCGCAAGACAAAACGAATTTCACTTATATATGACACCGCCGTTTAAGTTATATTGGAAACAAAACATGAAAGAAATTATATATTAATAGATTTTCGAGTCATTTGATTTTGAATTGATTGACGCTTGTGAGACTTTTTCCTAAAGATGATTAAACTTCGTTCATGGGCCATGGACAGAACAAGCGACTACCTAAATGAAGATCATATATGTTGATGTATGTAGTTCATGTGTGAAGTCGAGCATGGTGTATTTTCTATTTCATCAATGACTCGAATATATGTATGGTATATCTACTTGATGAGATAGAAGTATGAAATTGTTCAATTTATGAAGTGGAAATTATTGTAACAAGAAAATTTCAAGTTTTTATGATTGGATCATAAAGAAGAATATTTGAGTTACAAGTTTAGCAAACATCTAAGAGTTAGGTGAATTGTTTCACGAACTTGCATTGTGATAAACACCATATGAGTATGGAGTTTTTGATGGATGTAATCAAACCTTGTTTGACATGGTTAGATCAATGATGTAATAAAACTGCCAATATAATTTGTGGATTATGCTTTAGAGACTACCACTTTT
Organism: Dactylis glomerata; assembly: GCA_007115705.1. Taxonomy (NCBI): domain Eukaryota; kingdom Viridiplantae; phylum Streptophyta; class Magnoliopsida; order Poales; family Poaceae; genus Dactylis; species Dactylis glomerata. The sequence goes on along the minus strand of QXEO01000477.1, from coordinate 1,145,051 downwards.
CACTGAATAGAGCACCATCATAATCCGCTGAAATGACACCGTACAAGTTATAGTTGTCTTTTCTTAAATTTTGGTATGCACGGCATATGTAAAATGTTTACAACCAAAATTGGATTAGTAAGTCTTTGTAGGTTATCCCAAAGAATGTCGATGGGTATTCCTTCTACTATGAACCCAAACACATAGTGATTGTCGCTAAAAGGTGAATTTCTTATGAAGGAGTTTTCTCACCAAAGGTTTAAGTGGGAGGAAGATAGAACTTGATGAGGTTATTGAATCTGAGCAAGATGATCAAAGTAGCGCAGCACCAGAAAATGTTCTGGAAGCAGCAACTGCATTCATGGCTCACGCGTCTACAATATGTTGTAGTCACGACATCAAAGTTCCCATTTAACCAAGTTTGGTCGTAATCAAATAGCAAGATTTGAGGACGAGATATTATTAGATAATAGTAACCAAAAATATACAAAGAAGCAGTGATGGGCCCTGACTTCATCATATGATTTATTCTAGCAACAATTACATATTGAGATATGATAGTTGAATAAACGAAACAACGTTCCTCTACCGGAATGCACACCAAGGACGTGTACCTGATACGACCCAATGGGTTTTGTTGATTCAAAGGGTTGCCAGATATGTATGCAAACTTCTATGGTAGAAGTAAGCATAGCGAAGTTGGAATCTTTAATGATGAAAATGTTAAAGTGTTAATTTCATCATGATATTTGAAGATGCTTGTATTACAAGAAAGTAAGTGGGAGCGCTCAGACATATTTCTAATACTTTATGTGGATGACATATCGTTTATTGGAAATAATGTGTTTTTCTTGATATTGTTAAGTTTTCATTAAAATTGGTTTTTGATGAAAGACTTAGGTAAAACCAGAATATTAAGCATCAATGTCTATGCAGATAGATTGAGGCACTAATATAGTTTTGCCAGAGTACATAGATGAAATATTGAATTTGTTCAATATGGAAACAATAAGAACGGTTCTTGTTGCATGGAAGAGGTTGGAGCAAGAATCAATTGTTTTGACACTTGATGAGTGAAACCGCAAGAATGATTTTATCAATCTTGTATACCATGATATGTAGATCCAGATATGTCCGATGCTCTAAAACGTTACGAGCATTCATATGATGATCGTTGGACAATAGTAAGAATATTCTTATGTACTTTTGAAGAACTAAGAATATATTCTATATGCAAAAGTGACAAATGGTTCATTGCAATGTGTTACATTGGCTTTGTCACATATACAGGTAAAATTTTATCTCAATTTTAAGTTATTTGTTTTGATTTAGAATGTGGCACAATAAGATGGAAGAAAGTTCCATGATGACTTGGATGAGTTCCAATGTTCACATTGTGGCGGACACTGCAGCGAGGGCTAAGTATATAATCGCTTTAGAAGCGGCATAAAAGATGCAAAGTAGATAGTGATAATCCAACTTATTTGTGGCACTGTCGTCTAGGTCATATTGGCGTAAAACGCATGAAGAAACTCCATTCTGATGGACTTTTGGAGTCTCTTGATTTTGAATCATTTGACACGTGCGAGCCATGCCTCATAGGCAAGATGATCAAAACCCCGTTCTCCGGAATAATGGAGCGAGCAACGGACTTATTGGAAATCATACATACCGATGTGTGCGGACCAATGAGTATTTCAACGCGTGGTGGATATCGCTATTTTCTCACTTTTACTGATGACTTAAGTAGATATGGGTATGTCTATTTAATGAAACATAAATCTGAAACGTTTAAAAAGTTCAAAGAATTTCAGAACAAAGTGGAAAACCATCGTAACAGGAAAATTAAATTTCTGCGATCCGATCATGGAGGTGTAGTTCCAAGTGTGCTAGTACTATGTAGTTCTATTGTATGACAATAGTGACAACATAGTTTTGGCAAAGAAACAAAGGTTTCATCAGAAGACCAAGTTTATACGATGCCATCTCATACAAGATGAGTAATGCATGCTGACGCAAAATAATATGCAAATACAAACGGACCTGAAAGTGTCAGACCCGTAGATAAGGTTTACCACGTGCAACGCGTATGAATAACACCGGAATGCCATAGGTGTTAAAGGCGCAAGTATGACTAGATTATTGACTCTAGTGCAAGTGGGAGACTGAAGGAAATATGCCCTAGAGGCAATAATAATATTGTTATTATCATATTTCTTGTTCATGATAATGTTTATACTCCATGCTAGAATTGTATTAAGCGGAAACATTAATACTTGTGTGGTTTATGAACAACACCGTGTTCCTAGTATGCCTCTACTAGACTAGCTCATTGATTAATTATGCTTAAGGTTTCCTAACCATAGACATGAGTTGTCGATTAATAATGAGGTCATGTCATTAGGAGAATGATGTGATGGACAGACACAAATAAAACACATCAATTAAATCGTGTCATTGTGTTCATCTTTGCGAAGCTTTTTCCTATGTTAAGTATTGTATTCCTTAGACCATGAGATAATGCAACTCCCTAGTACCGAAAGAGAGCTTTGAGGTCATCAAACGTTATCCTATAAAAGGGTGATCATAAAGGTGTCTCTCAAGTAATCGGAAAGTACTTGTTGGGTTGCATGTATCGAGATGGAATTTGTCCCTCCCGAGTCGGAGAGATATACTTCGAGCCCACTCGGTAATCGATATCAACACCTCTTGCAAGCATATGGTTAAGGAGTTAATCACAAAGTGATATTGGATTACGGAACGAGTATAGTACTTGTTGTGAACGAGATTGAACTAGGTATGCCAATACCGACGATCGAATCTCGGGCAAGTAAAATATCGCGAGACGAAGGGAATACATATACGGGATTAATTGAATCCTGGCATCATGGTTCATCCGATATGATCATCGATGAATATGTGGGAGTCAATATGGGTTTCTAGATCCCGCTATTGATTATTGATAGAAGATCATATATGCATATTCTCGAACCCGTAGGGTCACACACTTAATGTGCATCGACGCTAGGATAGAATGGATAATTGGTTATTGAGTTTTTTGTTTGGAGGCTCGGATGAGATCCCGGACATCATGAGAGATTTCGGAATGGTCCGGAGAATAAGATTCATATAATGGAAAGCAGTTTTTGGGTTTCGGAAAAGTTCTGGACTTTTTTGGTAGAGTACCGGAATGTTCTAGAAAGTTCCGGAGGGCTCCATGGTGGGGCCCACATACCCCAAAGGGTCCACATGGACCAAAGGGTGCTGCCTACATGGGCTTGGTCGTCCATGCCCACTTGTCCTATGAGGCCAAGGGCAAAACCCTAGGGTTTTCTTATGGGCCAAGGCAAAGGAAACTTAGGGGGCAAGTTTTCTCCCTGGGGCCACTGGCTTGACTTGGAGGCTAAGGCTGCCCCCTTGGCCGACCCCCTTGACCTATTTAAAGGGGAGGGGAGGGCTGGGGCGTGCTCCTCTCCTAACCCTAGCCGCCGGCCCAACTGCTGCCCTCCACATCTCTCTCTCGCGACTGCACGTAGGCGAAGCCCTGCTGCAGAAATTCTCCACCATAAGCACCATGCCGTCGTGCTGCTGATCCAATCTATCTCTCCACCATACTTGCTGGACCAAGGAAGGAGGAGACATCGCTGCACCGTACGTGTGCATCTCTCGGAGGCGTCGCCACTTGCGGCGTTGGATCGGATCGGATCGCGAGGAGGAGATGGCTAGTACGACTACATCATCCACGTTCTGTTGAACGTTTCCGCTGTGCGATTTCTTCAAGGGTATGTCGATCTCGTTGATTACATCTCCTAGATTAGATCTTGGCTTTCTCGTTCGCATCCGTAGGAATTTTATTATTTACTATGCTGCGAAACCCTTCAGTGCTTTCTCTAGATCATGTTCTATAAAAATAATCATATCATCGGCATATTGAAGAATAGATAATACCCCATCTATAAGGTGGGTGATAACACCTTCAATGAGTCTGTCATTCTTTACGCGTTTGATCATGATGGCAAGCATATCAGCCACTATATTAAATAGCATTGGCGATAGGGGATCACCCTGCCGTAAACCTTTTAATGTCTAGAAGTATCTACCAACATCGTCATTGACTTTGATGGCCACACTACCTCCTGACACAAAGGAGTTGATCAAAGCACACCACTCAGCAGAAAAACTTTTTATTCTGAGTGTTTGCTGGAGAAAAGACCACTTTACCTTGTCATATCCTTTTTCAAAGTCTAGCTTTAAAATTACCCCATTCAACTTCTTAGAATGTAGTTCGTGAACTGTTTTATGCAAGATGATGACTCCATCTAGGATATTCCTTCCTTGTATGAATGCAGTTTGGGACGGTCGAACTACATGATTAGCAATCGTGTTTAGTCTTAAGGTGGCCACTTTCGTAAATTTTTTGAAACTAACGTTAAGGAGACAGATGGGTCTATACTGTTGGATCCTTTCTGCCTCATTAAACTTTGGTAACAAAATTATCTCACCAAAATTTAGACGAAACAATTCTAATTGTCCAGCATGAAGACAACTGAACAAATCAAGCAGATCCCCTTTGATAGTAACCCAGAATGTTTGATAAAACTCAGCTGGGAAGCCATCCGGACCCGGTGCTTTGTTGTGTTCTATTTGAAAGATAGCCTTTTTTACTTCCTCTTCCGAGTACTCAGTCGTAAAAAGGTTATTTTCCTCAATGAAAACTTGGAGAATATCATCTGTTTGGGATTCATCTATATAGAAAGTTGCCTTCCTCCGGTGTCCCAAACAAATTTTTGTAATAATTTGTGATATAAGCTTTGAGATTGAAGCTGAAATGATGGACTGCTAGAAAAAAATCCACAAACGAGAATAGAAATGGCAGTTGGAAGAAATATAGTCGTGTAATGGATGGAGATATAAAAATCAACAAAATAATCCATGTAATAAAAGTAAATGTGATCTCCATAGTACTATCGAGTGGTTGAAATTACCAACCGATCCACAATAGGGCGATGGACAACAGTGCACACTTCGTTAGGGGCCTTTCTGTAACTCCGCCGTCCCTCCACCCATCGTACCTCCACCCGGCGGCGGCGGCGCGATGGCTAAGAGCGGCAAGTCGACCGAGGTGGCGAGCACCACGGCCCCTCCTCCTCCAACCCCCTCTCCCGCCTCAAAGCCTAAGGCGAAGAAGCGGCTGGAGATCGAGGGGTACCCCATTGAGGGCATCTCCATCGGCGGGCAGGAGACCTGCGTCATCTTCCCGACGCTGAGTCTCGCCTTCGACATCGGCCGGTGCCCGCAGCGCGCCGTGTCGCAGGACTTCCTCTTCATCTCCCACGCCCACCTCGACCACATCGGGGGCCTCCCCATGTACGTGGCCACGCGGGGGCTCTACAGGCTGCGCCCGCCCACCATCTTCGTCCCCAAGTACCTCCGGGAGCTGGTCGAGCAGCTGTTCGACGTGCACCGCGCCATGGACCAGTCCGAGCTCAAGCACACCCTCATCCCGCTCGACGTTGGCGAGGAGTATGAGCTCAGGAGGGACCTCAAGGTGAAGGCCTTCAAGACCTACCATGTCATACCCAGCCAGGTGACTTGAACTTTCTTCAGTTTTTGGAATTGTACATTTACTGATTAATTTGTGAGGATTTTCGCCATGGCTTGATGGGAAGTGATGTTTGATATGTTTGTAGGGGTATGTCATATACTCAGTGAAGCAAAAGCTCAAGCAGGATTATCTTGGTCTCCCCGGGAACGAGATCAAAAGGTTGAAGTTATCAGGTGTGGAGGTCTGTCTGTCTTGTTGGATGTCAATATTACGTAGGAATCAGTAAACAACAGTCTAGTAAGAGTTATTGATTTAGTATGTGCTTGCGGTTCCAATCTGTGCTCTTGCAGATTACTAATACTGTGACGACACCTGAGGTTGCTTTTACCGGAGATACAATGTCAGATTTCATTCTTGATCCTGATAATGTGGATGTGTTGAAGGCAAAAATTCTTGTAGTGGAGGTAACACTTATAGCATTCTCGGTGTATAACTAGCTTCCGTTTTATTAACAGTAGCAACGCTATTTTTGTCTTCAAGTATTGATAAATCTCACTGTATGGGAGCTGGGTACCATTATTTTGGAAGCATAACTCATCACAGCTAGAAAAAAAATTATTGTGACACTAGTTAGCAGCAATTAGTTGAATCCTGATGGTTGAACACATGTTTCATTTCTTCCTGCTGATTTTTTAATGTTATTTAATCTCTCATGAATTAAACTTATTCCTATAGCTGATCTACTAACCAATGTTTTGTAAATTTCAGAGTACTTTCCTCGATGACTCTGTATCCATTGAGCATGCAAGAGAGTATGGGCACACGCACTTGTTTGAGGTCATTCCATGACTACCTGTTCGTATCTGTCAATGGAAAAACTGTTATGGTGGTCCTTACGCTTCCATCTATGTTTTACAATATTTGCAGATTACGAGTCACTCTGATAAGCTTGAAAACAGGGCCATTCTACTAATTCACTTTTCGGCTCGTTATACAACAGAGGTAGGCTAAATACACTTCAGTTCACTCTATTGATGTTCTATGACTAGGTATTCAAATTTTACCTGTTGATTAAATCTATTATTACCCCCTTTACTTGTCATTTTATCCCAATCCCACTCATGTTTATGATACTTTGGCTCAACCTGTTGGTCCTATCTTGTACGTTAATCATGTTCTCCAATCATGTGCAATTATTCTGTATTTTGAATTCCTTGTAACAAAGCACAACATTTAAATTTCTTTGTGCATTTTTATTTCCTCATACAAAACTCTCTAGTTGATCTTTCATACTTTGTTAGTAAGTCAGGTCTATCGCTTGACCCCATCATCGATCAAGCAGACTTATCCTTGTATGAAAAATAATACACTAGACCCTAATTATACAACTGCTTTTTCAGGAAATTGATGCAGCGATAAGTAGGTTGCCACCATCTTTTCGAAGCAGAGTTTATGCGTTGAAAGAGGGCATCTGAATATGGGCTGAGATAGTCAACCTCCCTTCTTCTATTCCCTCTGAACAACCAGTGTTTATGTTATTTTCACTCAAAACCTTTGTTTTGTGGTATGGCATCAAAACAATTTTCTTGACATGTCGTTGCCACTAAATTCATCTCAACTTCTGTGAATGATTGTTTTAGTACAGTATTCGGTTTGTCTCCATAAGGGCATAAGATTAGAACATCGATTCTAAAGAAAGTAAATATTTGGCTGCAGCGCAGTAAGCTACTCCGCTTCGTTCTTAAAAGAAAAGTATAGTGAAGCATAAAACAACCTGTATTTGCCGCTTCTCTTTCTGAACATAGAAATGAACGTGTGATTTTGTATGAAATTTCAGCTGTGGTTACAATACATTCATGTTTTGTATGACATGCATGTATATGTATATAGGGTACACAATTTCTATTTTCTCTGAAGAAAAAAAATCTTTCTGTGGTATGTCATTGTAACAGTGTTCTTGACATGGTCTTACTACTAAATTCATCTCAACATATGTCAAATGATTGTTTTAGTACAGTATTCGTTTTACTCCATAGAACATGGATTCTGAATCTGAAGAAAGAGGCTATACAAAATCTGAGAAGCACCAAACGATCTGTATTTTCCACTTCTCTTTCTGAACATAGAAATGAATGTGTGATTTTGTATACAATTCATAAACAACAGGGGTTACAATACATTCATGCTGTACATGCTATGCATGTATATGTATATACGGTACACATTTCCTAATTTCTCTTTAGAAAAAAAATCGAGTAGTAATACGTACATTGATTACACAAACAGAGAGTAGCAGGTTAATCTTCTATGCATATCCATGCTGTCTACCATCAAGATGGGTTCTTCTCGCGTGGTAATTCTCTTGTTACCTCGGGATTCCGGTAGGGCCTGGCCGGCCGGCGACGATCAGCACGCACAGCCTGGCTTGCACGCCAGCGTGCCGGCGAAGCGGGTGAGCCTCGTGACATATTCCCCTGGCTTGGGCTTGACCAGGTCCTTCTTGTTGAGCTTCTGCTGAATGTTGCCGCCGGACGGGGTGAAGAAGGCGTTGTTCATCATCAGGTCGGCTTCTGTATGCCAAACCCAGTTCTTCCACACCGATTCTTCCGCGTAGTCGCGCTTGGTAATCTGCACATCCATTCATCCTCCACATTGACATATATGTATATATGGAGCAGGGAATTCAATCGTCGAGCTGAGTGAGAAATAGCAAGAAAGAGAGACGTGCCTGTTTTGCAGCCATGTTTGGCGGCGCGATGTATCTGTTTCCCTGGCTGATGATGGTAGGGTTGCTGCTGCCTCCAATGGCGTACATGAGCCAGTGGGTGTAGTCGTTGTTGACGACGTGGAAGAAGCCATAGCGGCAGCGGGGCATCCTCTGGACGAGCCCTCTGCCGAAGTGGTTGAAGGCGACGGTGACCTGCATGACCTTGTCCTCCGGCTGGTTGTCGTTGGCACCGAAGAGCATGACGTCGTTGTGGTTGGTCAGGTGGCAGTTGGAGATGGTGATCGCCGTGGACGCCGCGACGACATCCACCATGCCGTCCTCGCAGAGCGACATGGAGATGTGGTCGATCCACACGTTGCTGCCGTTGAAGATGGAGACGCCGTCGCCGTCGGCGCGGGTACGCGGGGTGAAGTGGTTTGGGGACACGGCCACGTTGCCGCCGTCGGTGTGCTTGATGTCGTGGATGTGGAGGTTGTGGATGATGATGTTGTGCTGGTTCTGGATGGTGAGCCCGCCGCCGTTGGCGATGTGCACCTGCGCCCCGCGCCCGTCGATGGTCTTGTCGCTCTGGATCACGATCTCCTGGGTCGGGGTGATGATCATGTCGTTGGCGAAGATGATCCACAGCGGCTCCGTCTGGACGACGCCCCACCGGAGCGTGCCGGGGCGAGGGTTCGAGAAGTCCTCGTCGCTCGGGTCGGTGACGATGTAGATCTTGCCACCCAGACCGCCGGTGGCCTCGCGGCCGAAGCCCTTGGCGCAGCGGGCCAGACGCTGCCGGTCCGTCGCCCAGTCCTTGCGGCAGCGCCAGCACCGGTCGATCGGGTTCGTCGCCAAGCACGGCCCCGAGTACTTGCTCTTCTTCTTCTTCTCCGACATCGTTCGACGCGGGCTAGTCGACCTGCATTGCAAGCTTAAACGTTCATGCCATGCTGGAGATGGTGTAAGTTTAGGTGGAGATGGTCGAAGGACGCATGCCTTTGGACGGCGCGGTTGAAGTGGTTGACGACGCTCAAGGGGTCGGGGTTGTACCCTGCGCTCGCTACGGCCGCCGCCGCCATGAATGCCACGGCGAAGAGGAGCAGCGACGCCGGCCTGCTCCATTGGAGGCTTCGCTCCATGGATAACTACCTATGAGCTGTGAATCTCTCTCTATCTTCTGGTATGATTGATTGTCTGGGTAACTTGAGATAGAGAGGGGACAGCCCTATCACTCGCGTGGAATGGAGCAGAAGGCCTATATACATAGGAGGACGGCAATCGAGATGGCAAAATTAGGAGACAGGGTGAGGCGAGCCACGCTCCCCGGAGAGGAGAAATTGTTTTGCCACTATTTGACTTCCTATTCTTGGTGCGGTCAGGCCGGAGAGGACAGGGAAGAGGATGGTTGATGGTGCCGGTCGTCGCAAATTTATTGGAGAACACATAAATAATCTTGGCAATAACATTTGTATATTATTACGTCCAGTGCATGTTTGTGTTTCTTCATGTATAAAAGCACCTAAGCTAATTCTTTCTCGAACCAGGCAAATCTTCCGTGCATGTGATGTCTCGTTCGTGTTTCCTCCATCGATTTCACTCGGTTTTATGCTTTAAGGTTTGTGCTACATGGTTTCAGTGATTTTTGCAAGTCCCTAAAAAAAATTCAGGACTTTTTCAAAGTCCGGGGCTGCTTATCACATAGGTCCGCCGATGTAGGTTGTATCATCTACTTTCATTTTAGAGAGCTTTTTTTTATTCCGCACTTTCCCATGCCATGTAGCTGATCATTCTTGAACCTTCGGAACCTGCTTAACTTAGAAAATTAGGATTTCTATTTTCGTGCCCTCAGGTCTTTAGTTATACTCAGTTTTCCTCAGCTCCTTAGTTTTTTCTCAGTTTTCCCCAAGCCCTTGTCTGAAATCCTCAGAAGGAGCTCGGACGGGAGGATTCCCGTTTAGTTTACCGTCCCGTGCTGACGTGTGGGGCTGCATCGTGTGGGACCGCGTCACGTGGGGCTGGTAGAAAGGGACCGTGTGGGACAGGACGAGACCGCGTCGCGTGGGGCTAGTAGAAAGGGACCGCGTGGGACAGGACGAGACCGCGTTTGGTTGTACGTGAGAGCTCGGTTCTGTCTCTCTTGGCCCAAATTGGCATTTTTCAGAGCGCCTTTTTCCCCTCTCTCTGTAACAGTTCTCTCTCTTTTTATCAAATTAGTATCAAATCTAGAGAAGCTTCTATTTCTGTCTTTCTTCAATGATTGTTGCCTTTTGGCCCTCGTTTTTTGCCCAATATGGTAACAAATCTAGTAGCAAATCTATAAGCTAGTATAGAATAAATTCACAGCAGCATAATAAATCGAGAAAATATAGGATAAGCTGCATACAACAGCCAACATAGCATATATATATTCACGACAGATCCAACAGTACTACCGATAGATCCAACATAAGCTATATTTTATATGGGATTAAGCTTGGAGGCTGCACAGGTGAATCCCAAGTGCTTTGTGTTTGGCCATGAACGCATGCACGTTCACGGTCGTTCCAACTCTAGCGCCGCCAATGACTCTGCCAATGGATTCAGCATGGTTCACCAGGCAGTTGAAGTCGGTGGCGCGGAGCCTCCTGTTGCAGAAGGGACATCTGTAAACGCCTCGAGCAAAGTGGCCATCGTAATGGCCAGACTGCAGCCTCCTGAGGACGTGACGAGTCTTGGTGTGGAAGGCCTCGTCGTCGCTGTCGACGTCGCTGCTCTGCACCTGTCACGTAGCACCAAAGATCAAAAAACACGGAGTCAATTGCAGCGATGATGGAACAGAGAGTGAACAAAAGATCATGCATGATAATATGGGCACGAAAAAAAGAGGTAGCCTCAGTTACATTGGACACACTTATATCCAGGATTTGAGTCAGTGAACCAAAGATCATGCACAACAAATTTGTACACACCAATTATTCACTGACCAAACCCTGAATCAATTTGTGCCCAAATATTCATCATCATCGGCATAAATTAACCGGATGGGATTGATTACTCACATAAGTTAACCAAATCTTAAACAAAAGCAAATCACACACACTAATAACGCAAGATCTAGAACTAGGAACAGACGAACCCTAATAACGCAAGATCTAATATAAAAGGATTGAACTAGGAACAGACGAACCCTAATAACGCAAGATCTAACACAAAAGGATTGAACTAGGAACAGACGAACCCTAATAACGCTAGATCTAACACAAAAGGATTGAAATGGGATAAGAACAAGGGAACAAAGGGTTACCTCCGGCTCGTCGTCGACGATGCTGGTGTCGTAGGGGTTCTCCGGCGTGACGTACGACACTGGTTCGTACGGGTCTTCGTACTGGTCCCAATCGACGGGGGCCTGGACGGTGGCGGCGGCCGATGCGCCAGCGGATACGTCAAAAGCAGCGACGGGGGCGGCGGCCGATGCGCCGGTGGCCGATGCGCCAGCGGCCGATGCGCCGGCGGCTACGTTGGAAGCAGCGACGGGGGCCTGGACGGGGGCGGCGGCCGATGCACCGGCGGCTGATGCGCCGACGGCTACGTCGGAAGCGCCGACAATGGGCATCTCATTCTTCTCCATCGTCGGGGTTTTTTCTTCGGTTGTGGAGAAGATTATGGGACAGGAGAGGCGGTTGCAGTGAGAATGAGAGAGTGGGCGAGCGTCGAGGGAGAGAAAGAGGGGCTCTATAAAGACGAAGGTGGCGTGTACTGCAACACGCGTCCGCTATGCACGGCTGCAGCGTGCACCGCGACACGAGGCTAACCCTGCGACGTTTGGTGTACTCAGTTCTAACCTCGGGCCTTATACAGAAATTTTATCTGTACCCAGTTTTCCCCTCGAGTACTTAGACTGGCAAGTGCAATATACTCAGTTCTACCCTCAAGTAGCTGGTCAACAGAGAGTCAACAAATGAGATTAACATAGCTAATTGAGTCATTTCATGCGCAAAAAAAATCCAAAAAACAATAAAAACATAGTGGCACCTACTCATTGAGTCTTCCTACGCAACCTGCCACCTAGGAAACTGATGTCTACGCACGCGGCTGTTCTTGTAAACAGTGTTGGGCCTCCAAGTGCAGAGGTTTATAGAGCAGCAGCAAGTTTCCCTTAAGTGGATCACCCAAGGTTTATCGAACTCAGGGAGGAAGAGGTCAAAGCTATCCCTCTAAAACAACCCTGCAATTACGATACAGAAAGTCTCTTGTGTCCCCAACACACCCAATACACTTGTCAGATGTATAGGTGCACTAGTTCGGCGAAGAGATAGTGAAATACAAGTGGTATGGATGATTATAAGTAGTAAATGCAATCTGGAATAAAAATGGTAGCAAGCAAACAAGTAACAAAACAGCAAGTAAACGGTGTGCAAAGCTTGGAAACAAGGCCTAGGGATCATACTTTCACTAGTGGACACACTCCCAACAAATATAACATAATTGAACAAATAAATAACTTCTCTTCACTATGCTACTCTGAATTACTCTCCTATTGAATAACACTAATCATTGCGTAGTGGCTACAGAAGCACCCCTTAAAGTTCATCAAGTACTTGACAAACACCACTCATAGAGATATCCAAATCAAATCACAACTCAAGATAAATATTATTGCAACTTAGACCAAGTACTAACACGGTGCACACACTGTCAACATTACACCATGAAAGGAGGAATAGATCACTTCAATAATATCATAGTGATAATTATTCTCATAATCCATAAGAGATCACAATCGTAGCCTAGACCAAGTACCACCACGATGCACACACTGTCACCGTTACACCATGACAGGAGGAATAGATTACTTTAATAACACCACTAGAGTACACATAATGATGAAGAGTAGCATCTACTTATTCAACATGATACAAAAGCTCACGATCACATAAAGATCACATCATGGGAGAGAGAGGTGAACCACATAGCTACCGGTAGAGCCCTCAGCCCCGGGGATGAACTACTCCCTCCTCATCATAGGAGACAGCAAGGTTGATGGAGATGGCGGTGAGGTCGATGGAGACGGCGGAGACGGCGATGGAGACCGATGGAGATGGCTCCGGGGGCACTTCCCCGTCCCGGCAGGGTGCCGGAACAGAGACTTCTGTCCCCCGAAATTTGGCTTCGACGGCGGCGGCGCTGCGGAACTGTTCTGGAAATTTCGCCGACTCCCCTAGGGTTTTCCGTCCCGAGGCTTTATATAGGCGAAGGGGGTCGTCAGAGGGCTGCTAGGGGTTCCTCACACATAGGGGGCGTGGCCAGGGGCTGGGCCGCGCCGCCCTGGTGTGAGGCTGGCCCCTGGCCCCCCTCCAGCTCTCTTTCGGTCCTCGTCCTTCGTCCGGGAAAAATAAGACTTCTGGAACTTGTTTCGTCCAATTCCGAGAATATTTCCTGTGTAGCTTTTCCGAAACACAAAAACAGCAGAAAACAGGGAACTGGCACCGTGGCATCTTGTCAATAGGTTAGTTTCGGTAATCGCATAAAAACACCACGAAGTGTAACGGAACTCAAGGCAAATGGTGTAAAAACAAGCATGGAGCATCAAAAATTATAGATACGTTTGAGACGTATCAGCATCCCCAAGCTTAACTCCTGCTCGTCCTCGAGTAGGTAAGTGATAACAAAAGAATAATTTTTGAGGTGACATGCACCTACACAATCTTGATCATCTATGAAAGCATTGAGTGCTGGGATCATAAGAACTTAAAACATGGGCATGAAAGACATAATCTTGACAATAAGAAACTTAGCAACCATGTTATAAACATGCAAATGAACACAAACAAAAGATCATGAATAATGAAACAATGAAAGTCAAACGTGTGTTCAAATCATAAGGAAAAACATACAAATGGTGTTCAGCTTGTCCTTAATGAGAGAGAGCAAAACATAAATGCATAGGACACCTTCATGTTTAAGAGGGCGACTAGATACAAATAATTTGAGAACAAGTGAAACCAACAATATGAATCAATCAATGAAAACTTTGGGACAATGCACATTATACTCAGAATGACAACTATGCTCTCTTAATGGTGCATAAAGATAGAAGGTGGTGACTCAACATAAAAGTAAAAAAAAGTCCCTTCGCAGAGGGAAGCAGTGATTGCAAGTTTTATAACCTTCAAAAATTATGGTACTTACCGGCTTTGAGCTCTCATTGCCCCCATCATAAGCATCTTGAATGGTTAAAGTTAATGCGAGAACAATTATGTTGCATATGCTTGACAAATCATAAGTTGAAAACCTCGTGTCCCGTGAATATGAGTACCCAAACCTTATGCTACTTTACTTAGAGTCCCAAGCAAGGCTCTTGTCATTGTAAGTATATGCGTATCATCGAGAACCACCAACGGGGTACCTCTGTGCCCGATGACATGGAACAAGCCCACATCAAAATGACAGGACAAGCAGACAATGAACACCTCGACATCTCTTTTATTTACCATTTGTTTAGCTTTTTATTTTGAGATGCGTCGTCGAATGTCCACTATGGGTATGCTGCAAATTTTCACCATGAATTATGCATGGCTTAGATTGGCGGCCCAGGCGTTTCTCTAACACATATACAAACTCCATGATCCCCGCAAGATTCCTAATTCATTTCACACCGCGGGCATCCATAAACAAAAGATCACGATATCAACTCAAATAAGAAGTGCAATGTTGAAAGCTTGCCCCATGACGGCATGGCTGGGCTAATTCCCAACTTACAACTTGCAAGCATAACAACTCAACATAAGAGACCACAATGTCAAATTTTTAAGAACGAGAAAAAGTAAAGTGTGCCTTCCGGTTCATGAGAGCTTTACTGACCAATTTTCGCATAACACTGGTAAGAGTTTAATTTGAAGAGTAGATAAAAGCAAGTCAAATTTACTTGGAATAGCAAATTGCTAATATGTATGTATGGTGGACACTTTGGCAAACTTGGTTTTTAGGAGTTGGATGCACGAGTAGAGCTCATACTCAGTACAAGGTGAGGGCTAGCAAAAGACTGGGAGCGACCAACTAAGAGAGCAATAATGGCCATAATCATGCAAAGCGACAAAGCGACATTAAAAGAAGCATAAGATGGCATCAAAAGTCAAAAACTAAATGATCATAGAGGCTATTGGCGACTTTGTAAGAGTCTAACATGTGTGAACATGTGCCAAGTCAACACAAATAAAGCATCAAGGAGAAAACCAAAATAATGCTTCCAAATAATTAAAACAACGCATGATTTTTTTCAAAGGCTCATTAAGCAATCTCAGTCATTTGAGACAAGTCATGCTACAGCAAAATCACTAAGCATACTATCAAAAAGACATCAAGCATGACATGCGAAAGCCTAGGCCGCAGTCTACACAAGCTCCTTCTTGTACCACTTTTTTGCATAAAGCTTTTTCTCTTTTCCAACACCATTCAAACTTTTTTATAAACACCTCTTTTGATGAAAACCAATAAATATCAGAGGCAAAAATACACCTTGATGAAAAGATAAAAGGATTTGAACAAAAATCAAGGCAAAAAATGCAAGCTAAACGCAGTAGCAGAAAAAGAGAACACTCATTGAACGATAAGAGTGAAAACTAGAGTGTTCTTGGCAAATGAAAAGCGAGTTCACCTCCTCCAAAAGAAACATGATGTGATCTAACCATTTATTGCAGCAAACAAAACAAAAGAAAATTGAAAACAAAAACAACTGACGCTCCAAAAAAAACACATAGTGCATGAAGCAATAAAAATATAGTGTCTTGAAAGGTGACCTGATTTTTGCCAATGAAGAAGGGGTGCCTCGGGGGCATCCCCAAGCTTTGACGCTTGTACTTCTTGGATATTTCTTGGGGTGACATGGGCATCCCTAAGCTTGAGCTTTTATCCATTTTTCATCTCATCTCATCATTCTCCAATCCCTACACTTGAAAACTTTCTTCATACAAAACTAAACACAATTCTATTAGCAACATTAGTGTAAGCATAATAATGAATCAACCCTTTTTGCTTCAGGTTTCAACTAAAAACCACCACATATAAAGTATATACTACTGTATCAACTTCCCCAAAAGTTCCGTGATCAAAAGAACTAAAAAAGAAATCTATAAAGCGGCAAACACAAATATTGGCAGAAATCTGTCAAAACAGAACAGCTGACAAAGGTCGAATTTTTAGAGGGTTTTATGTTGCTCAAATAAAAAAGTGTTCAACTAATGAAAGTTTGGATATAACCTGGGGCATATGCACAAGAAATCGCAGGTCCAAAAGATATACAGAGAATTTTCACGAATTTTTACGGTACAGCACCGAAAACTGTTTCAGGATAGCAACATCCCTAAATCTTACCTCACTCAAATTAGAGGCTTCTCTTGGCACAACAACGAAATAAAAAGGATAAGGAGCGGTTATTACAGTAGTAATAACTTCCAAGACTCAAATAAAAGAAAAATACTAGAAATAAAATATTGGGTTATCTCCCAAGAGTGCTTTTCTTTAACGTCTTTGAGCTAGGTGCAGTAATTTGCAAAGATGCTCATGTGGGTGCCATAAAAGAGCTTGAGGCAAAGGCTCCTTATAGGAACTTAAAGCAAGAGAGAGCACCAAAAACCAAATATGAAACACATTTAAATCTAAACCACTTCCTATGAAAAATAGTCTTGTAAAGAGACAAGTCATGAAAGCGCAAAGCAAAAAGCATAGGAAGGCAAAACAAGTACAACTTCAAGGATTGTAACATAAAGAGGGGAAACTCAATATTGTTGAGGTCCATCAAACCATGTTTCCCTCTCTCATAATAACTTTCAGTAGCATCATGAATACAATTAACAATATAACTATCACATAAAGCTTCCCTATCATGAGCCACATGCATAAAAGAATTAATACTCCCCACATGAACAATCATAGTAGGAGCAGATTCAACAGAATAATTATTCTCATCACCATAATCATCAAAAATAGGAGGCATATTGTAATCATAACTAATTTTCTCCTCAAAAGTAGGTGAACTGAAAATATTATACCCATCATCATAACCATCATAAACTAGAGGTTTAGTATCATCACAAGCTAGAGAACAGCTATTTCGCAAAGCATATTCATCAAACATATCATCATAAGAAGGAACATGGATAGTACTAATGGTACAACAATTATTAACCTTAGAATCGGTACCAAAAAGATTTTCAATATCAAAAGTAGAGTGCTTTTCCCAATCATGATCACTAACATAGGTAACAGGCATAGGAACATCACATAGGGGAGATGAAATATCATCAGAGCAAACTTTCTCCACTAAAGCTGGGGAACTAAAAATATCATGCTTAACAAAACCAGCTTCCCCAAGCTTAGACTTTTCTATAGCATTAACAATAACGGTGTTCAAAGCATTCATACTAACAACACTATTAGCATGCAAATTAAGCTCCAAAGGTTTTTCAATTTTCTCTTCAAACACTTCATATCTAAACTCAGGAAAAAGACTAAAGAACTCTTTGTTTTCCATTAAGCCTAACTAGTGAAAATAAAAACAAGAAACAAAAAGTTGTAATTGCAGAATCTAAAGGAAATAACTCCGAGCACTCACACAGGAGGATGCGAGTACCTTTTACCTTACCTCCCCGGCAACGGCGCTAGAAAAGAGCTTGATGTCTACGCACGCGTCTGTTCTTGTAGACAGTGTTGGGCCTCCAAGTGCAGAGGTTTGTAGAGCAGTAGCAAGTTTCCCTTAAGTGGATCACCCAAGGTTTATCGAACTCAGGGAGGAAGAGGTCAAAGCTATCCCTCTCAAACAACCCTGCAATTACGATACAGAAAGTCTCTTGTGTCCCCAACACACCCAATACACTTGTCAGATGTATAGGTGCACTAGTTCGGCGAAGAGATAGTGAAATACAAGTGGTATGGATGATTATAAGTAGTAAATGCAATCTGGAATAAAAATGGCAGCAAGCAAACAAGTAACAAAACAGCAAGTAAACGGTGTGCAAAGCTTGGAAACAAGGCCTAGGGATCATACTTTCACTAGTGGACACACTCCCAACAAATATAACATAATTGAACAAATAAATAACTTCTCTTCACTATGCTACTCTGAATTACTCTCCTATTGAATAACACTAATCATTGTGTAGTGGCTACAGAAGCACCCCTTAAAGTTCATCAAGTACTTGACAAACACCACTCAAAGAGATATCCAAATAAAATCACAACTCAAGATAAATATTATTGCAACTTAGACCAAGTACTAACACGGTGCACACACTGTCAACATTACACCATGAAAGGAGGAATAGATCACTTCAATACTATCATAGTGATAATTATTCTCATAATCCATAAGAGATCACAATCGTAGCCTAGACCAAGTACCACCACGATGCACACACTGTCACCGTTACACCATGGCAGGAGGAATAGATTACTTTAATAACACCACTAGAGTACACATAATGATGAAGAGTAGCATCTACTTATTCAACATGATACAAAAGCTCACGATCACATAAAGATCACATCATGGGAGAGAGAGGTGAACCACATAGCTACCGGTAGAGCCCTCAGCCCCGGGGATGAACTACTCCCTCCTCATCATAGGAGACAGCAAGGTTGATGGAGATGGCGGTGAGGTCGATGGAGACGGCGGAGACGGCGATGGAGACCGATGGAGATGGCTCCGGGGGCACTTCCCTGTCCCGGCAGGGTGCCGGAACACAGACTTCTATCCCCCGAAATTTGGCTTCGACGGCGGCGGTGCCGCGGAACTGTTCTAGAAATTTCGCCGACTCCCCTAGGGTTTTCCGTCCCGAGGCTTTATATAGGCGAAGGGGGGTCGACAGAGGGCTGCCAGGGGCTCCTCACACATAGGGGGCGCGGCCAGGGGCTGGGCCGTGCCGCCCTGGTGTGAGGCTGGCCCCTGGCCCCCCGCCGGCTCTCTTTCGGTCTGCGTCCTTTGTCCGGGAAAAATAAGACTTCTGGAACTTGTTTCATCCAATTCCGAGAATATTTCCTATGTAGCTTTTCTGAAACACAAAAACAGCAAAAAATAGGGAACTGGCACTGTGGCATCTTGTCAATAGGTTAGTTCCGGAAATCGCATAAAAACGCCGCGAAGTGTAACGAAACACAAGGCAAATGGTGTAAAAACAAGCATGGAGCATCAAAAATTATAGATACGTTTGAGACGTATCAGAAACCTTAACAAACATAGATAAATCAAGGGTTTACCACAAATTGCCACTTCTCAGAATCAGTAGTAGCTATGAAGATGCATGGTTTTCCACTCAAACCCCTTTGCAAAACATCTTCCCCAAAACATAGTTTGTCTAAATGAGGCCATAATTGTCACACTCATGTATATTTGAATTGCAAATAATTTGATGTAGCCCAATATGAATTATATTGTACAAAACACGCATTTTTCATTTTGTAATTCTTTTGTTTGAATCCCTTAGTCTATTTACTATTTACGTGCCCTTGGTTGCTTAGTACTACTCAGTTTTGCCCTCGAGTACTGTCATTGTCCAAACTTATCCTGATTGGTTGAGCCGTTGTCACACGGATCGACTCCACCAACCGTTGATCTAGATTGGTTGAGCCGTTGTCACACGGATCGACTCCATCAACCGTTGATCCACTGATCTAACGGGCAGTATACCCCTCTCCGTCTCTTCGTGGCCACCCCTCTCTCTCTCTCTCTCTCTCTCTCTCTCTCTCTCTCTCTCTTTGTGGCCACCCCTCTCTCTCTCTCTGTCGGTGGACAGTGCCACCCCTCTATTTATATGCAATAACAAGTTTGCCACGTAACTATATTCCCTCTATTTATGCATTATTTTCCACGATCTAAAAATGTTAAACTAAAAAGTGGTATAATTTTGGTGTAAACAAGAGACATACATATTTGCGGATTTCGGTGAATGCATTATTTGTCACCCCTCTAACAATTATCAACTCTCTTTAGCATTCCTTTTCTTTTAGGGAATATAGTTTGGGATATAGTTTTGGTAATTTGAAACGGCCCAAAAGTGGTATAATTTTGGTATAAACATGAGGCATACATATTTGAGGGATTTCGGTGAATGGATTATTTATCACCCCTCTAACAATTATCAACTATCTTTAGCATTCCTTTTCTTTTAGGGAATATAGTTTTGGTAATTTGAAACGGCCCAAAAGTGGTATAATTTTGGTAGAAACATGAGACATACATATTTGGCATATTTGGGGGATTTCGGTGAATGGATTGTTTATCACACCTCTAACAATTATCAACTTTCTTTAGCATTCCTTTTCTTTTAGGGAATATAGTTTGGGATATAGTTTTGGTTATTTGAAACGTCCCAAAAGTGGTATAATTTTGGCAGAAACATGAGACATACATATTTGTGGGATTTCGGTGAATGCATTATTTCTCACCCCTCTAACAATTATCAACTATCTTTAGCATTCCTATATTCCCTAACACTTATTTTTTTTGGTAATTTCGGTGAATGCACACACTAACTTTGAAAACAACTACAAGTACATGTAACTGAATAATGGATTTGTAACAAGGGATCCCTTGTAACAACTTCTAGCGCCTGATGAGCAATGATAAGAATCCGATCGCAATTATACAACAAAAAAAAACAACCAGCCATCAGATTAGCTGCTTCTTCAACTCGATCAGCTGCCTTAACTGCTTGTTTATTTTCTTCAGTTCTCCCTTCACTTCCACCAGTTCTGCATTGGGAGCATTAGGCATAATCGGAACGGCTCCTCTCTCCGCCGCATTCTCTACAGCAAGTCCCCCCCCCCCCTCCCAAATTGCGCTCCCCAATAGCGCCAATTGATTCCTGCAATTGAAGCCTCTGAACATACACATCGATCCACTCGAAATACCTGCATTTCTTTAGGATCTGAAAACAACAACGTGAACCCTAAATCCCAAATTCGAGGGAATAACAAGAAAATCGAGAGAAAACAGAGCAATTGGAGCGAGATCTAACCTTATCCCCCTCTCTATATGGCAAGCTCTCGCATGCAAGGAACTCACGTCCACGGTTGCCGTTGTCGTCCGTCTTACAGATCAACCGCTTCAGAGGCTCCTGGCGTGGGCAGTCAGGGCATCTTGTCAAAGGCACGGGTCCATACTGCGGCCATGAAGAATGGGAGGTCGAAGAGAAACTAGACATCACCCGCCTGCCGGAGAAGGGCTGCCGCTGGCGGAGAAGAAGAACAATGGGGCGCGGGGAAAGAAAGGGGAAGCAATGGCACGGGCACGGGCGTGGGACTGGCTCGGGCTCCCATTTTGCAACGGTCACCTAGGTAAGCTGTGGGTCTAGCGCGCTAACGTGGACAAGTTTTGGGTCCCACGATGATCTGGATAAGTGGAGACATGTCCACTGCGGGGCACCAACAGCGGCCCCACTTGCCAGCACCAACCAACGGTCAACTAAACGGGATTCCTCCTGTCCGAGCTCCTTGTGAGGGTTTCAGACAAGGGCTTGGGCAAAACTGAGGAAAAACTAAGCGGCTAGGGAAAACTGAGCACAACTAAGGACCCGAGGGCACAAAAATAGAAATCCCTAGAAAATTATCGAAAAAATGCTGAGAATGTAGAAAATAGCCATGGACAAAGGCTTTCGGCAAAGACGTTATGGCCCTTACTTATTCTCGGCAAGATTTGAAACTTAGGGTCACTGCCTTTCACTGCCTTTCTCCCATATGCTTACAACGTACCTATAGAAATGGAATGCACGAGATGCCGTCATTACTGCCTAGACAATTAGACATAGCCAACCCAATGAATATTACAAAAAAGTTTTAAAACATCATCGGCCGCCGAATTGGATCAATTTGTTTATGTCTATATATGACTATGCAAAATGTGTAAAATGAAATGTGACATATATGTGTGCTTCCTCATCGACTTCGGCTATTGAGAGGCAGCACAACTGGGAGTGCGCTGCTAGCAATGTTTATTCGGTACTGCTAGAAGCAACAACCTTTAGCATCTAGTAGTGGTCAAGTCACCACTAACAAGCAACTACTTCGGCTTCGGCTCTGTGAGGGTGAACCCATGATGGGCGGCAAGGCCTCGCAAGGTGAGATCGTGCGCCGAGTGTTTAGGCAATGTTCTGCCCTAGTTAGAAGCTTGGTTCCTGCTTGCTCAAGGGGAGCATATCCATTGCCGGTGATTCGGCATCCTTTCGAGACAGTGCAAGGGGGCAGGGGCCTCTCCGGTCATGGAAGAGTACAGCCAGGCGACACCTTGCTCCTGGTGCAGATGGGTCCTTGTCACACCACGGTTGAGTGTTGACGCTTCTTCATCGCTCCACCTTCATTGCTTCCTAGTGCTTCGTTCGTGCTTGAGGACATCGGGGACCTCAGCTGGATTTCTTGTTTATCTTATGCTTGTTGTTGTTTTGGATGTTGTAAGCTATTTTTTAGCATTTTGTATCAAACCTGGTCATTCGTGGCTTTGTTAATTCAAAATCGGGCACTTTTGTGCTTTATGTTTTAAAGAAAAATCTTAGTACTTACAAGCACTTGCTATTTGTCGGTCACTCAGAAGTAGCATTTACCACTGACTAGCATGTGGGAGTTGTCGGTCAGTGGTGAGTGTTACGTCATGCCCATGACATGTCTCTGGGGCTCGCTACTGACCATCGCTATATGTGACCCTCGATGGTGAAGCTACACCATCAACAAAGTCACCACTGACCAAAAACTTCTGACCCAACCCGCGCAAAAACCCGTGAGTAAATGGGCTTAGGCCTTGTTTACTTCTACGTTGGGTTTAGGCAAGATGATCCCAGAATATCCCTATAAATATTATTCTATTTTAGTTAATTTTTGTTCATATAAAAAACTCTCCACTATAGTAGTGTATTTTTGGAGAAGAGTATTTGAGGGGATTGGAAGGGATTAGGGGAACATCAAATCCCCTCTCATCCGTGTGGGCTTGTTCCAGGGCAAGGTGTTTGGGTTTTAGACCCCACGCCACAGTGGTTGCTGCCGGGAGATTAGACCCTAGGTTAGGGGGAGATGGCACCCATATTGCAGCATCTTTGCCGGTCTACGGCATAAAGTGCTGCTTTGGCGTCTCTTCTATATAAAAATTAAAAATACGAAAGTTGATGCACTTTTTTTTTGAAAGGAAAGCGGTGGGGGAGACCCCCACAGCGAGTTTTTTTTAATAAATAATAAGAACCCAAATTCACATCCGTGGGGATTTGAACCTGGGTGTCTGGGTTGTACATCCACTCCCATAGCCAGTTGAGCTAGGCTCACTTCTTAAGTTGATGCACTTTTGAGGGTGTATTCTCGAACAAGAAATAAGAGGGGGGAGGGAGAGAGAGAGAGACTACCTTGCTGCAAGTGGAGTTTATCTCATGGGAAGCATTCTCATCGCACCGCCACGAATCTTTTTTTTAACAATATCATGATATATTTATAGTAACGAACAATACCTGATAGAGATATATAAGCTGTCTCCAACGATTATGAAAAGTCTAAAAAAAATGAGCTAATCTTTGGGTCTTAAAAGTCTTCTTCTTCTATAACACAATCTTGTATTTTTCTGAAAGCATCCAAAAAATAATGGCATGGATATCAAACCAACCTGCAAATACCAAAAGAGGTCCTCCTAAGCCGCAATGCCAAGGATCGTGCACGCGTGCAATCATTAAAGTAATCATACAATATCGACAAGAGTACCAATACCAGTATTCTAGGAAATAAAAACCAAACAGCCTTGTCGATATCTTGGGGAGCCGAGAGTATGAATCACCATTGTCGAAGACATGGCTGTGGTGACCCAGCATACCACTGCATGAGTAGTATGCAAATCGTTGACATAACACTAATGAAACACTATCTCACTAGTATTACATCCATCAGAGTGGTACAACAGAAACATCGCAGGTCCACGGTATGTCTATAGGATTACAATTTTCAGCATACAGAAGATCTTCAGAACCTCCTCAACAGGTAGAGGTTTAGTCCTGGCGACTACAAATGAGAAAGAATCAAGGAAGACTAAACTAAACTACAACTAATGCATTTGGCTTGCTACTCAAATATAGAGTTTCTCTAACTACTAAGGTTCTAGGATTAGGAAACTGGTTCCTTCCTAATTCTATTCTAGTTTTTCTCCAAGCTTCATACAATTGTAGGCTCCGCTGATAATCATGACGTTGGTAGAATGCTTCATCTTCATCTTCAATGTCTGGAGGTTGTCTCCTTGAGTTGCCTTCAATCTAATTCTTCATAGTCTAGCAAGGGTTTAAGAGATTGGGGTGAGTAACGAGCGTTACCCAGCAAGTTTCTTTAGAAAGAAATTGTGGGATATGCACTAACTAAAGCCATGGACCCAAAAGAGTCATGGTCCAATGCAAGGTTTTATCAAGGGTTTCTTGAAAGATTGGTTTTACTTTAGAAAACTATGCCCAACAGCCAACACAGGTAGTAGTGCCTTGAGAGCACCTTTCCTGCTGCGTTCGCAGCTCCTTCCCGGAACAAGGGGTAATATGTCACATCTTTTTACACTCTGCAGAGGTGTGTCCTTCCAAAAGAGATCAAAGCATTGTTGCACAACCGGGCGATCTTTCCCGTCCACACTTCCTTGGTGTGGGGCCCAGTCATTGATCCAAGCCAATCACTGCCTTCTCCGCACAACGCATGCCCACCCAATTCACGCAAGCAGGTTGTGCCCCTGATATTCACCCCCAACGATGAAGTACCTAGGCGTCCCTTGCGGACCATCATAGACACCAGTGCCGTGAGAACTGAGGTGTCCCACCCATGTGCAAGTAGTCCCGCAAGATCTACCGCGACCGGCAACTGGCTGCCCGTTGACATGCGAACGAGAGAAGATACAGCTGACTTTCCCGTCCCGTTCCAAGTCTCTTGGATGACACGGTTTTTACGGCGCCGGAATAACTGTGGCATTGGTAATTAGTCCTAGGTTAACTTTCCCGTGCAAGTGGAACCTCCACCACCACAATCTTACCGTGGTTCCACCTACCAGCCTTCCTAGGTTATCACCACTGGTCGATAACCACTAGTCATATTACTTATGAAAATAGATTTTCCATCCTTTTTGAGATGTTAGAGTTTGAAGTCAACACTTTGCAAGTAGTTTCAAAACTAGTGCAACCAAGAGATATGAGCAAGATAAACTTGCCTTTTTGACTGCAAGATTATGCAAGTCAAGGTCTTCGATACGTAGGAAATCCAAATATTGAAGTAGCACCATCATCTGGTAAAGATGATGTTAAAAGAACTGCAGCATGATATGCAAATTATATGCTATGCATCGCTCTAAGCGTATCCTAACCCCCGATGGTTTAGTATAAAAAGTTGTGATGACTTCTTTATAATGAGTTGCACTTTTAGATTCACTCCACAACAAGGTTGTTAAGGATTTTAGATTGACTGACAAACTTTTAAGGTAATAGAATAAAGCTTCATACAAGAGTTATTGCAAAAGACTATTATAGCAATGAGTGAAGACTTGAAAGTAACACTTTTAAGTGGTAACTTGTTATTAGCAATCAAGTAGTTGGGTATTGACAAGCAAAGCTGAAGTAATTCTTATTTGATAAGAATACCCAGTTAGCTTTAGGGTTGACAACAATCTTAACACACAAATAGACTTATTTATGTTGAAGCTTAATGGAATGGTTTGTATTTACTTTAAATGTCTCTTGAAAGAGTAACATTTGAAGAACATGTTTATTATTGATTAGAAGCACTACACCTAAGGTTTAGTGTTCTAGGGTTTAGCATAGCTCTATCATATTCAAAGAGTAGTTAATAGATGAGCATACCAAGAGAACAAGCTAAGTTTCATTCAATGTTAAAAGGGTTTTAATAAAGCATGGACATTCAAGGTAGTTTAGAATGTTATTACCAAAAATAGTTGTTTCTATAATTGATAACAATCTAAACTAGCATAGACACTCAAATACTTAGCCATGAGCCAGTAGTGCTAAAGTAAACAGTTTATGGTTGATTCTAGAGTTGTTAATAATCTTAACATGCATAGATCTTTGCTAAACTTAGGACATAGGAATTGAGGTGATGCTTACTTGATATGTTCTTAGAAAGAATTACTTTTGGAGAACACAAGCCTTAATTGACATATTTTTATTACTTAGAGGAATGATGATTAGGTGATGTCAGAAAGATAATAGTTTTAAAGTTGCAACAAAGGTGTTGCAAGTAGTTAGTTAACTAAGGTATCCCATGTTGAAATAGAGTATCAAACTAACCACCCATGGTTTAATTAGGAAATATGGCTAGACTAACACACTAAGGTAGTTATTGGTTTTAGTACTAAAAGAAATGGTAGGTGCTTAAGTTATATGTACTTCAAAAGAATAACTCTTGAAGAACATGTACCTTAATGAGTATTAGTAATAGAATTTCATTTTAAGTTTCAATTCTTATTCAGAAATAATTAGGAAAGCTTGGTTATTTATGTTTCTAGGTTTTCAGGGTGGAATCCAAATTTTAAGTGATTAAAGATTTTTAACTTACCTCCTAATAAAACAATGGATGAAAATAACTTAGAGTTAAGTAATAACTCTAATACCCATGTTTTTATTTATTAAAGATTTTTCCTGAAGTTTGGTACTTAAAATTATTTAGGAAAATAGATTTAAGAATTTAATTTGCTAATAGAAAAGTTTGAAATTTTAACTTTTAATAATGAAATGTTGTTTTAGGAAATTAAGTTGAGTTTATAAACATTTATTTTTATTTAGAAAAGCTATTTGATTCCTAAATTTGTTTTCAAATTCATGTTCAATAGTAGTACTTAAACATGTTATAAAATTTCACTCAAAAATATTGTACACAAATATGAAATGTTATAATATAAACAGATAGATCTTCTTTTTAGGATCATTTTGATATATCATTCACATTTTTCTGAATTCAGATGAATAAGATATGAATTTCCAAGTTTTGTTTATTTTTCTGGAATTTCTAATAGCACTCAGAATTTTTGTTACCGAGGCTCAATCTACCCCAAGGTACTGATGAGTGGGGTCATAGCCTAGTCAGCTACCACGCATGCGAAGACTTGGTCAAGATAATTGACTGGGCACGGCTCGTCGACGGCGATCGCCGGAGACGCTCATCAAGTGGTTCCCGGGACGATCTACGCACACCACTCGAACCAGGACACCACGAGAAATTGATTGGTATCAACCCCGCCACCAAATGGTCACTGGAGCTAGCTCCGGCGAACCCATCTGCGGCGGTGCACGGCGGCCACACCTCGATCTAGAGCTACGGTGCATGAAATGATTCGAAAATAATCTGGGAAGGTGCGTATGCTCACCCTGAAGCCAATGCTAACCTCGCTGAAGTCAGAGATGGTCGGAGATGAGTGAATCATCACGGATTCCGATGAGCTACTGGAAAAGGGAACGACCAAATTCTGAAGATTGCATCCACTAAGGCTTGATTCCTTTCTCTAGGATGCTATTCAAGCTCCGGCGCTTCTCCCAGTATATTCCACGGCCTCCGGCATGACCTCAATCGACGACGACGAGAGAACTCCGGCGAGGTGCTTCACAGAGGAAGAGAAAGACTGCGGGAAGAAGGAAAAGATTGAGCTTATCCACTACGGCGAGGTACTTATACTCTGCGGGAGGCGGTGGCGTCGATCTCGTGCGTCCACGGCGAGTGGTCGATCCGGTGGCTATGGCCTGGCCACCGAGCTGCTTCCAGGCGAGAGGAGGATGACGACGATGTGAAGCGGTATCAGCCAGGTGGGTTGGGCCAGTTGGTGGGCTGCGGTTGGGTTGCTGTTGGTCTGGTAAGTTTTCTTCTTCTTTTTTTATCTGTTTCAGTTTCTATTTTCTTCCTATTTTGTTGTTTTCGATTTCTAACTTATATTTGCTAAACTGTTTTGCAGGTCCAAATATTTCCCAGAATCAAATCTAGGATTATAGGTCTTTAATATGCATGTATTAAAAAATATTATATGTTCCATGGCACATACATTATTAGACTTTGTTACAATTTGATTAGGGATCCTAATAAGATTAATTGCAAAAAAAAATTATTTGAGTGTTTAAAATAATTTGGTAAGGCTTGAACATCTAACTAGTGATGTATAGAAACATTAATTTGTAGTTACATGATAGGATATTAAGTATTTAGGACAAATACTAGTATTGTACCTCTTACTTGGGTGCATGTTCAAAGGAACAACACTTTGTGTCAATCCTATTTTTTTAATGACTTGAAAATGCTTTATGGACTATTCTAGGTTCACTCATGGTTTTCTTATTTTATTTACTTTGATACTTGAGTATGTCTTTCTTATCTCCCCAAGGAAGGTTTGTTTGAGGATAAGAAAAAGATACACATTCATATGTGGGTTTACCCCTAGAGTAATGGTTTGGTTAAACTATAGGAATAGTTGTTGGAACTCAATTTCTTGGGTTGATGATCCTAGAGTGATGTATAGGTAGAAGTGGAATTGAATTTAGAAAATAGGGTCCAAAAGTATAGATGAACAAGGTGTATATAAAGTATGTGAAGATTTCCCCCGCACACTCCAAGGAGATATTGATAATACTCAAGATATGGTTAATGTGGTATAGATTCTAATCTACATAGGAATTTAGGGATTATTCTTGTGACACCTCCTCCAATATCAAGTAACTTGGTCTAATGGAAATGTGGAGGAATGACTAAAGTATCCTAGATGGTTTCCATAGGAACAGTTACCTGGTTGATATATACTCAATGAAGCCTTTCTACATCATACTTTCTTAGTTACTAAATTATGTCTCAAGACCCTAACTGAAGAGATAATGATAACAAAGAAATGGATGTGGACTCTCCATTCTTACCATGAAGATGGAATGGATTTAGGTATGAAAGAATAAGATGGACTAAAATATGAGAATTAGATAGATCAAAGTTCAAGGTTTTAGTTTGGGATGAATACCATGGTAATCATGGTATGGATAGATATTTACTTCTAAATTGGTGTGTTAGCAACTTATTAGTTTTACCTCACATTAATCTTGTTTACTTACTGTAACTATTGCTACCCAAAACATGGGTTTTACCAAAGGTCATATTGAAGTTTGTCGCGCTCCAGTTGATGAGCTACTTCAATTCCATCAGCTGAAGTGAAACTCCAATCACTTTGATATGTTTTATTTAAATGCGCAAAAAGTACCCGGATTTTCTATGCATGAAATGCAATGCACACATCTGTTGCCTCTATTTTATAACCTCTAATCCTGGGATATTATAGTCTCCCCCCTTAAACTAAACTTTGTCCCGAAGTTTTCGCTCTCGTACGTTGTTGGACGAACTTGATGTTGGTATCATATATCTTGATGTTCCTTTACCAACTAATTGGGATATAGATGGTATCCTTTGTCCAGAGTGTTCCTCGAATCTTCTGTTATCTAACTCCGAACAACAGTCACTTGAATTCCATCCATCTTGGTCTCTTCTTGGTCATTCTCTTGGATTATCCATGTTTGCAATACTTTCTATGGCTTATAGGGTCCTACAAGTTGTTCCAACATATCTTCCTAATTGGCTCTTGGTTTTACCACCTAAGAACAGATTAAACACATGTAGTGTGTCCATTCAAGTCTTCTGATCCATCTCTATAGTCTTAATAGGTTTTCTAGGTTCAAGACTAGGGTTAACTCTATTATCCATCTTCTCCAGCTGCGGTTCATGATACCAGCTGCGGTTCATGCCGGTGTGATTATGGTCAAAATCATCTCACTCCTTTGCCGAACTCTATAAGGTTACGACAAATCCTAAAATAATTTACTACCGACATACTTCATCCAGCTTTCAACACTTTTAAGTTTCCTGGACTCTCCCCTTAGACTTTTCTAATGGTCCTTGAACATATTGATCTCTAACCGTTAGTAGTCCATGGTTAAACTATAAATCTTAGTCGGTCTTTCTACTACGTCTTTCTAATGGTTTTCCGAAGAAATCTGTGGTGTACCCACACAATTATGGATATCCGGTACGAATTCTTCGTATGTATTTAGGTAGGATGTTGTGTTCCACTTTTGGGAATAGTTACTTACCCAAAAGTTCTAAAGGTTGATGAGAATTGGGTTTTCACATCGCTATCTACCCTAATTCAGATGGTAGATTAGATACAAAGCCACGGGAGAAATCCGGCAGAGTTTCTCTTGTACCAGAGGACATCCACGATAGGCAATTGTATAAGTTAATCAAATATATGAAGTAACAGGGCCATAAACGAACCAATGGTCTCAACAGATCATTGTTGGCATGAATCCTCACAAGTCTTAGTCCGTAGACAAAGACTACATCTCTTAGATAAGGAAAAGTATTGCTAACGTCTTAACCACCAATCTACAATTCAAGGTTTCGGGACTAGGGATCAAGGTTATACTGAAATGTTATGTGTCTTAGTCACGCTAGCAACAAGGGTTACTGGGGTTACCACTCCCAGGCTGAATAAAGCAGCAGGCAATACCGGAATGGATCATCGGTATTACAACACCTCAATCAACCCGTGATGTACTAAGCATAACCAAGGCTGCATAACAACGAGCTCAAATACCTTAAACTCAATTGCGGTTACCTAATTGGTGGTTCTACTCAATAATCTAGGGTTACCTCTTGTTTTTTAAGAACTAGAGTGTTACTAAATTCCAACTTTTCTGTAGTTTTACTAATCTAGCTGTGGATCCTTCTAATCTTCCTTCGAAGTATCACTGAAGCTTCCTCCTGTTGGCTTCCTTTATCTGGTGATCCTTCATCTTTGGGCTTGATTGCCTTAGAGACTTGTCTCTTCCTCACACGAATCCCTTAACCCTGTAGAGCTATAACATCAAGTAAGGACTTGATAATGCAACATGCACTTGCACATCAAAGTCCAACTTCATGTATAGATCTATTCACACAATAAAATCCAAGAAAATCCAAAATTGTGCTGGCAACATACATCATCATAAGCCCGTGAGTAAAACATCTCTAGAATCCAGGCTTAGATGTGCACCTTATAGCACCAAATAATATAGGTTTATATTGTGCTATATTACACATAGTGGTGGACTACTACTCTTTGTCTCAATACTTATCTCAATTGCCCATTTGCAATCGAATAAAATTGAGCAATGGGGTTTGAGAATCATTCTAACGGATCCATATCCTTTAGGATTGCCACTTCTAGCTTACCTTCCATCCTATTGAAGTCGAATCTCACTTGATCATTCAAAACTTCTGGCATTCCTATACCTCACACATACTTTACTAAACATGGTTCCCATAACTCCATAACTTTTATAGGGCTTCTTCATTGTGCTTTGGTCAAAATTCTCCGACTAAAGACTATGGTTTTGGTACACTTGACCTAATTACCATGGTTTGGAACACTTCATTAACCATTTTCCTTGAGCATCTTCCTCCTCAGCTTGAAATTGCTGGTCTACTACAAAGCTCTACTCCTTCATGTGAAGATTCTCAGGTGAATCTAACATGATTATAATGTTTATTTGTATATGGAGTTCTTGAGTATCCACATACAAGGCTAAACCTGAGGTTCTACTACCACATCTAGACTCACTTCAACACTTAACATCATCCTACTATAGCTTCAGATGACTTAAGTTTAACATAATGGTCTTGGTATATTTTTCCAATAGGATAGTTCCCATTCTGGTTGTATCCTCTCTTTGGACTACCATGTATTGTATACCAAATATAATCCACTTCCATCCTTTATGTAAGGCTCTAATGATGTCATATCTATCTACGGTATGGAACAAGATATCTAACTTCACTTAAGAATACAGGTAAGAACATTTGACTCAAGTGTGTCAGGATTATTCTTTTGTTGAATATCCATCCCAAGTCATAAGAAGAATTGGTTTAGATAAGAAAGCTTCCTATATTCACTACCCAACCTACAGGTCTCCTATTAAAGGGTTTTAATCCTAGGGTCAAAGTGTTTGCTCTGATACCAGCTGTGGTGACCCAGCATACCACTGCATGACTAGTATGCAAATCGTTGACATAACACTAATGAAACACCGTCTCACTAGTATTACATCCATCAGAGTGGTACAACAGAAACATCGCAGGTCCACGGTATGTCTATAGGATTACAATTTTCAGCATACAGAAGATCTTCAGAATCTCCTCAACAGGTAGAGGTTTAGTCCTGGCGACTACAAATGAGAAAGAATCAAGGAAGACTAAACTAAACTACAACTAATGCATTTGGCTTGCTACTCAAATATAGAGTTTCTCTAACTACTAAGGTTCTAGGATTAGGAAACTGGTTCCTTCCTAATCCTATTCTAGTTTTTCTCCAAGCTTCATACAATTGTAGGCTCCGCTGATAATCATGATGTTGGTAGAATACTTCATCTTCAATATCTGGAGGTTGTCTCCTTGAGTTGCCTTCAATCTAATTCTTCATAGTCTAGCAAGGGTTTAAGAGATTGGGGTGAGTAACGAGCATTACCCAGCACATTTCTTTAGAAAGAAATTGTGGGATATGCACTAACTAAAGCCATGGACCCAAAAGAGTCGTGTTCCAATGCAAGGTTTTATCAAGGGTTTCTTGAAAGATTGCTTTTACTTTAGAAAACTATGCCCAACAGCCAACACAGGTAGTAGTGCCTTGAGAGCACCTTTCCTGCCGCGTTCACAGCTCCTTCCCGGAACAAGGGGTAACATGTCACATCTTTTTACACTCTGCAGAGGTGTGTCCTTCCAAAAGAGATCAAAGCCTTGTTGCACAACCGGGCGATCTTTCCCGTCCACACTTCCTTGGTGTGGGGCCCAGTCATTGATCCAAGCCAATCACTGCCTTCTCCGCACAACGCATGCCCACCCAATTCACGCAAGTAGGTTGTGCCCCTGATATTCACCCCCAACGATGAAGTACCTAGGCGTCCCTTGCGGACCATCATAGACACCAGTGCCGTGAGAACTGAGGTGTCCCACCCATATGCAAGTAGTCTCGCAAGATCTACTGCGACCGGCAACTGGCTGCCCGTTGACATGCGAACGAGAGAAGATACAGCTGACTTTCCCGTCCCATTCCAAGTCTCTTGGA